>CM060708.1:31965915-32565915 GCA_030686995.1 Artemisia argyi
GGGGTGTTTTAAGGATTTAAAATGATTAAACTAAATAAAATAATAAAGAAAATAACAAGTAAAGAGAAAACAGTATGAGAAAGTAGTGTTAACCTAATTACCACTCTTGTTATTAACATGACAAGTTTTCTAGTTATGCATCCTATCATTTCATCTGGAGGTTCAATTCAATAGGCTCAGATGGTCAAATCGCCTATCCTATTTCCCATAATCCCCTACTCCGATATCTAAGGATTTTAACCTTAGTTATGAACAGAGGTCGCCGACTGACTATGTTGAGTCATTAAGTGCCTCTACTAACTTAGACTGGTCTAACGGGAAGTGTTTCACATACACCTCCCCTCTAACTTCTTAAGTAAATCTATTAGGTAGGTGATCCTATGGTCAATTCGCACGTGTATGGTGATATTTCTATCGCCAAGTCACAACCTTCTAATGAAATGCGGGCATGGTCACATCATACATTCCCCTCGAAGGACTACCCAATATCAAAACCCTTAAAGCTAAAGTGTCCAAAGACAAGCTAAGAAAGTATACAAATAAAACGACTAAAGATGCGGGAAAACTAAATCATATTAATAACAATTTCATAAAAAGGCTAACACTAAGAGGTGTTTAGCCACTCGTGTTCAATAATTCAGGAAAACAAATGTTTGACATAACAAATGTAAACATTGAATTAATACATATCGAGTGAATGAATAAACTTATAGTTATCGGGTGAATTCTCCCTTGGAATGGACTTGTATGCTTGATAGAACTTCTCCCTCTTGCTCCCTGAATTCCTCCTGACTTCTGTGTGGTGAAAAGTGGATTGTAAAACTCAGAACTAGGGATTGTATTTATAGGCCCGACATTGCTACGACATAGCTCTATGGATGGTTACGCCGTTGCCTTTGATAATAACATCTACCCCGTAGCTTGATCAAGATCTACGATCGTAGTTTCTTCATTTGTCACATCTATAGTGTAGTTAAGATGGGACTAAGACGTAGTTTCTTCTTTGGCCTCGAAAGTTCTCTTCTGCTTAATTGTAAGGTCTATACCGTAGGTGGAGAGAGGTTACTCCGTAGAGCCCTTTGATGTTACTACGCCGTAGTTAAAGTAGAGGCTGTGCCGTAGTCTTCATAAATAAGTGCTACAGAGTAGTTAGATGGAACATCTACGCCGTAGTTAGTGTAGAATCCGCATACTTCAATGATTTTCATCTAAAACCTTCCATATCCGCGTCTTTTCATTCCTTTGATCATCTTTACCCTGAAAACAGAATATAAACAAATAAGAGTATATATCCTAACATATTAACATAAAAGATGAACAATCTATGGAGAAATTAACACTAAAATACAGGTACAATTTGATGTTATCAGTAGTTGAAGAAGCTCAACAAGTTTCTTCTTTTAAGTTACGTATTTTTTTCATTGTCTTTAAGTTGGTTTAGGTTGGTATGGAGGTGTTGTGTTATCTTTCTGGGTTGTATCATTACAGGGAATAAGGTCATCCCTGGTTTGTACTGACCTTATCATGTTAATAAAAAGTTATTGTTTTTGGCATTGTAGTGGGATCATCGTTGTTGCTTGTTGTTATTTTAAAAAGACCAATGTAGTCAATAATGTTCATTTTAGTTGCTGAATCATTATGCAGCAAACATGGTTTTTGGTTGCTTATTAACTTTGACTTACAAAAGTCAAAACTAATTTGGGTCATTCAATATATTTAACTTCTATAAAGTATATGATGATGTCAAAGGACAACGTATTTGAATTGTACAACATGTTAATACAAATAATGTCAAAAATGTTATTCGCATTATTCGGTCTTCTCGTGTTTTGATAATCACAAACTATAAAGACATGTTACGTAAAGTTACGATTTATAAGTTTTTAATCGAGGAAACTCGTTACTTCTACCTAGCTGCTTCAACATCACTTTAGGTATGAACAAACTTTATAACTTTATTAGTTAAATTTATCAAAGAATTTTATTTTCACCTAAGCTTACATTTTTAAGTTTGACAAAACATTTTCACAAATTCAAATTCAAACTTTATAACAGCTAGTTTTCCCCCCAAATCAGTTCATCCTGAACCAGATAAGTTTTCACCACGTCAGGACAAAAAGGGAGCATTTTATCGCGGCAGTCCCTTAAATAGGCCGACGGTCCCTTAGTGATAAAGGACCGTCTGGCATTTACGGGACCGTTCCTCTCCCTCATGTCGCATATAAATACTGAACTGTTACACATGAGAAATAAGACTTTCACACACACAAAACTTTCTGGTCTTTGTTCCTTTTATTCTTTGATCACTATAACATGTCGGTATATTTTTATAAGTGATTTCCTCTTCCGTCAAGTGCAAGAGAAGAAATCTCGACAACTATGAAGATTCGAGATGTTATAGGTGTCCACACACAAACGTATCATGTGTTACGTGATAGGATATATATTATGTCACTGTTTTCCGACTTGTGTATGAGTCGAGGATGGGGATATTTGTGTAAACTTGGATGGTGATGTAGTTCCAAGTATTATATTTGTGTGAGCTTGGATGGTGATGTAGATCCAAGAAGTCTTGTAACTAGATTAGTTCATGTATTTGTTGTGAGGAGAGTGATGTCCTAAAGTGTAGGTTAGGACTTGTTGAGTCATTATGTAAAGAGTTGGATCGGGGATAATCAAGTGTGTCAAGAGTGTGAAGACTTGATTCGGGTGAAGAATCAAGTGAGTCGTGTGTGTAAAGGCTTGGTTCGGGTGAAGAACCAAGTATGTCAAACAAGTGAAGGCTTGGATCGGGTGAAGATTCAAGATGGACAAGAGTGCTTGTTCGTGTGGCCACATGGGCCTTGGAATAGATTGGTTCTAGCTATGATTAGAAATCGACATTTTTCTTAGTGTTGTTAAGCCTTGTGTAAGCATGTGTACAGATTGCTCCGCCTGAAGGAGTGTGTTGATATAGTGATTGATAACTCTCGAGTGTTGTACTCGGGGAGTGGAGTATGACGGAGAGTGAGCTTCGTACTGAACCACTATAAATCGCCGCGTCTCTTGGTTTTGTTCTTTCTTTACTCTTTACTTTACATGTTTATTTATGTATGCTAGTAACTAAATTAATATCACATAACTAGTAGAATTCAACAAGTTTGCAAATGAAAAATAACCGGACCTAAAACGGCGAAACGCTTTAGAAATTAAAAAGAAGTGGTGAAACTATTCAACCCCCCTTCTAGTTTCTACAATTGGTATCAGAGCTTCGTTTATCAAGATCTTTAAAGTATAATGTACTTTAAAACTTGAATCGATCTATGGAATCAAAATGATATCTAGAAGGGTGTTATTTGAATTAGCCACCATTTTTCGATAATGAAAATTTTGTCCTTTGGAAAAATTGATGAGTGTCTAAATACTCATCATTTTATACCAATCTGAACTGCCAAAACATACAAAAATACTCAAATATGTATCAAAATACTTAAAATATCTTAGAAGTGTGTTTTATATGTTTCAAATGCAAAATATGCAAAAACAAATGAAAAACGTACAAAGTTTGCATAATTGGCAGTTTCAGTCCCTCAAGTTTCATAAATTGGCAAAACTAGTCCCTGGTTATTCTAAAAACATGAAAAAGTCACCAAAGGTCCTTTTAAATCATAAAGTTACATATTTAGTCCTTTGGTGCAAAGTTTCACAAAATTACAAGTTTAGTCCCTATACTTTGGAAATTGACAGAAATGGTCCCTGGGATGTTAAAAACTTTGAGAAAAATCAATTTTGGTCCTTGTACTAATAATATTTTGCAGGAATGGTCCTTGGTGTGAAGTTTGGTGAAATTTCATATTAGGTCCCTGAAGTTTCACAGTTTGGCAAAACAGGTCCCTCAAAGTTTCAAACTTGACAGTTTTAGTCCCTGGGTGTTCAAAATGGGAAAATTATCATTAAGGGTCCTAGGGAATTCATAATTGTCACTATTAGTCCCTGGATGAAAAGTTTGGAGAAATTACATGTTAAGTCCCTGGAGTTTCAGTTTTGGCAAAAATAGTCCCCGGGTATTTCAAAAGTGAAATATATCAAAAATATCCGTGTACTATTCATCTAAGGCAAATTTGGTCCTTGTGATAAACTTTGGAATATTTACATTTCAGTCCCTCAAATTTCATGGAATTACAAAATTGGTCCTTGGCTTAATTCTACTACAAACCATACGGATCCTTGTTATTTAATCCAAACCAAAAACAAAAACAGGCCCAAGCTTCCTCTGGCCCAACACAACTCCCAGCCCACACCCTTTATAAATAAAACCCACCGTTTGACCTGCGTTGACCCCGCCAAACCACCCTTACTATTCACCCTCCCACAGTTTTCACTTCCACAACTTGCTCCCCACTCCTCTCCACCTCACACAACCCTCCAAAATC
This sequence comes from Artemisia argyi, assembly GCA_030686995.1. Lineage (NCBI taxonomy): Eukaryota > Viridiplantae > Streptophyta > Magnoliopsida > Asterales > Asteraceae > Artemisia > Artemisia argyi. Next base: position 31,970,328 of record CM060708.1, read on the forward strand.
CCTAAAAACTTCTCCATGCATAACACTGACACCCCACGACTTTTGGCGCGAAAAAGCTTTTTAAACGGCCATGATCCATCAGACCTTATCAACGGCTCACAGATGGTGGGAAATGTCAAGGTGGGTCCCAATAACCCTGGAAATCTCTACAAAAGGAAAAGGAAGCAGAAGATGTATGAGTATTAGTGTAACTTAGGTTAATTGTAGTCGTAGGTAGTATAATCTTAAATTCAGTTGTAATTTCAATCAAATTAGCTTGTTCTCAGTTAATTTCATGTACCTTAACCTTTAATTCAAGTTAATTTCAAAGTTCAGTTGGTATCTCATTTTATGCATTTTCATAAAATTCTCAAAAATCTCATAAGCTTGTATGTTGTTATTTGTTGTTGCTATTGAATTCTAAAACTCATATAAAGCTCTGACAAAGCTTTTGAAAGCTTTTAGATATCTCAGTTTTCAGTTTAGTGATGAGAATCAAAAATACAAGAAAATATAAAGAAAATAGAAAATAAATAAAAATTCATTGATATGGTGCAAGAAAGCTGAAGCAGGGTGTGATTTGGATTGATTCTGGGTTAGTAGTCTTGTGGAAGACTTATAGGAAGGTTCTTTGATCCCTGGTTCCACATCTCAGTTTGAAAAATCAATGTAAGCAATTCTAATATTGAGCATAGTTGGTTATTGTTGTTTCTTTGAAGTTATTTTTGTTTAAATAGTTTCAATTAAGTTTACTTAATCTGTTTTAGTGTTAAAATCAGTTGTTATAGTTTAATATATAATAGTTATAGTGTTAGATAGTAGATATAGGAGTGTTTGGTTCTTGGTTGTTCACTGAGTTCCATTAGGTTTTTGTTGTTGTTTGAGTTCTAATCATACTTACCTAGTCAAGATAAGTAAGTGTAGGCAAGAAACCCAGTCCATATTCAGCCAATAGTCAAAATCCAAGTACAAATCCCTTGACAGTTAACTGTCAAGGATTTTGTGTTTCTCAAACCTACCCATTTTCTTATAAGTTATAGTTTTAGCTTAATTTAGGTTAATGATAGCTTAATATAACATATACAGTTAGTAGTGATCATTAGAATCTCAAATAAGTCAAACTAGTTAAGTTTTATCAAAAGTCAAATCTTCATTCTCAGATTTTCTCAAATCTTCAAGGATTTGTTTTGAATTTAGGAAAGGGATCTAGGACTTGAAATTTATTTTAGTAATACTCTACCACCTTGTATTTAAGATCCCACAATTGTTATATTTTTAGGATTTTTGTACTGGGCCACACACAACCCCAAACACAACTGCAGGGAGGAAAGCCTCCCCTGCATCAGCAGCTCAGTTCATCACCACCACTTTGGTGGTGATTTGTGACCACCTCAGTGGGACCCACACCTCCTAATTAGCTTTTCCCAACCCCCTCCTACCAGACTCTTAGGTTTGACTTTTGTTTGACTTCTAACCTAGTGGACCCACCTGAATCAGGCCTCATACTTTGTCCCATTCTGTGTTGCTTTTAAGTTTTTGGAATAGCTTAATATGGCTTATCAGCTTATCTACTGAGCTTATTTGGCCATTTTCAGCTTAGACAAGTCCAAAGTACTTATTAGGATCATAATATACCATAGTGGGTCCCACATAAGCTATTTGCCACTTCAGTCAACAAAAGTCAACTGTGGTAGCAATAAGCTTCCACAGTGCTTATTTTTAAGCTATAAAATATTTGTTTTCACAAAAGTTGCTTGTTTTTAGATATAAATTAGTTTTGTAAAAGAAAATTCCAAAAAAACAAATATAAAAATAAGTGATAGTTTCTATTTAATATAATTTAATTTTAATTTTCATTTTTATAATTTTATTAAGTAAGTTGTGTTTTTATATTTTTATTAATTTCCTTTTAGGTTAAAGTACTTTTCATAATTTTCTCAGATTTTTGTTTTGTCATTTAGTATTTATTAAAATTAATAATAGTTTTATTAGTAATTAATTAATAAATAAGTTTTAAATAGCATAATTAATATTTATAAGGTAACACCTAGTTTTTACATTTTTTTTAGCTTTTATAAGCTATAATATAATTTTAGTAATTTTTCTAGAATTTTTATTGTTCATTTAATAGTTTTTATAATTTAAATAGTTTAATTGGTAATTATTTAATAATTAGAATAATAATTAGTAAACTAGTTTAAAAATACATAAAATAAAGTTTTTATAATTTTTTAGGATTCCTGTGATGGTTAATTAGATTTATAAAAATTTTCTTAATTATCTAAGTCTTTTTAGTATTTATAATAATTTAAATCATATAAATAGTTAAATAATAATTAAATAGTTATTAATTAATAATAATTAGAATAAAAGTGTGAAAAATATAATTTTATTTTTAAAATAAGTTTTATAATATTTTAGACTTTTACAAAGTTTAATTTTATTTTTCTAAAGACTTATTTTACATTTTATTATTTATTAGTGAATTATTAGATAATTAATAATAGTTATTAAATAATAATAATTAATTAAATAATTAGTAATTATAAAATAAATATTTTAAGTTTATTTAATTTGCATTTAAGCCCCTAAGGTTTGCAAATTACTACTTTAGTTAAATTTGTTTTTGTTTCGTACGTTTACGTAGAATTAAATTAAACGTACGCATTTTTAGTTATTAAACGTTTTTAATTATCTAGCTTTCACGTAATCGTTAAATTAGTTTATCTAAGTTATTTTAAGTTATAAAAACCTAGTGTAATCACACACACACACACACACACACTTTATACCCTTTTCTGTTCACATTCACTCAATCACAGATTCGTTTTTAATACCATCACAACCTCGTTGGGACATTACGACCCGGGGAAACACTGTATTCCACGGAAGCATTTCTGCCAGGCTGTTTGAATTTTACTATTGACCATTCACAAGTGGCTGATCAATAATTATCTGACCGTTTGAGGCGAATCAAAATTTGGCGCCGCTGCCGGGGAGGTTGTGCGCTTATTCTAAAACGATTTTGCGTATTAGTAAATCTGGATATACATCCATTGTATATTTACCATCTTTTATCCATATTTTTATAAAACAAAACCCAAAAATATTCATCCCTTTACCCTCTATCATTTTGATTCTACATTCTTCCACTTATCCCATAATTGATTCTAATGACATCTCTCAATGACGATTTCTTTGAACAAAAGGCCTATGAAAGCAACATCGAAAAACTTATTGCCTTATCAAAGATATCGAGATGTCATGTTGATTATGATAGACCATCGATTCATATTCCCTCTCCAGTGAGGGAAATGGAACGAGAAACCGGGGTGACAAAGGACCCGGTACTTTCCTCTGAAAATGAAAGTGCTAAATACGTCCAACCTACGGTTGTCCAAGAATCTAAGCTCACAATCGATCCTAACCTTTCACGGTTTACGGTTAAAAGTTTGTCAAGCAAACGTACAGAGCTTAGAGCAGTTACTGAAAAGAACGATTTGCCTAATCTTCACATTTATCAAACACAAAAACCAGAGACTATAACGGAAGTGGTGGAAATTCCTAGCTCTCAGAGCACACCACTTGTCCCACCTCCAGATTTTGTTCCTTGTGTCGGTTGTGGTGAGCCGCTTTTCGGTTTTCCATGTCATTGGTGTACATGTGAACAATGTGGTAATGATATTCAAGACGGGAGTTGTTTGTTTTGTGGATCGAGTAATTCATTTGCTTATGATCCTAATCAAAACTCATTCAACGACTCCTCAAATTTTTCCAACTACCCATCACATTCATACGAGCAAGAATCATATTATCCAAATATCAATGATGCTTCGTATCAAAATACACCAAGCCAGACTCAACAGTTTTACTGTTGTGAGTACTGTGGAGGTCCACACTTTAGCTCTGATTGTCAAACAAGGAATCCATTTCCTTGTAACAATTACGACTATTCGTTTCAAGACCCACCTCCACAGTGCCAAATGAACCAAGCAACTCCTCAAAACCAGCAAGACCCTTGTCTAGAGGTTCTTGAAAAACTTAAAGACATTAAGGAGGAGTTGACTAATATGTCGTCTCACAATGCACCAAGTTCTTCTTGTGTATATTGTGGGGGTCCTCATAATGATGATCAATGTCAACCTTCCGGTTTTGACACATCCACACCCCCATAGTCTCCACTCACTCAATATTCTCGTGATAAATCTATCACGGAATTACTTGCTGAAAAACATGCTGCTAGAGACGAAAGAAGCATGGAAGAATTACTAGTCTTAGAACAAGCAGCTATAACACGTACCAAATTTCAAAATGCTGTTTTTCTCGATGAGGATGATGAAAGTGATGATACTTCATCAAGTTCATCAGTTGAGACTCCTTCCATGGATATACAGGGAGAAAAGAATATAACTGAATCACCAGCAGTAGAAATAATAGAACTTGTAGAATCCATTACTGCTAGTCCTTCTTATCTCCCTGAGTATGATGTTATCACACCCGAGGTTCCCACTCACTCTCTGAGCATGGGGGACGAGCATCTTGACACTGTTCCTAATAAGGAATCGGACGAATTCATAAAGTCTAGTGTTGAGAACCTTGTCTCAATCCCAAGTGAGTCACAGGGAATTCTTGAACATATGTGTGATATCCCTCCCCCTCTTGTCTTTCCAAATGATCATATTGAGATGTTCTCTAATTCGGATGAGAACTATTCTTTATCTTGTGGAGACATAAGTTATGTGGGGGAATTACCTTCTGAGCTTGTCAACTCAGAAGAAGAGAATGATGAAGAAATAATCCAAGACGAAGCTCTTCGTCTTACATTATTAAATGTTAATCTTCTCATTTCTAGAATCGAGGCTTTTAATGAAGAGCCTATTTCATCTCCTATCCCCGTCAAGGATAGTGAGATTTTGATCAATGATTCTATTCCGGAATTGCAAACGTTCCATTTTGATCAAATGGAAGAGAAGATAAGTGGTATCACCACTTCTCATTCTTATAATTCTCTTCCCGTTTATGAATCATTTACTTTTGAGGAGTTCCCCAATGAACTCACTCAATTCAATTCCGAATATGAATCATTCACCTTTGAAGAGTTCTCTTGTGAACTCACTCATATCATATCTCCACCGGAGTATGATAATTTCTATTTTTATCTAGACATACCCATAATATGTCTTGATCAAACGAGCTTAAAAGAGGAGATTCATGAAACAATGAATTCTCCTATTGAAGATGAGGAGTTAATCATGATTTTCATCATGACTTTCTTTCTTTTCTTCATATATCCTGTTCCCTATCCTGTTCTTCACTCTTTCGGGAGTGAAGACATTATCTTTGATCCCGGCATTCTCATTTATAAATTATGAGCCGGTTACTTATCTCATCGGTGTGGAACTTTCACGTGCTTCAAATGTTTATCCAAACGTCTTGAATGAAAGTCCGATGCAGATTGTCTTTTCCACATCATGCTTCCCCATGGACAAATTAATTCGGGGTCGAGTCAAGCTAGCGACTCGGAAATCAAAAACAGTAGCATGTACATAGGTTTTCACCCATGTTTCACCCTAGTGTGGGGGAGATGCCCCACATGTTGTATATATATATATATCCTCTAAAAAAAATGTAAATATAGCGATAACTTCTATTTAAGAAGTTTTATCTAAAAAAATAATTGTATGTATATACATCTTAAATAAAGGCTATGGAATATTTTCTTCTTACGTTCTAAGTTCGGTTTAACACCCGATACTTTGAATATTGAGGATAATATTCAGTTCTAAGTGTGGGGGGAGATTCGTTATTCTAACGAATTTAAACACATGTTCCATCAAGAACCCCCATTTTAGCCAAAATTTTAAAATTTTTTCTCACTTAGAACGCAATAAATGGTTATCAATCCGCCATGTCTAACCCACATAAGGATTGGCTAATCCAGGAGCAAACGGTTCTTGGTAAAGATATCTCAAACCCGTTGATGGCTTGCAATTTGCTCAAAATTGTATGGTTCCTCAACTCCCCATCATCCTCAAAAGATAATGAGTTGGCTAGCCCGCAAGATTATGGCTTGTGGTAAAGGCCGTGAAAAAACCATAATTGGTAATCAGCTCACCAAGATGTTGACTATTCCATCAAGAGTTGGCTAGTCCAGAAGCAAACGGCTTTTGGTAAAGACTAATCAAATCCGTTGACAGCTGGTGATTTGCTCAAAATCACACGGTTATCAGGTGTGCCACAGTTTTTACACCTGGCTACTCCAGAAGTGATGGATTTTGGTAAAGAGTTTTTCAAATCCATTAAGTTTTTCTCAAAAGATTGCTAGGGACTAGCAATAGTTTAGTGTGGGGGATTGATGAGTGTCTAAATACTCATCATTTTATACCAATCTGAACTGCCAAAACATACAAAAATACTCAAATATGTATCAAAATACTTAAAATATCTTAGAAGTGTGTTTTATATGTTTCAAATGCAAAATATGCAAAAAACAGATGAAAAACGTACAAAGTTTGCATAATTGGCAGTTTCAGTCCCTCAAGTTTCATAAATTGGCAAAACTAGTCCCTGGTTATTCTAAAAACATGAAAAAGTCACCAAAGGTCCTTTTAAATCATAAAGTTACATATTTAGTCCTTTGGTGCAAAGTTTCACAAAATTACAAGTTTAGTCCCTATATTTTGGAAATTGACAGAAATGGTCCCTGGGATGTTAAAAACTTTGAGAAAAATCAATTTTGGTCCTTGTACTAATAATCTTTTGCAGGAATGGTCCTTGGTGTGAAGTTTGGCGAAATTTCATATTGGGTCCCTGAAGTTTCACAGTTTGGCAAAACAGGTCCCTCAAAGTTTCAAACTTGACAGTTTTAGTCCCTGGGTGTTCAAAATGGGAAAATTATCATTAAGGGTCCTAGGGAATTCATAATTGTCACTATTAGTCCCTGGATGAAAAGTTTGGAGAAATTACATGTTAAGTCCCTGGAGTTTCAGTTTTGGCAAAAATAGTCCCCGGGTATTTCAAAAGTGAAATATATCAAAAATATCCGTGTACTATTCATCTAAGGCAAATTTGGTCCTTGTGATAAACTTTGGAATATTTACATTTCAGTCCCTCAAATTTCATGGAATTACAAAATTGGTCCTTGGCTTAATTCTACTACAAACCATACGGATCCTTGTTATTTAATCCAAACCAAAAACAAAAACAGGCCCAAGCTTCCTCTGGCCCAACACAACTCCCAGCACACACCCTTTATAAATAAAACCCACCGTTTGACCTGCGTTGACCCCGCCAAACCACCCTTACTATTCACCCTCCCACAGTTTTCACTTCCACAACTTGCTCCCCAATCCTCTCCACCTCACACAACCCTCCAAAATCCCTAAAAACTTCTCCACGCATAACACTGACACACCACGACTTTTGGCGCGAAAAAGCTTTTTAAACGGCTATGATCCATCAGACCTTAGCAACGGCTCACAGATGGTGGGAAATGTCAAGGTGGGTCCCAATAACCCAGGAAATCTCTACAAAAGGAAAAGGAAGCAGAAGATGTATGAGTATTAGTGTAACTTAGGTTAATTGTAGTCGTAGGTAGTATAATCTTAAATTTCAGTTGTAATTTCAATCAAATTAGCTTGTTCTCAGTTAATTTCATGTACCTTAACCTTTAATTCAAGTTAATTTCAAAGTTCAGTTGGTATCTCATTTTATGCATTTTCATAAAATTCTCAAAAATCTCATAAGCTTGTATGTTGTTATTTGTTGTTGCTATTGAATTCTAAAACTCATATAAAGCTCTGACAAAGCTTTTGAAAGCTTTTAGATATCTCAGTTTTCAGTTTAGTGATTAGAATAAAAAATACAAGAAAATATAAAGAAAATAGAAAATAAATAAAAATTCATTGATATGGTGCAAGAAAGCTGAAGTAGGGTGTGATTTGGATTGATTCTGGGTTAGTAGTCTTGTGGAAGACTTATAGGAAGGTTCTTTGATCCCTGGTTTCACATCTCAATTTGAAAAATCAATGTAAGCAATTCTAATATTGAGCATAGTTGGTTATTGTTGTTTCTTTGAAGTTATTTTTGTTTAAATAGTTTCAATTAAGTTTACTTAATCTGTTTTAGTGTTAAAATCAGTAGTTATAGTTTAATATATAATAGTTATAGTGTTAGATAGTAGATATAGGAGTGTTTGGTTCTTGGTTGTTCACTGAGTTCCATTAGGTTTTTGTTGTTGTTTGAGTTCTAATCATACTTACCTAGTCAAGATAAGTAAGTGTAGGCAAGAAACCCAGTCCATATTCAGCCAATAGTCAAAATCCAAGTACAAATCCCTTGACAGTTAACTGTCAAGGATTTTGTGTTTCTCAAACCTACCCATTAGCTTATAAGTTATAGTTTTAGCATAATTTAGGTTAATGATAGCTTAATATAACATATACAGTTAGTAGTGATCATTAGAATCTCAAATAAGTCAAACTAGTTAAGTTTTATCAAAAGTCAAATCTTCATTCTCAGATTTTCTCAAATCTTCAAGGATTTGTTTTGAATTTAGGAAAGGGATCTAGGACTTGAAATTTATTGTAGTAATACTCTACCACCTTGTATTTAAGATCCCACAATTGTTATATTTTTAGGATTTTTGTACTGGGCCCCACACAACCCCAAACACAACTGCAGGGAGGAAAGCCTCCCCTGCATCAGCAGCTCAGTTCATCACCACCACTTTGGTGGTGATTTGTGACCACCTCAGTGGGACCCACACCTCCTAATTAGCTTTTCCCAACCCCCTCCTACCAGACTCTTAGGTTTGACTTCTAACCTAGTGGACCCCACCTGAATCAGGCCTCATACTTTGTCCCATTCTGTGTTGCTTTTAACTTTTTCGAATAGCTTAATATGGCTTATCCGCTTATCTACTGAGCTTATTTGGCCATTTTCAGCTTAGACAAGTTCAAAGTACTTATTAGGATCATAATATACCATAGTGGGTCCCACATAAGCTCATTTGAGCTTATTTGCCACTTCAGTCAACAAAAGTCAACTGTGGTAGCAATAAGCTTTCACAGTGCTTATTTTTAAGCTATAAAATATTTGTTTTCACAAAAGTTTCTTGTTTTTAGATATAAATTAGTTTTGTAAAAGAAAATTCCAGAAAAACAAATATAAAAATAAGTGATAGTTTCTATTTAATATAATTTAATTTTAATTTTCATTTTTATAATTTTATTAAGTAAGTTGTGTTTTTATATTTTTATTAATTTCCTTTTAGGTTAAAGTAATTTTCATAATTTTCTCAGATTTTTGTTTTGTCATTTAGTATTTATTATAATTAATAATAGTTTTATTAGTAATTAATTAATTAAATAGTTATTAATTAATAATAATTAGAATAAAAGTGTGAAAAATATAATTTTATTTTTAAAATAAGTTTTATAATATTTTATACTTTTACAAAGTTTAATTTTATTTTTCTAAAGATTTATTTTACATTTTATTATTTATTAGTGAATTATTAGATAATTAATAATAGTTATTAAATAATAATAATTAATTAAATAATTAGTAATTATAAAATAAATATTTTAAGTTTATTTAATTTGCATTTAAGCCCCTAAGGTTTGCAAATTACTACTTTAGTTAAATTTGTTTTTGTTTCGTACGTTTACGTAGAATTAAATTAAACGTACGCGTTTTTAGATATTAAACGTTTTTAATTATCTAGCTTTCACGTAATCGTTAAATTAGTTTATCTAAGTTATTTTAAGTTATAAAAACCTAGTGTAATCACACACACACACACTTTATACCCTTTTCTGTTCACATTCACTCAATCACAGATTCGTTTTTAATACCATCACAACTTCGTTGGGACATTACAACCCGGGGAAACACTGTATTCCACGGAAGCATTTCTGCCAGGCTGTTTGACTTTTACTATTGACCATTCACAAGTGGTTGAGAAATAAAAGATAACCAGTTTGGGAGGAATCAAAAATAAATTTGAAAGTTATGTGAAATCAATAGATCATACTCTTTGGCATGTCATTTCAATTGATGATTTATAATCAATGAAAGGAAGTTTTGCTAATAAGCTTTTCATAAGAAACTTGTGTGAAACATTTGAAGCAAAAACTTTGATTTATGAATCTTTGTCAAAAATTGAGTTTGAAAAAACAATTTTATGTCAAATGGCAAATGGAATGTGATAAAATGGTTTAAACGTACATCTAGGAAATGTTCAAGCCAAAGATGATGCAAATGTGATATTAGAAAAACACTTAGTTTAAGTGAAATCATATACTACTAGTTTGAATGTTTTCATTGTAGGTAATGTTGCCGGCAAGTATTTCTTTAGCAACTTAGTTGGTGTACCAATCTACTTGCTTTGATGTAATGACTATTCAGAAGACAATGTGCGGTTTAATGTGCTAAGTGGATTGCTTGCTAAGAATACTTTACTCGCCTTTAGTATGTAGATAACCAAATAGTTATCTCACCAAGCTGATCGCATAACTTATCATATGGACAAATTGCCAAGTGAGTATCGTCTAGTTTTGCATCACTAACAACACAAGTTTTGGTTATGTGCTAATAAGGATAGCTAAAGGCCAAGGTAAGTCTTCTTACTAATCTTGACTAATATGTTTGTTATTTGATTTCTTGCTATATGTTCATGTAACTACATGATCAGAGATTACTTGCTTATATGCTTGATAATGTTTGTATGCCAATATGTGCTTGATGCTTTGTGTTGTTTAGACGCTTTGTCTAAATGCTTATCCTTTTTTGGATTTAAGCAAATTATTTGGAAAAACAATGGTATTACCACAACCATTGTTTATACCAAATTTGACGTCAATCAATCACTATAGACGATGCACACTTGCTTCACTCTTTGTTTGCTCTCTAATTCTCGTCTATGACATTTCTTGAAACTTACTTGATTGACTTCTATCTTCCTCGATGCAAATCTCATATTTAAATCTCATTCTCTCTTTTCTTCTGTTTCGACTCAAAATCCACTCTTTAATCAAGCGTATCGAGTCTTTCATTCTTCTTATGTCTCGAATCCAATCCTTACCCATTCCTTATCCTACTCGTGCATATTGAATCATTTTCGTGTCTTAAAATTCAAAGTGTTATGTTTTAAGACCATCTAAAACCAAAGACTTTTCATTAAGATCAAAACACCAAAAATCGTCCAAAAACCACAAGCCACTGGCGACAGTCCCCAAATGATTGGCGGTCCCTAATTGATAAGGGACCGTCTGTGACTTTTAAGCAAAACACGTCTCTCATTCTATAAATACATGTTAAACATATTAACACTTATTTTGACTGACTGAGAAACATGATTAAGCTTTCACCCATTACATTAAGATTTTAATCCAAGGCTTCAAGCGTATAATCTTCAACTACTCTTACATATTTATCATCAATTGTAAGTCAAACTCATCTAATTCTTTTTTTAAGATAAACAATTAGAATTTATTATAAAATTGAAATTGAGGATCTTAAATAATTTTTCCAAATTAAGTACAATTATGATCTAAACTCAATAATAGAACAATAGTAGTATTATTTAGTACAATCATAAGTTAATTGTAATGCTTTCTTGTATACAAGGTATAAACATGATAATTTACAAGATAGGAAGATATCATTAACATGATGTTCTAAGATATATATATTTGTACTTTACATTGGTTAATACATGTAAAAAACATTAGTCCTATGTGATAATCAAAACAAATTCTAAGGAAGGCAAAACTCTAACAATAATTTTGTGATTCTTTCTTTCATAGGAAACAAAATGTCACACATATATGATTTTGATCATCTCAACACCGACTCTTATACTCCTAGAATTTCTCTTGAACCAACCATTCCGGGAAGTCATATTAGTTCCTATGTGAATGTTGAGACTCGTCGCTTTCACGAGGGACGAATCGTTGATCCCTCCTTAGGCTATCACATAGATATTAATACTACCTTTCGTGCTATAGGATTCGATTGCTTGCTTTACATCAATGAGAAAATTTGTCCCCACTTTGTGTTAGAATTCTTTCGAGAAGTTGAACTCGTACGTAACGAGGATCAATCTTTGTCACTTTGGTTTTGGATTAGAAAATTCAAATTTGTCCTTACTCTTGAGCAATTTGATCAAATCATTTGTATTCCCAATCATGGGCAATGTGCCTACTCTGAAGATTGGTGTCTCGAATCACTTTTTAACTATAGGGAAGAAAATAGTCCCTATTGCTCCTACATACCTCGCCCTTGTGAAATTACCAAACTTCTTCGCACTAATAAGAACTTCCCTTACCTTGATCAAACAAAAATTCATATGATAGAGGTTCGTGATGAACTGATTCCTTGGGCTGTCATCCTAAAAGAGAACACTCTTGGTCTCAAAGGGATTCGTGAGCAACTTCCGGCGTGCTGTGCTCACATGATGTACTGTCTCCACACCTAACAACCATTTAGTCTTGCCTGTCACTTCGCTAAGCGAATTGTACATCTCAAGGGGAATCAATCCGAATTGATACCCTGTGGGATGTTCCTTACTCGTCTCTATCACAACATGATGAACTTTCATCCCTATCTCCGTGGTCCTCAATACTCTCTCTTTGATCCTATCATGGAACCCATCAATGATTCCATATCTCCTCTATCTTTATCTCCTCAGCATCTGTTGACTATGACATCTATGATGATCCCACGCTCGAGATTGAGGAACAAGTTGGAGTCAAGAAAGTCATGCAACAAGAACCTGTCATACACACCATTGACTAGGATGTACCATGATGACTTATTATGAAGCATTTAATTGCTATGTTACCTATGTACTTATATCATTAGGATTAGTTAACTCTTGGTTGCTGTTATTCATGAATGCTTGTTTAAACATGCTCTTAATTTGCATGATTGTGTAGCACTATTCTCTTACAATTTAGTTATGCTATTGTTCTGAATGAGTGTTGTTATATACAGGTTGCAGAAATGAAAAATCGGGCAAAAATTCTGTGAACCTACTGCCGGCGGTCCGTTATTGATCCGACGGTCCTCCATTGATAAGGGACCGTCTGAGGTTTAAAGGACCGTCCTCGTGGGATCACGGATTTTTGCATAATTTTCTTCATTTCTGCAATCCTAAACCTATTGCATGATTATCACCACCTTGCCATGTTTAGATAAATACTTCTAAGTGCTTAAAAACTCATAATGCATGCTTTGCCCAAACCATGACCATGGTTGATTATTTAAAGCTTCCTCATTACCCTCAACCTCATCAAAATCATCTTTCAATTCAACTTCATCACCTACAATGGCCTCATCTTCTATTTCCTTGCCAACAACTAACAAAGAACCCACAACACAACCATCAAACAAAAGGCCTAAGCTCAAAATCATTCGACCTTAAACAAATTTCATTGACCTCACACTCTATGACACAACTCCATCTCCTAAGTCACTACCATCATCACCTCAAGCACCAAGTGCACCACTAAAAACACCATCCACTAATGGAACATATCACTCTTCTTTTAAGACATCCGCTAGCTCAAAGACAACCACATCACCCTTCTCATCATTTGTCAAAAACTTGTCACCCTTGCTCATCCAATCTAGTTCGGGTGCTTACACTCCATTCGTGAGTAATCAACCATCATCTCCCACTCATTCTATCTCATCTCCAATAAACCAACATCCTCCTCCAACAAACCCATCAACTCACACTACCACATCACCAAATGGGCCATTGGAAAATACTCCTCAAACTCCACCATCTCCTCCAACCCTTGGTAATCATTTGCCTTACTACTTTGTTAACAACCACACTATGGGGTGTGCTTGTTGTTACCACAATTTTCATCTCATTTCTACTCTTCGAGATGAACTACACATCATGTTTGGTCACATTGAGTTTCTTCTTGCTCAACAAAATGTGCAACCAACTCCCCTTGCTTCAATGCCACCATATGCAACCCCTTCGGCTCCACTTTCATCCTCTCCATCATCCACTCCACCCTCCTACTAGATATTCTCAAAAATCTAGTCATAAATAATCAAGTGGAAGTTATGCTTTGGACCAAACATGCAATGGGAGTTAACTTGTTGTAATAGTTAATGATTAGTGTTGTTGTTTCTATGATGTGGTTGTTATGAAATTTCTTTATGGTAGTCATTGTATGCCTCCTTTGGATGAAATGAATGAATGATTGTGTTTTATATATGATAATATGTTGTGATATTAGTCATTGTTAAACATGAAAATGAACTAATAATATCTAACCTCAAAAATGGGAAGTTACTTAAATCACAATATACCTGCCAACTTGGAAGCCTACTGCAGGCGGTCCTTTAAATGGACTGACGGTCCCCTAATCAATAAGGGACCGTCCCCTATTTACGGGACCGTCCCAGTAGTGCTCATAATTAGGCTCTATTTCGCGTTTCTCTATCTGATTCCTGAACTACATCATTGATTTCACATCCATATTATCTTCTATATATGTATATGCATGCATGTGCTTTGTTCTAACTCTGTTTTGTAGCACATCACCATAGCTCGATTCCCCGGTGTCCTCATTAAGGGGGAGCACTTAGCTAGGGGGAGCTTGTATTTCATTGATCACTCCAACGATTATCTTTCAAGGGTGCTCGTGTCTTCTCTCCTCGAAAACCACGACACCCCTTTTTAATTCTACAAAAAGGGGGAGAAGTAACGGGAAAACTCATTAAAAATTTATCAATGCATAATTTTACGTAAAATGAGTTTATATTTTGTAATCATCAAAAATGGGGAGATTGTTAATACAAATAATGTCAAAAATGTTATTCACATTATTCGGTCTTCTCGTGTTTTGATAATCACAAAGTATAAAGACATGTTACGTAAAGTTACGATTTATAAGTTTTTAATCGAGGAAACTCGTTACTTCTACGTAGCTGCTTCAACTTCACTTCAGGTATGAACAAACTTTATACCGTCATCAGTTAAGTGATCAAAGAATTTTATTTTCACCTAAGCTTACATTTTTAAGTTTGACAAAATATTTTCACAAAAGTATTTTTGTGTTTTTTAAAGAAATATTTTATTAAGAAAATAAATTCAAATTCAAACTTTATAACAACTAGTTTTCCCCCCAAATTAGTTCATCCTGAACCAGATAAGTTTTCACCACGTCAGGACAAAAAGGGAGCGTTTTGTCGCGGCGGTCCCTTAAATAGGCCGACGGTCCCTTAGTGATAAAGGACCATCTTATGGGACCGTCCCTCTCCCTCCTGTCGCCTATAAATACTGAACTATTACACTTCAGAAATAAGATTTTCACACACATAAAACTTTCTGGTCTTTGCTCTTTTTATCCTTTGATCACTATAACATGTCGGTATATGTTTATAAGTGATTTCCTCTTCCGTCAAGTGCAAGAGAAGAACTCTCGACAACTATGAAGATTCGAGATGTTATAGGTATCCACACACAAACGTAACATGTGTCATGTGATAGGATATATATTATGTCATTTTTTCAGACTTGTGTGTGAGTCGAGGATGGGGATATTTATGTAAACTTGGATGGTGATGTAGTTCCAAGTATTGTATTTGTGTGAGCATGGATGGTGATGTAGATCCAAGAAGTCTTGTAACTAGATTAGTTCATGTATTTGTTGTGAGGAGAGTGATGTCCTAAAGTATAGGTTAGGACTTGTTGAGTCATTACGTAAAGACTTGGATCGGGGATGATCAAGTGTGTCAAGTGTGTGAAGACTTGATTCGGGTGAAGAATCAAGTGAGTCGTGTGTGTGAAGGCTTGGTTCGGGTGAAGAACCAAGTATGTCAAACAAGTGAAGGCTTGGATTGGGTGAAGATTCAAGATGGACAAGAGTGCTTGTTCGTGTGGCCATGTGGGCCTTGGAATAGATTGGTTCTAGCTATGATTAGAACTCGACATTATGTTTAGTGTCGTTAAGCCTTGTGTAAGCATGTGTACGGATTGCTCCGCCTGAAGGAGTGTGTTGATATAGTGATTGATAACTCTCGAGTGTGGTACTCGGGGAGTGGAGTAGGACGGAGAGTGAGCTTCGTGCCGAACCACTATAAATCGCCGCGTCTCTTGGTTGTGTTCTTTCTTTACTCTTTACTTTACTTGTTTAGTTATGTATGCTAGTAACTAAATTGGTATCACATAACTAGTAGTATTCAACAAGTTCGCAAATGAAAAATAACCGAACCTAAAATGGGTAAACGCTTTATAAAATTAAAAGGAAGCGGTGAAACTATTCAACCCCCCTTCTAGTTTCTACACAACATTATGCAGCAAATTACCATTTTGGTTGCATAATCAATATGCACCAAATTGGCCATTTGCTTAATCTTGATGCCGTAACTTTGACTTGTGCATCAATAGTCAATCAATTTGCATGAAGACCATGGTAAACCCAAATGAAAACAAATACCATTCCTAAATAAACCAAGTCTAAAAAACCTACCGTACAAATCATTATCTAGAAGACAGAAACTCAGTTACATAATCCGTACATTCATTGTTAAAATACAGAAACAAAGAACCAAATAAGTTTATTGCACCATCACAATGGTGTTGACTCACTTGGTGATCTTGGATTTTTTCTTGATCCTCTTTTTCCTTTGACCTCCACTTTCCACTGTTGATTGTGATCCCACTAGCCGAGTTTTCCCTGCTGATACCTCGCTTGCTTGTGTTCCAACTGACTGACTTGGCCCTGATGGTACCTCACTTGCTTGTGTTCTAACTGGCTGACTTGTCCCCGCTCTCACCTCTGTTGCAGAAGATCCCACTGGTTGAGTAGTTCTTCCTGGTACCTCATTTGGTATTCCTTCCTTTCTTGTTCCACTACCCTTCTTTTGGTTGTCTCTTGGACATGTACAAGCTCTCTTATTGCGGCCCTTCCCACCATATACACCACATTTGGCTGTATTGCCCCTCTTTGATAGCTTCCCATTTCTCACGAATGACTTTTTCAAAGCTTCTTCAGCAATCTCATCCTTTGACACTCTTCTCTCCTTGGTCTACCAATTGGAACATGTTGTTTAGGTGGCTTTAGGTTACTAGGGATACTGCATTTGGGCTAAAAGGCGGGACCAACAATTCCTTCAATCCTATACAGATACATCTCCTTCCATGTGTTTAACCAATAACATTGGGACACCTAATCCTCTGGTATCGCAACCTCTTTGCCATTTGATGACATGTTGTAGATAGCGGCAACATCATTTTTACATGGAATACCAGTTAGCTCCCATCTCCTACATGTTCATACCCTTGATTGTCATATTCACAATACATTGGTCATTCCAAGGTGAGAACATCAAATAAGTCCATGATTTAAGTGTTAATTTCCCCCTTAATTACCCATCTTTTGCATTCATATGTTAGGATATATACTCTTATTTGTTTATATTCTGTTTTTAGGGCAAAGATGAGTAAAGGAACGAAGAAACGCGGAAATGGAAGGACTAAATAGAAAATATGTGAAGTATGTGGATTCTGCACCAACCACGGCGTAAAGGTTTCATCTACCTACGCTGTAGCAAATACTTATGAAGACTACGGCGTATCTCAGCCATGACTACGGCGTAATGATCTACTAATGGGCTCTACGGAGTAGCCACTCTCCACCTACGGCGTAAACCCCAAAATGAGGCAGTGACGAACTCACGTGGCCAAAGAAGAAGTGACGGCGTAGTTTCCCATATAACTACGCCGTAGAAGAATCTAAGGAAGAAACTATGCCCGTAGCACTTGATCAAGCTATAGCGTAGTTGATATTAACAAAGGCCACGGCGTAGCAACTCATCCAGCTACGTTATAGCAAAGTTGGGCCTATAAATACCAGCCCTAATTCCGAGTTTATTCATTCACTTTTCACCACACAGAAGTTGGGAGAAGCTCAAGGAGGAGGAACGAAGTTCAGTCTACATACATGTCATTTCCAAGGGAGAATTCACACACCATTCATAAGTTTATTCATTCCTTTGATTTGTATTCGATTCATGTTTACATTTGTGATATTAAACTCTTGTTTTACTACAAGTATGAATATGAGTGGCTAAACACCTTTTGGTGTTAGCCTTATTATGAAATTGTTGTTGTTATGATTTAGTTTTCTATGCATATATTATCGTCTTGTTTGTATACTTTCTTGGCAAGTCTTAGGGCACTCTAGTTTTGGTAGTGTTGAGTATTGTTAGTTCCTTGGAGGTTTGGTGAATTAACCCCTAGGACCCAAGCCAATGAGGATGTGACTTGGTGATAGAAATATCACCATACATGTGCGAATTAACACTAGGACCACCTACCAATGCTATATGCCTAAAGAAGTTAGAGGGGGTGTAAGATGTGACCAATACCCGCATCCCGCTAGACTTGTCTAAGTTAGTAGAGGTACTTAATGACTCTTGTATCTTTGTAGGTTCACGTCGCCCGATGAACTCTCGTCTTTACAATAGGCCGGAATAGGACAAGGTGTAGGATAGATTTAGGCGATTTAACCCTCTGATCCTAAATGTATATAACCCCCAGATGAAATGATAGGATGCACTTTATAGAAAGCTAATCATAATAATAACAAGAGTAGTAATTAGGTTAACACTGCTTCTCCCTACTGGTTCTCTTCTATTTATTTACTTGTCTTGTCATTTACTTTTATTAGTTAATTAATCTCTATAATCATAAACCCCCTTTTAAAAGTGACACTAAACTTAGATAGACTACGCACGCTGATGAGGCGAAAAATGATCCGTTTTTAGGGGGTCATTTAAGCCTGGAATTGAATTTATTTAATAAAATATTGCCCTAAATCGTTACTTTTGTGATTTTAGGTACTTTGGGAGTGAAATCTGGAAAAGGAAGCAATTCGGACATTTTTGGAGCATAAAAGTGAAGAAAACGCCAAAGACTTAATTTTCCACGCTGGAAACAGTGTTTGACGGTGTCAAGAGGAAGTATTTGACGGCATCAAGAGTAAAAGTGGTGACGGCCCAGAAGAAACGTGAAGGCGTCACCCAAGGCCGTCATGTGTTAACTTGTCAAAACTTGCGCGCGAAGTAGCTGATATTGTTTTGGTCATAACTTTTGCATACGAACTCGGATTTAGGTGCTTCAAAAGGCCACACGAAGAGGACGAAAATATCTACAATTTGGTGAAAAAGGATTCTTGACGCCGTCACTCCTTAGAGGTGACGCCGTCAGATCGATGCGGACAGAAAACTTCCTATAAATATAACTTCATAACTTCATTATTTGTAAGCCCTAAACCCTAAAGTCGATTCCTGAGTTTAGGTAGGTGTTTTTCCAGCAACTTAGAGGGTTTCAATCACTCCATAAACATCATGTATTGGTTTGCTGATTTTATCTTAATTATGTTTTCCATTATCATTGTTGATTGCTCTTCTTTGATGATGTTTTGCTAATTCACTTTGTGTCTACTTATGATTGTGTGAAACTTGTGTATAATTAATTAGATCTCATTGATTTCTTGTTGATGTTTGTGTCTATCTCCATCAATGAGGGCTTGTTGATGTGTGTGTCTATCTCCATTAATTAAGGCGTGACAACTTCAATAGATCTAGTTGGTTTAGTTTATAATTCTTGTTTCCTATTGATTCTTGTTTTGATTGAATGAATTCAATGTTAGGCTTAAGAAAACTGGCAGATCTCCATTGTGTAACATGCTTGAACGTCTTAGGAAACATGAACCGATGTGTACTAGGTTTTTATGGTTGGATTTAATGCATGAGCGAATTCTAGTGATCCCATGTTAGGAGCTTCTTAGCCGGCTCGACATAGGAGTGAAGTAGGAGCTTATAGGATTGGGGAAGTAAGTACGCCACCCCATGAATGGTATTAAGGAATACAACCCGTCAATTAAAGCAAGGTGTGAAAATTCAATAGGTAGAATTGAATAGCTAGCAAGGAGTAACATATCATAGGTAGACATGCTTCACTTATCTTGTAGAACCCTAGTTTACTTTTCTTATTAATTAGTTTAATTAGTAGCTTTTGGGTTAGTTGATTAGTAACTAATTCCGCCGTTCCTTCCAATACCCGAAATTTTTACTTGCTTTTCTTAAAATATAAAAATACAAAAAGAATCATCCTTCACCTTTAGACCTAGTTAGATTAATTTCAATCCTAACGACACTATTCCTGAGTTGAACGATCAATCCCCCGGTACTTGTCACTATACTATACTACAACGATCAGGTACACTGCCTGGTGGGGGTTGTAAGCTTCTCGAGATCCCTCGAGAGGTAAAGCCTGGTGCAATCCCTACGCATCACACACATATCTCTTGGGACGACCTCGGCTTTACCAACTAGCTATACCTCACATGACCGGGTACACTGCCCGATAGTGCATTAGGTAGACCTTAGGTAAATGAGCAACTTTATAAATATTAAAACCTGGTTAGTAAAACCTGCATCACAAGGTCCCTTACACTGGTATGTATCCCCCACCCCGTATAATAGTGTACTCATTTTCTTCTTGCTTTATGTTTCTTAAAATTGTAGTTCCTGTTGGGGTTAAGGGACCTTCACATTTGTTTATTAACTGTTGCACACTAAGATTTCTCTTCATAAGAATCTCCCTGATGTATTCCAAACAACCAATGATTGGTTGATCTCTGCCGTCCACCAACTTGCTATTGAAAGGTTCACATAAGTTGTTAAGAAGGATGTCACGTTTAGCTCTCCCTATATGTAACAAATCAATATCAACATCAATTTTAAGCTTATTAATATTATAGATGAAAGTCATAATATGTGTATATTATACCTGAAAAATGTGACCTTGACCATGATGATGGTGGTATCTTTCTTAACTAGTCATAAGCTTTAGATTCCGCTAATTTGAGCTCATCCATTCCTCTATTAAACTTAACCATTGTTGATGTTGTAGCACACTTCCAAAGAAGATCCTTGATCTTCTGTCCCTTGAATAACTGTTTCATGTTGTCATATATGTGTCGCACACAGAATCTGTGTTCAGCAGAAAACAATTTTGTAATGGATGGTAATATCCCCTGTCACATTAAACATAAGATAATATATAAATGACGATTGACTTTGGTTGAATTTGGTTACAAATAAATGAATAAGATAAACCATGTTTATACCTTTTGTTTGTCTGAGATAAATGTGTAGTTTGAATTGGGTTGCAAATCAAGATCATCTCCTAGATTGCTAATGAACCATAACCATGAACTCTTGAACTTAGCTTCAACTACCGCGTAAGTAACTGGAGACAACCCATTATTGCTATCGATACCAATAACAGTTAAGATTTGACTAGTATATGGTCCTTTGATAAAATCCCCATCCAAACTTAGTATTTCTCTTCTTCCTGCTCTGTAACCTTTTTTTCAAGGAACCAATACAAACATAGATCCATTTGAAAACCCTTGAATCCTCAGTTGAACTAGTGTTTGCTTCAACTTGAATCTTCACAGTTGTATCCTTGTTTTTCTTCTTTCAATTCCAAAGCTTAATCCCTAAGATTGACATATTGTTCTTCATTGTCACCCAAAATCCGTTTCATTGCAAGATTTCTTGCTTTGAATACCTTTGACTCAGAGACATTGATTTGAAACTTTTGATTTAATTCAATCGTTAGTGCAGCGGTTGGGATTTTCCAGTTGTTAAGAAGAATTTTAACAAACTAGGATGAAATGAATCTTGCAGTCAACAATTTAATTTTTCTTGTTTGGAGGCATTAATGTTTATCTTTTAATGTTTTGACACTCCAACAAGGCTCATCACCAAATTTTAACACATGTAGGGATCACGGGCACATGGGCTTGCCCTTTTTATTATAGGTTTTGGATGTCGCAAACTTGCCCTTTGACTGTGAACAAGAAGCTGTTGTTTGACAACTTGTAGAATCATTCCGGCCATCACTATCTGCATGTTTCCTATTACCATAACCCACAATAGGCCCATTACAATAAGCTCTAACCCTTTCTTGATCACACTTATCCTAATATCTCTTCTACACTCCAAAGTATACATTCTTACATTTTGTTTGATTTCCTTCGATGTCGAAAATTTTTCTGTTTAAAAAAATCACCTTTTTAACATTTTCTCTACCCGGTACTCCCTCCTAATTTCTTTAAACCTTTTCTTTCTTATGTTTACAATTCTGTGAGCACGGGTATCTTCCCCACTAACAAACTCATCAAAGTCATAGGCAACATTTGAATCCATATCCCCAGCCATAACAGCAACTAAGTTTGTAACATGGTCAATGTGGTCATCAATTGAAAATCTAAATTTAGTCATGTCCACCTGTGGCTCAATAGGGGTGCCCACATCATCTGATTCAAAATCACTAATATTCGATTCTTCTTCTTCCTCCTGAGTCTCCTGCTCAATGGGGGTGCTCACATCCTCACTCCCTCGAAGTTCATCGACCATGTCTGTATAGTCTTCTTCTTCAACAACATCATCTACAGGAGGGAAAAACTGAAACAAGTCTTCATCCGTAATTGTTGATTGTTGCTCAGCTTGTTATCCACCAGCAACC
Organism: Artemisia argyi; assembly: GCA_030686995.1. Lineage (NCBI taxonomy): Eukaryota > Viridiplantae > Streptophyta > Magnoliopsida > Asterales > Asteraceae > Artemisia > Artemisia argyi. The sequence goes on from CM060708.1 coordinate 31,992,883, forward strand.
ACACTTAAAGGTTGTTGAGCAGCAGGAGTGTCTATGTCAGTTAACAACCTGGTACAAATAGTTCCATCAGGTTTGCTAATTGAAGCTTGAGTAGCATTCTGAAAAACAGTAACATTTTCAGTAGGCTCATCCAGTATGTCATCAATAATTTTGGATTTTTCTTATTTTGTTTTATTTTATTTTATTTTTTTATTATTATTATTTTTTTTTTGCATTTAGTCTCAATATAAACCTCTATCTCTCTATATGTAGGAACCGAATTCAACAGGTTCATAACATCGTCATCATCCTTCAAGGGTAACAACCCATCATCCAATGTCTCACCTGGTATCCTAAAATGAGACTCTAAAACCTTACCATTGTTGATACCTAGGTCATCTAACAACGATTCAAATGCATCAAACGTAAATAGGTCATATAATCAACTAAATCATACCACTCTATAACTGGATCAAGATACACCCTTTCTGATGGTGAGGTAAATTTACCACTATGGGTGATTTTGAGACTGAAAAAGTTATGGTTTGATTATGTGTAGAAACAATAAACATCAACACACACACTATACACATAAAAAATCATCTTAATGTGTAATCATATTCCTACTCATATGGTGCATGTGGTTAACATTATCTTTAACTAAAAAAATCGATACAATTATCAATAACCAAAACATACCGTATACTCGATCAAGATCACATATTGGGGAAGATCGTGCGCGGTTTTTCCCAAATGGTATAGCCATCATCTTTACTTTTTATTAGATCACCATTCGTATTTGAAAAGTTTAGGGAAGAAATTGCAATTGAACTTTGCACAATAGGGTTTCTTGGGTTTTGTGATAATTGGTGGGCGTTATTATGGTTTAGGCGGGAACATCAAAATGACAATATTACCCTAAGGGATGATGCAACTTAACGAAGAAAATAATGAAAGTTAGCGTACAATGCCTTTCGGTGGCCATTTTGCAAAAAAACTGAAACATTAATATCGTTTTTGCAATACTTTTTGTCTCAATGTCTTTTTTGCGCATTTGGACTACTTTAGTGATTAAATTTGCAAAATACCCTTATTTTTAAGGGTTTTTTTTTTTTTTTTTTTTTTTTTTTTTTTTTTTTTTTTTAACTAAATGTGTTTTCTCTTTTTATGTAGTATGTGTGTATATATATATATATATATATATATATATATATATATATATATATATATATATATATATATATATATATATATATATAACTTCAACTTATGCCTTTTAATGAAAGTTCAAGGGCTATGTTTGGCGCAGAGTTTTTTGGGGCGATGAGCGGTAAGCAATGAACTTTTTGATTTTTATCGTTCATTTGGTAAAAGAGCGGCGAGTTTTGTTAGTTTTTAGGAATACTTATTTTTTCAATGCTTATTTAAGAAACTATGAACGATGAGTTGTGAGCTGTGGCTACTGCTCACAGCTCACTACTAGTTTTACCAAACACAGCCAAGCTCTAACTAATAGCTAACGACTCCATCTATGTATTGTGTATACGGAAGATATACGATAAGAACTATAATTCTTGAAATCCGAATCATAGAATTCAGCTAGTGAACAAAATTCACCGTTTTATATCCACATTGAAGTGTTGTATAGTCAAGAAATATATAGTGATTGATTGCTTGCTACCACTACAAAGTTTTACTTTTAGTGACAAAATTTCTAATGACATAAAAGTCGGTTTTTTTTAGAACGGCAATTTTTTTTCACATCTATATCACAAATGCCTCCGACATGGCTTGAACCCACCACTAAACCTAAGGCCTTATGTACTTCAAAATGTGTAAAGTTAAAATTGTGAGATTTAATGACAATTTTGTATGAAAAATTTGTGTTCTAAGAGACTAAAAATTTACCCTTAAATTCCTTTGTCATTATAAATAGACTTTTACCTTAAGTATAGGAGAAACACTAAAAATTTAGTGACGTCATTTTTTAACTTTTGTTCACATTTCAGTACCTTTAGCAACACTTTTTTTAGCGACACTTTTGTATTGTGTCACTAGATGACAATTTTTTTCTTCGTGTACATTTGTTCATGCTCCTATAGAGTGACGAAACTTAAATATTTTTAACTATATAAAATGGATATAGTAGATTAGTTTGGTGTGTTTGTTTGGGAAGAAGGGTGTCACAACCCACATAAGTCAAACATATTTATGTAAGCACATTGAGATAAACATGTAAAAACTACTATAATAATTGCAATTAGTGTTCGTGAAAAGTAATTTCAACTGAAAGTGGTTATAGTATAACGTAATTTTTCTTAATTTAGATGGATAGTTGCAATATACAAATGACTTATGCGATTGGGTTGGTGTGAAAAAAATTGTCTATATGTGGCACGTCGATGTATTAACTAATAAAATCCAATTAAGTTGTTTTCTCCCACCGTCAAGCATGCTTTGATTATTGTTTTATAAACAAGGTAAAGATATATTTAATTTAGATGGAAAAATGTGACACGATATGTTCGAGTTGGGAAGTTTGACACTAATTACTTCGAAAGTTTCAATCATTCCTATTTGTATACTTTTGAAAATAAGAAATAGTACTAATTGAAAAATTAGTTAATTACATGTTTGTAATATGTATGCATACAAGTGAAAAGTGGTTGGTAAGTTGCATAGAACTTGACTGTGTTTTTTTACCAAATTTGTCGAGAAATTGTTAAGGTAAGTCAAGAAAGCAAAAAAATGAAAGGGTTGTTGCAAATGGTAATAACAGATAATGATTATAAGTGGATACTGGTAGATGAGAAAGTTTGAAACAATTGTATACTAATTGAAAATTTAGTTAATGACTGTACATGTTTGTAATATGCATGCATACAAGTGAAAAGTGGTTGGTAAGTTGCATAGAACTTGAATGTGTTGTTATACCAAATTTGTCGAGAAAATATTGTTAAGTCAAGTCAAGAAAGCAAAAAAATGAAAGGCTTGTTGCAAATGGTAATAACAGATAACGATTAATAAGTGGGTACTGGTTGATGAGAAAGTCTGAAACAATTGTAAAAGTAGTGGGTTAGGTTTTTGATATAAGACCAGGCAATCACTAAATTAATAACTAGTTATAATATCTGTGCACGCACAGAGTTTTTAAAATTTCGGTTTGATTATATATTATTATCGATTAAAAAATGAATTACTTAACATGTTTCAATTGGTTTTACTTGGTGGACTACAAATACAAAATCATATGTATATATGTTATAATATACCTATTATTTTAGGAGAACGCTTTTGGATTAAAAATTATATTTTATTATTCAAGCAAAATCATATGATGATACTTGACTTGCATGAGATGCTAGTGATATATGCTTTTAGTTTTGCAAACCCATGCAATCAATTTACGATGTGTTCTGGTATTTATTTTACTTATATTTTTGTTAAAATATGTAGCATATTTAGATAGCTTTGAAGATTGATTCATTTACTTGATTATGAATAACCATCATACCATATTTACTAATGTACCTTTTTGTTTGAAAAATTGTATTTTCATAAGTTTGTGCTATTTACTTCTCATGTTTGATCATAAATTACCAAATTAGCATAAATGCTTAAACTATATCTTCTTTATTACATAAAGAAAAACAAAAAAAGATGTAATAGGTAGAACTCAAATTTAATCTTACGTTTATGTATAATGTATAAAAATAAATTTTATCTGAAACCAAACTATATAAGAAAATTAATTACTTGTATAAGTAAATTATAAATGCATGAAAAAAATGACAAAGAGTACATTCGCAAGTCTTTTAGGATTGTTCGAATCAATACCGACCTTTCACTTTAGTACAACTTTCTTTAAACAAAGTTAATATAATATTATAAAATATAAGCGGTATAAAGTGCAAGAGGTTATTTGTGTTTTTTCTAAAGTTATTAAAAACATGAAAACTTTTAATTTTACACTTAGGTCTACATAATTTATTAAAATTCCAGCACTAAAGTTTTATTAATCACTTCCTCTTCTTTTAAATTTTTGTTTTCATAAATTTGACACTTAAATTTTTATGCATTTTTTTTCTTAACCAAATTTATCCACAAAATTTATTAAGTTTGACCAAAATCAATTTAATTTGAATTTCTATTGACCAATCATATTGCTTGATTTCGCCTACGTGGCAAAATCGAGTTTTTCTATTAGCCCAATTTGGTTTTTTTTGCAAATTTGCGTAACGTTAGTGGCTTTTTTGCGTATTTTTTGTCTCGGTCCCATTTCTGCGTTTTCGTGATATTTTAAGGACCATTTTTGCATTTTACCCTTTAAAAAAATATTCTAATGGATGAAAGTCTACAACTAACAATATTATATATATACTAAACCCCAAGAGGTTACTGTAGCAACCACTGTAGTTGCTATAGTGGACGCTACAGTATTTTTTTTTTTTTTTTTTTTTTTTTTTTCTTTTTTTTGTATTAACGGTCGTTAGTTATTTAACGGCTGTTAACTAACGACTGTTATCTTTAACATTTTTTCAAAAAATTTGTACGCACTTTGACCTTCATCTCAGCGGTTCATTGTAAATTTAGTCTTCACATAATTTACATAAATGGTCTTTCATGTTATACTTAATTGCAAAGTCAGTCCTAGGTAACTAACTTCACGTTAAGTAGCTAACGGCAACAAAAAATGCTTTTAACGCAATTACCATAACCCAAAGCCGTTAAATATTTGCAACCACAAACAAAACTTAACCGACACCCAATAACTACTTAAAAAAATATATAAACTATTTCTCTCTTTTTTTTACAACCAACGCATAACACCAAACTACTATTTAAAAAATCCGCCGCAACGCGCGGGTTACTAAACTCGTTAAAACTAATTCGCATATTTACAAAATTTTGTAATTTAAAAAGATGAAAGTCGGAAACTAATACTAATACACATGTCATTTTAAACAAAGTTTATATTATAAAGTATAAGGGGTATAAAGTGTAAGGGGTTATTTGTGTTTTTTCTAAAGTTATTGAAAAAACATGGAAACTTATAATTTTACACTTAGCTCCATATATTTTATGTAAAATTCAACCACTAAAGTTTTATTAATTAATTCCACTTTTTTTTTAAGTTTTTCTTTTTATAAATTTGACATATATATTCTTATGCATTTTTTTTAAACCAAATTTTTCCACCAAATTTATTAAGTTTGACCAAAATCAAATTAATTTTGACTTTCTATTGATCAATCATATTGCTCGATTTCGCCTACGTGGCAAAATCGTGCTCTACTATTGGTCTAATTTTTTTCAATGAGAAGGGTTTTGCAAAAATCAACCACTAAAGTTTTATTAATTACTTCCTCTTTTTTTTTTTTTAAGTTTTTCTTTTTGTAAATTTGACACATATATTTTTATGCATTTTTTTTCGAAACCAAATTTCTCCACCAAATTTATTAAGTTTGACCCAAATCAATTTAATTTTGACTTTCTATTGACCAATCATATTGCTCGATTTCACCTACGTGGCAAAATCGAGCTCTACTATTGGTCTAATTTTTTTCAATGAGAAGGGTTTTGCAAAAACACTCCGAAATGATGTAATTCTTTTATTATATAAAAGATGTATGGCTTCAATTCCATGCAACGTTCCTTATCCTTTATATATGCAAGACTAAAATACACTGTTGGTCCCTTAACTTTTCACGAAACATCGTCATGCACCTTAACTTTTGAAAAACGTCTCCGTGCGTCCCTCCTCAAGTTTTTTAAGGCCGATTGCGTCCTTTGACCCGTTTTCCGTCTGTCAACGCCGTTTTCTGCCGTTATATTTTGTTTTTAGCAGAAGGGCAATACCGTCATTATTTAAAACCGTGTGCTGATGCACACGCGGTATCTGCAGATGCTAAAGTAATTATATGTTAATAAAAGCTAAACGTATTCACCACTCATCCCTAAACTCTCATCTCTCTCATCAAATCTTATCCTAAAATATTTTCGATCAAATCTTAAGTGGGCGGTCCTAAGGACTTGTTGGAACAATGTCAACGCCGGAAGGTGTTATTATGATTGTTCGGTGGAGGTGCGTTCATGGTTGGGTTGCTTTAAGTTAAAATGTCACGTTTAGTTTAATCAATGTTTTAGTCTAATGGCAGTTTTTGATTACATGTTTATGTTCAAGTTACGAGTTTAAGTTTCAAAGTCTTGATTTTAGATTATTAATTTTTAGGGATCCACATGTCCCTTCAATGGGTGGTACGATCCACCAATGTCACCAGGAGCAAAGGAGGTGATCCTTTACTTGAGGAGGCACATTCACCGTAATGAGGAGGCATTACAAGAATGCCAAACATGCCTCATGGCTGAGACATTGGAGGCCGTCAACGCCCGAGACAGTGCAATCGAGCTAGAGGTTGCTCACCAAGCAGCTGTAGCTGAGCTCCATCTGGAGAAGGAGAAAGTTTGCCGCTTGAGAAACTTGTGGGTTGTCTCGTGGATACTCATCGTTTTACTTTGCATATGGTGTATGTAGTGTCTTTAGAAAGACATATTTTTTGTGTTTTGCAAAGCTTCCTAGAATGTAGAATGCATGTACAGTAGTTTGATTAGTGTTTTATGGAAGCGTTATTGTAGGTGTAGGTTGTGTTAATACACATAATATCAAAAACGTTATTCGCACTATTTGGTCTTTTCGTATTTTGATAATCACAAAATATAAAGATATGTTACGTAAAGTTACGGTTTATAAGTTTTTAATCGAGGAAACTCGTTTCTTCTACGTAGCTGCTTCAACATCACTTCAGGTATGAACAAACTTTATACCGTCATTAGTTAAGTGATGAAAGAATTTTATTTTCACATAAACTAACATTTTTAAGTTTGACAAAACATTTTCACAAAAGTACTTTTGTGTTTCTGAAGAAATATTTTATTAAGAAAATAAATTCAAATTCAAACTTTATAACAACTAGTTTTCTTCCCAAATTAGTTCAGCCTGAACTAGATAGGTTTTCACCACGTCAGGACAAAATGGGAGCGTTTTGTCTGGACGGTCCCTTAAATAGGCGGACGGTCCCTTAGTGATAAAGGACCGTCTAGTATTTAAAGGACCGTCTCCCTCACTCTTGTCGCCGATAAATACTGAACTGTTACACTTTAGAAAATAAGGTTTTTCACACACAAAACTTTCTGGTCCTTGTTCATTTTAATCTTTGATCACTATAACATGTCGATATATGTTTATAAGTGATTTCCTCTTCCGTCAAGTGCAAGAGAAGAACTCTCGACAACTATGAAGACTCGAGATGTTATAGGTGTCCACACGCAAATGTAACATGTGTTACAGTGATAGGTTCTATAAATAATGTCATTGTTTCCGACTTGTGTGTGAGCCGAGGATGGGGATATTTGTGTGAACTTGGATCGTGATGTAGATCCAAGAAGTCTTGTAACTAGATTAGTTCATGTATTTGATATGATGAGAGTGATGTCCTAGTGTGTAGGTTAGGACTTAGTCGAGTCATTGTGTAAAGACTTAGATCGGGTGATGATCCAAGTGAGTCTTGTGTGAAGGCTTGGTTCGGGTGAAGAACCAAGTGTGTCAAGTGTGTGACGGCTTGGTTCGGGTGAAGAACCAAGTATGTCAATTAAGTGAAGGCTTGGATCCGGTGAAGATTCAAGTTGGACAAGACTGCCTGTTCGTGTGGCCACGTGGGCCTTGGAGTAGATTGGTTCTAGCTACGATTAGAACTCGACATTATGCTTAGTGTCGTTAAGCCTTGTGTAAGCATGTGTACGGATTGCCCCGCCTGAAGGAGTGTGTTGATATAGTGATTGATAACTCTCTGGTGTGGTACTCAGGGAGTGGAGTAGGATGGAGAGTGAGCTTCGTGCCGAACCACTATAAATCGCCGCGTCTCTTGGTTGTGTTCTTTCCTTACTCTTTACTTTACTTGTTTATTTGTGTATGCTAGTAACCAAATTGATATCACATAACTAGTAGAATTAAACAAGTTTGTAAATGAAAAATAACCGGACCTAAAACGGCTAAACTCTTTAGAAAATTAAAAACTTCGTTTATCAAGATCTTTAAAGTATAATGTACTTTAAAACTTGAATCGATCTATGGAATCAAAATAATATCTAGAAGTGCGTTATTTGAATCAGCCACCATTTTTCGAAAATAAAAATTTTGTCATTTGGAAAAATGAATTTGAAAGTTATGTGAAATCAATAGATCATAATCTTTGGCATGTCATTTCAATTGATGATTTACAATCAATAAAAGGAAGTTTTATCAATAAATTTTTCATAAGAAACTTGTGTGAAATATTTGAAGCAAAAATTTTGAATTACGAATCTTTGCCGAAAATTGAGTTTGATGAAATAATTTTATGTCAAATGGAAAATGGCATTTGGTAAAATGGTTTAAACATACATCAAGAAAATGTTCAAGCCAAAGATGATGAAAATGTGATATTAGAAAAATACTTAGTTTAAGTGCAATCATATAATACTAGTTTGAATGTTAAGATAATGGAGTGAATGGTTTGATCGATTAGGAGAAAACATTGAAACGTTATGAACAATCACAGCAACTCCTACATGAATACCCTTTCCATAACCCTTCTCCCCGTTAATTATTTTGTGATGTATTGCACCAGGCATTGAACCTGAGAGATCTTTGAGAGTTACTGTAAGATCGCGAAGGGCATTTGGAGAACACGACTTGATTATTGCTACAACTTGAGCAACTTTACCATTATCGATAAAGCTCTTGATGTCACCTAAACATCCATACACCACCCCCACTAGCATTCATACGCCACCCCCCACTAGCATTCACATAGCATTCACCTAAACATCTAAACTATCTACTACTATAAATCTGTATATATACATATACATATATATGGAACGAGTGGCGAGTTGTGGCTTGAGCCACAGCGAAGGTCATCTTAATTTAGAAAATAATTAATCTTTTAGCTCATTGTCCCATACAATTGCAAACGCTCCGTTGCATTGCGCGGGTTAAAATCCTTGTTAGAATAATGTAAACTGTTTTCGTGTCTCCGAAACGGAGCGATCATCATCAAATACAATATCTTTAGTTATTTTAACTTATGAATCACTCGTACGAACGGTACCTTGATTCAGAATGGATGTTATGACTAAATGATTTTAAAAAAATGGATGTTATGACTAAATGTTTTTAAAAAAAATGCAGTAACTATTACATTAACATCCGTAAATATTACAGATTTATAGTAGTAGATAGTTTAGAAAAATAAGTAACCACCTACTTCATTGACATTATAGTATTTTACTAAAATATATTCCATCGTGTGATCAATATACATAAACTTTCAACCCACCACTTCATTGGCATTTTACTAAAATATTATTAGGACATCTCATCGTGTGATCAATGTACCTAAACTTTCCCTCATCGTGTGATCAATGTACCAAAACTTTCCATATTAAGAATGAGGAAATGCTTTGAAACATACTGGTATGCATGATTAGAGGTTGCTAATATATTACAAATTAAATGATAACAACGATCCAGATAGGGTTGAATATATTAGGGTTTTGCAAGTTGTGTAAATCTTTAATTAAGAGATTGTTCCATTTTTTTTCTATAAATATTTTTTTAAAAAGAAATAGTACATAAAGTTAGCCTGTCAATGTTATTGATGTACGGAGTAATTAACTTGTTGATAATACCACAAAACCAATCAGAGGGGGTTAAATTAGGGTTTTGCAAATTTTATATATGTTGTTGTTAATATGGATTTTTATTTATTTATTTGTTTTTAATGAAATACGTAGTAGTACATTAAGTTAGCCTGTCAATGTTATTGATGTTATAACTTGTCTCTTTATTTTGACGTTAGCCTGTTAATGTTATTGATGTTATTACCTTGTCGATAATTCCAATAAATTAAACCAATCAAATTTACCCTATATAAAATGTGATTTCAACTTTTCAACTCTCTATTTTCCACTTGGAAAAAGTCATATGTTCACTTTTAACTTTATAAAAAAGTCCAATACTGTTTTCATATTTAATATAGTGGTAAGTATCCATCACATCTCGTAGCTAAAAAGATTAACACGAAAGTAATATGGATAAAAAAAACAATATAATAGCTAGTTGACCTCTTAAATATTTGATTCTTCACTATTTGTACCAAAAATGTACGAGGACGCCTATACTTGACAACTAAGGCTGGACACAGTAAAGGGATTCAATCCTCTTTTTTTTCTTTGTCACGTCAGCTTTTGCTTTTCAACGATAGGATGCCCCAGTAAGGGCGACCTACACTAAAAAAACATACCACACAAATATTCCTTTTTAATTAAATAAAACACACACAACACAAATTAAATTTCGGTCTTGCCTGTGACCCATTTCCAAAAAAAATCGTCCAGCGATCGATTGAGAAAAAGACCCACATTAAGAGGATCGACAATCGATCGACTCAACCAATTGTCCGTCGATCGTTACTGTCACTAGCCTAATAATGACCAAGAAACGAGTAACATGCTTTATTAGTTCTAGGTATTATCATTATTTAGTTAGTTGAATACGGATCTCTTGCAAAGTGAGAAAAATTACAAAGTGTACAAAACCATTCATAGTGTGACACGTGTCCCCTACTTTAAATTATTATACATAAAATCCAACCAGGGGTAATTTGGTCTTTTGACCCATTTTTTCTTTTCCAACTCAATTTTCAAACGCATATATCTCTTAAACGATAAACTTTTAGAAAAAAACCGATTTCACTGTAATTTTTAAAATTTGATTATCTTTAATTTGGTATAAATCTTTTTAATTTTTTCAAAACAATTTTTTTTTGACATATTCATTGGGTCATGATTTTCTTGATGTTTTTGCTATTTTTGCTATTTTTGACCCTATTTTTTACCTTAAAAATTGCCGAATCATAATATACTTAAACCACGAAAGTTGTAGATTTTGATTCACTCTTTACCCAGAAATTTCAATCACTCGAATCCGATATGATATGAGTGAGATATCGCACGTTAAAGATGACGTTTTAGTCATATTTGTTGCACACAGCGTGTTTGATGAAATGTTTAGCTTATATTTTTTATTTTAAAATCGAGTTAAATGCACTTATTTTTGTCCCACAATGCATTATTAATAATTTTATTAATGTAACATTCAAAAAGTGATGTTTTTTAATCATTATATTTTTAAAATATACATTTAGTTTATCAGTAAGGTTATTAGGTTCATCAGTTAAGTTATGTATTGTTCATCAGTTAAATTATAGGTTATAGGTTCATCAGTTAGACATTTTGTTCATCAGTTACTTTGGTTCATCATTTTTTTCAGATTCATCAATTTCAGGTTTATCAAATTTGATCAAATGTTTGGGTTCATCAGTTACTGACTAACTGATGAACCTATAATTTATAGGTTCATCAGTTATTGACTAATTATAGGTTCATTAGTTAGTTTATCAGTTATTGACTAACTGATGAACCTATAATTATAGGTTCATCAGTTAGGTTCATTAATTTTAGGTTCATCATTTTGTTTATCAGTTATTGACTAATTGATGAACTTATAATTATTTGTCATGTGTTATGTGTTTAGGTTCATCAATTAGTCAAAAATGTTACCATAAAAACTGATGAACCAAAGTAACCTAACTGATGAACCTAATAACCTAACTGATGAACTAAATGTATATTTTAAAAATATAATGATTAAAAAACTTTACTTTTTGAGTCTAACATTAATAAAATGATTAATAATGCATTGAGAAACAAAAATTAGTGCATTTAGCTCAATTTTAACACAAAATATATAAGCTAGACATTTCATCATACACATTGTGTGCAACAAATATGAGTTAAACAACATCTTTAATGTGTGTTATCTTACTCATATGAGATCAGATTTGAGTGATTCAAAAACCTGTGTAAAGAGTGAACAAAAATCTATAACTTTCATGTTTTAAGTTTTTAACGATTCGACAATTATGAGGGTAAAAAATAGGGCCGAAAATGACAAAAAAATAAAGAAAATCAAGACCCACTTTATATGTAAAAAAAAAGTTCGAAATATTTAACAAGATTTATACCAAATTAAAGATGATTAAAATTTTAAAATTATGGTGAAATCGGTTTTTCGTAAAAGTTTGTCGTTTGAAAGATATTTGCGTTTGAAGTTTTAGGGTGGAATAAAGAAACGGGTTAAAATGACCAAAATGCCCCCTAACCGAATTTAAAAAGAAAAAAAGGGAGAGAGTGGATGGTGGACACTTGTCACATGGTGATTGGTTTTCTAGTCTTTGTAGACTTTGTACTTTTAGTCCCCTTTGTAGGGATCGCACGTCTTAGTTATAAATAGCTTTTATAATTGCTGGAAAACTATTTAAAATCAGAAATTACAATGATAATACGAAATAACAGAAAATCTAAATATTTGATTCTTCACTATTTGTACCAAAAACGTATGAGGACACCTATACTTGACAACTAATAATGACCAAGAAAGAGTAAGATGCTTAATTAGTTCTAGTTGTTACCATTATTTCGTGTTATATAGTAATGTTATGACATCTAAATCTAAAAATGTTGGTTTTAAGTATTGTAATGCAAAAAAGGCTAACGCCGCAACGTTGTTGCTTGTTTGCCTTCCAATTCGCAAACCCAAATTAATTCGTAAATGGTATTTTTTTATCAAAAAAGCAATGTTGCAAAAATCGGCCGATTAATAGCCGATTAATCGCTAATCGGTGATGCACCTTGTCGATTTTCGAAAATCGGTAAAAAAATCGGCCTAGGCAAAAAAATCAGAAAAAATCGGTAAAAAATCGGCCGAATCGGTCAAAAATCGGCTGAATCGGCCAAAAATCGGCCGAATCGGCCGAATCGGTCAATTTAAAAAAAATAGAAATTTAGGCATTTTACTTAATTTGGGGATCGTTTATTTCACTTATAGCGTACAATGGGCCTCATAATCATAATTGAAGCCTTTTATTGAGGTTTGTAAACATAGAAGGCTTGGAATCAGTTAAGATCTTTAGTTTGCTCTCCAGAAATTCCCAAAACATGCAGGAAATGCCAAACCGATTAATCACCGATTAATCACCCCTTGACCGATTACAGGCTGCAGGGTGGTCGACCGCCCGACTACCGATTCACGATTTTTGCAACATTGCAAAAAAGTAAAGAGAGTAGATGAAACCAATCAATGAACAAGATCGAGACACATGCTTGAAGCGTTTCTATTAAAACAAATTTGTCGTCTACTCGGCGTCTGCTTTCTAAAGTTCAACGATTGAAACAGTTGTACCAGCGGACGTGACTTTATCCCATAAATTCTCAATAAAATTTGTGTGTAATTTGATGGATATGAGGTGTAATTTTTTTTCCTCCTCCTCCTTCATGTTTTATGAACACTACAGTAGGTTTACAGTTATAAAGTACTCTGTACTATTGTAAGCTATGCATGAATGACCCCCATTAAACTCTTTGATTGTCATTGAGCCGCAGTTATAATTTTCTTAAAACAAAATTGATCGTAACTAGGGTTCTAAATAGCGTGCTATAGTAGCGCCATAGCGTGAGGCGTGGCCTCCACGTTACGAAACAGGCCAAGGCGTCGTCTCTAGGCATAGCGTGCAATAAAGCATGATAAAACGCGCTATAGCGCAAGGCGTGGCACCTTTTTTTGAAGCTTTTAAGATTTAACTTTTTTTAAGAGATTTATTTGACTTGAACTTATTTACAAGTATTTATTCGGGTTTAGAAAATCCATAACTAAGTTTAAGCCTATTAGCTAACTAATATTGACAACTTTATAAATATTTTTTGCCGCTTTGAATTACGCCTTAAAAACGCTATGACGCAACACCTCATGTTAAAGCTTGAGCCTTGGCTATGCCGCTACACCACACTAGATACTATTTATAACCTTGATCGTAACTAATTAACCTTTCAAAAGCTTGGTACAACTTCACAATTATGATGTAACATGCACTAGCTTTGACTATCGGTAAATTTCCCACAAATGTTACATTTTCTTACTTTAATATTCGATTCCCATTCACAAAATTTCAAACATATATAAAGTTAACTTTTAACATCTTTTCAAGGATTCGAAACTGACAATTAGCATATTGTTATTATCACTGTTATACTTATACTTTTGCATTATTCATGTAATTGCTACGAGTAAAATTGATGGTAGTCTTCTTCTTCTTGTTGATGTACGTGCTTTGTTACTGCCCTTTTGCCAAAAATGTTGTTATCATTTCTTTTTTATTCAGATTATTTATGAACATACTAATCTTATACCGTGCCAACTTACGTTTTGATTTGGGTTTCTATTAGAGTAAATAACACATCGTAATCCATGAAAAAAATTACCAGTCACCACTACGAAAGACATGATAGTTTGACAAGGACATGATCTTAAAGAAAACTACATGCATGCTAACGATATTTACTTTAACTAATGTTAGATTAATCTTATCACACCCACGTACATATGAAATTTCATTATTTTAGAACACAAACAACTTGATGAGAGGGTTTTGCTAATATGTGCATGCTCAAACACATATTTACAAACATATAAAGGGAATATTTAAGTTAATTACTGTAATACATTTTTTTATTTTTATTTATTATTAATTTTTATAATTTTTTTAATATACAAGACAAATATGTGTATACTTAATACATCATAGCTTTAACCCGGTGAATACATGTTAGCAAAAGCTATTGTAGAAACACTTATAACTTGCGCACAATTATATCAGATGCAATAGTCTTAAAGTCTGCTGTTAATACAATTTTTTTTTTTTTTTTTTTTTTTTTTTTTTTTTTTTTTTTTTTTAGTTAACGACCATAACATTTAAAATTCTAACAATATCACTAAGCCGTGTATGAAGGTGTGCGTTGAGTTCAATCACACAAAGTTCTCAAAATGTATATTCTACACAGTAATATATTTAAGGCTCAAATCCTTAAAAGATATGTTATCGAAATATAACTTTATTCGGTCAAAAAGAAAATATAACTTTATTATGCTTTTAATATATGTTAAAGTTTAAGCTCTTCCAAAGTTTAAGTCTCTAGTTTGTTATAATACTATATTTTTTTGTTTCATTACACAAACTTTTGTACCGAGTCTCCGTTAGTTCAGGTCTGGCTTTGCAATATCATATCAGTATAACAAGAAGTTAGGAAACCTAGATGAACGATGACAGTTGTGGTATGTTCCGACCACCGCTAGCCAGATGGGAAAAGGTTTTCTTTTAATATTGTGATCGGAGAAGAATAAGAAGACGACATAAAAAACAAGAGTCAATCCTAAGCCATTGACGTTTGTATATAGATCTTAAAATGTAGGTGAGTGGGTGACCGCAGTCTTAATTGAATTAAAAAAGGTGGTACACCACTAATCATGGATATAAATAATCCTTAAATTACTCTATATGTTAATTGTTTGTTACATTGAGGATATTCAAGTATTCACTTATGCTTTTCATATTCAGTACTAGCCTAAGGCCTGGCCGTTGGCCGGCTAGATTAAAGTTTTATTTTTAGACATAAAAAAGTAGTACAAACATGATGTAAAAATTTAATACGCTATAATGTATAATGCTGAAAGATAAATAATGTAACATAAATAATTTAATGTATTGTTTAAAAGATAAAATAAAAAAAATAAAAAAATTAAAGTCGATGAAGGACTTCTTTGTATACGATGTTTGTTGTGTGATTGCAATGATTGTCATCTTTGCTACAACACAAGACTTTAAGGCCCTTCTTGCTCTTTACCCTTGATACGGCTACATATGGTTGTCCATGTGAAAACCCCGATCGTTCCAAGTAAAGACCCACCTTAGATAATGTTTGCCCTTGTGAAAAAGAATAAAACGATGATAAACCAAATTTAAAACAAAAACAGCCTGCATACTTTTTAGACGTGTTTATCAATATTGTGCAAACACATTCCCGGAGCGCCGATATTAAGAGGCAGGCTTGTCACACTTTTAATGCCGGTAAATGACCAAATAACTTTATAAAACCCCTTATATAAGCTCATATGCCCAGCTTATAGCTTATCCAAACATCAGGATGAGCTTGTTTTTGCTAATCAAGCTGATAAGCACTCTAAATAAACTAAAACAAATGCCTATTAGTCTTGAGCCTTGACTATCCGGGTAAAAGCGTTTATATTTTACAATATTGTAGTTAATACGCACATAATCATTTGTTAGTACATATATATTTAATACAGATTGTGGTTTACACTTTACTGCATTGGATCCTTATTCAAGGATTTCTATACAATTTGACTGTTAGTTACTACTACATAAATGCGTAAAACTTACAGTTTAGGCAAACCTTTTTGCCCGTTTATTTTAAGCAACTTTCGTAGTCGAATCCCAGTTCAAGAAAACTGTTATGTGATGGTGTGAAAGTGTTAAAGACAGAATGTCTCAAAGCTTTACCTACAACAATTGCTTTATTATTGTACACTAATAGAATGCATCTCTTTTATCGTGCAATTGTGACATGCAAACCTCTACGTTTCCTTGCTTGCAAAAGGAATGTCACATCAGCAACGGCTGCAACTAATCCAACGTCTTTCAGCTTCCTGTTATTTAGTAGTTTCATAACCATTGGTTAATGTCTGCCATATAAAACAGTTAATCCCACAAAATATTGACAACTCAATGTTTGAAACTAACCTAAAAGTCCAAGCTCCCCTTGAAGTTCTCTTAATCACAATCTCACTGGTTCAAAATCTTTGCAGGTTAGGTCGGTCCCTCTTTTGTTGTAAATAAAAAGTTTCATCAACCACAAGAACATGCATGCTTGTCACATAAAAGAACAAACAACCTGATAAAGCATCTATTGTAGGAAGGATAGGAACACCGGGTTCTTCCTATGCAGGTATAAGTACCTAAAAAACCCATATATTGATACTCTTCTAAGTTCAGTGAAACAATTTTAACAACTTATTTAGATAAAAAAAAAAAAAAAAAAAAAAAAAAAAAAAACCAAATATTGATACTCTTCTAAGTTCAAGTGTCTTCACAAATCACAATAACTACTAAGCTACTAAATAAAAAATTTATAGTATGGCCTACCTACATGATCTTGTTGCAAAATGACCCCCGTCTCCACTGTCTACAGCAGTAGACCATTTGTTGTGGATGAAATCAGTTAGACTAAGTATGTTGCAGGCAAGACTAAAGTGGATAAAAGAGAGATCAATACAGACATCATAGCAACGTGTTTCATCATTCCCGTTGTAATTCCTGCAACTGTAACCCTCAAAAATAGAAAGTTACAAACCTGAATACGACAGTCTTCTTCGATAGCATATGCCCATGGAAAGTCAAAAAATTTATTTCAAGAATTTGAAACATAGAAAATTAGGTTAATTTTATTTCCTATGCTTTTTTACCCTAATTTTATTTCCCACACTTTTTTACCCCAACCAAACATGACCCAAGTGCCTAAAATGTGTCATTGTTAACCTGATTCAGAAACATTGCCTGAATTAGGTAGATACGTGTTATATATTATTTGGCTGGTCAAACGGTTATACCATTGAACCGATACTGTGTGAGCTGTCTGTCAAACCATTAGGTTCAACATTTACAACATTCACTTTTGATTATGCTAAAACATTTTAAGTACATGTTTAAGGGGGTGTTTGGCATTAATTTTTTATTATGCTAAAACTCATAGTTTAACAATGAATATTAAAAGGTCGAAATTCCTCTTACGAAGAGAAGCAAGAAACTGAAGCCGATTATCAATGTGGGTTATTTTATCGTTTAAACTCCAAAAATTGGTAGTTCATCGAATATGCTTGCATAAAATATTTGACGGGGATAAATAATATGTGATCTAAAAATATATACACATCTAATATAGATTTAACAGGGATACATACCTTTGTTAAGGGGATCGGTAAAGTTTTTGTATCTGGTCTTTTTGGTATAATGCTAGCTGAGTTTCAACCTGGAATCCAGCATTTACCTGTTGTTCATCTTGTGTGAGATTGTCATAAATACAATGGTGAGTATTTACCAGTTGTAAATACAAAAGCAATTTTAGTTGGTGAACGTAGTAAACTCAATGAAACTACATACACTGAACTTATTCAAGCCATTCAAGCAATGGCTGATTATGAGAATCATGTGGAACAATTTAATACTGATCGAGTCAAGTGTTTCGTAAATTTCAGTCAAGTTGTATAATATAAGAGCTCATATGACTGTTTCTCTCATCAGTGATAACATCATATAGATGAATGGTACCTTACATCTTCTTTTTTATTTTCAATATCATGCAACATATGACTGTTTCTCACATCAGTAGACATCAACACTTTCATATGCGCTTAAATTATGTTTTTGTTCCTTCCAGCCAAGAACCTACCATATCAGTTGCACATAACTCAGTTAATACAAATCATGAATAAGAACAAAATAATAGTAGAAAGAAACATATAATCAAAATGCACAACATAATTTGCAAGCTTACCAATATTTCAAAAAGATATATACCTGGTGACCTTGCCAATGTATGACCCACCATCTTGCTGCGGACTACAGCCTTGACCCATCTGTGGATTACCATGCTCACCTTGCTGATACACACACGTTTGTGATTCCTATATCCAGAACCCTACGGGTTTTGCAACACTAATTCCTTCCAAAAGATTACCAATCCCAAATTATTGTTACAATGATGGATATAAATTCGAGATACATGTACTGATCAATTACAATAATGCAGTAATCAATTATTCTTAATTATGATAAGAGAATATGTCTCCATTTGTCTTAGCTCCAAGATTATCTACGCCAAAAAATAGGTGTTCTTCACAAATTGCACTATCTATCGAAATACTACTGCTCATTCTTTGTACGATAAACAACATGTACTGATCAATTACAATAACGCAGTGATCAATTATTCTTAATTATGATAAGAGAATATGTCTCCATTTGTCTTAGCTCCAAGAGTCATCTATGCCAAAAAATATGTGTTCTTCACAAACTGCACTATCTATCGAACTACTACTGCTCATTCTTTGTACCATAAACCATAGTAAAAAAATTTCTTCAGTTGTTTTAGATCAAAGAAAACAACGATATAATAGTGACTTAAGCATTCAATCAATAAAAACATAAGAAATAACAACGCAATTGTTTAGTCTTTTACCACTATAAAAACTTTAAAGCTATATCATTTCGGAGATTGAGATCAGCAAATTCGTAAGTATTACAATAGATTTACCTATAAAACTAAGCAAATAGATCTTTATCACTAGTGTATGCAAGAAGCTTCACTACTTGTTAACTTATTTTAAATATAACATCCTTGATTACCACAAAAGTTTTAAAATAATGCTAATATTTAGAATGGCATTTATGCACACATCAGAAACTAATATGACAAATAGAGGTGCTAATTACCAACCTAGAAGAACATGGGTCGATGTAGGTTACTTTTTATATCGAACAAATCAAAAACCTAATTTTCAAAAACCACATTAATGTACTAAAACCCGTTGATTAGTTGGAATAGGATCAAGAGAAGAGTTTTGCATCTGTTTGCCAGCTTTACGAAGCTAAACCATACTTCTTTAGTTGAATTAGAATATGTCATACAAATGAGTAATTCTATATATAGACGGCTTGCCATCACTTTTAGTATATTTCCATTATTGTCATATTACAAGATTTGGCTCACAACATAAGATGGCGATTTGAAAACTTTTAGAGAGGACCAAGCGAACATGGCTACATTTTTTCGGCATGTTTTTTGTTCTCGGATTGTTCACCGGTATATGGTTTGCTTGCAAACTATATAGTGCAGTTGAAGATAGGAAAATATCTGAGGCTTACCTAAAAGCTTTATATGTTGGCAATGATGACCCTACTTTTTGAGAAACCTCTTGTAGACGGTTCTTGTACACCCCTGTTTCAACCTGCCCTTTCGAAAAATATTTATGTCAGTAAAAGTAAATCCTTTTGCGATGTTATTTCTTTGTCTAACCTCATTCACATTAGTTGTTACTGAATGGATATGAAAACTTGGGTTATTCCTGTACATAGGCCACTTAAATGACTATGAAGTTGTTACCTGAATGATGTTTAGGGCGGTAACCACATGAAATAGGGGCAATCTTGTTACTGGATTCAGTTTCTTTAGTCATCTTTAACACCTTCTTTAGGAGCAGGCTTTTCTAAATTAGTGAGTCTGCACACCTCCTTGATAGTCTCTTGATTGATGACTATTGTCAGTCCTGTTTCGTGCATCCAATTAGTGTCAAAGTATGTTATCTAAAGCACATAAGAATGAAAAGTAAATCTACATGTCAAGTACATGAAGCCTCATGTTTTGACATGGAAAAGTATCAACACTTGCAAAGTTGAATTTCATTATTCCCACAACACATATTTAGTTATATAAATATAAGCACCAAAATATTGAAATTCATCCGTGCATACTTTACTATATGTCTCAGATGCATCGATCTTTAACCAATATAGGTGATGCTTTATGCATTCATTGACATTATATGAAGCCTTGTCTAAATATTTGATTAAAAAATATGTACCTCCACACTATGCTTTCCAAACCATGTCTATATAACGCATTCCATCTTGATCTGGCGGTCTCCTAAAAAATAGAAGATAAGAATTGTATCTAAAGATTTAAAACTGCTTATCTACTAAAAGATTAGACATATAAACATTTGAATAAACCAATCTGAAACACCTTTTAAAAAAAATAATCATATAATCACAGTCAAATGCCAAAGTCAAAACACCTTTTGTAAATGACTAAAAGATATTACCTTTTGATGGCTCTTAATCATAATCATGAAGCTTAAGATCGCCATTATTCATCCAAGAAACATGAACCCTTAAACTTGAATATCCTTTTCTCCTGGACAATTCATCAAACACCTGTGATTAAAACACGATTACTCATAATAAACATAATCAATGTAAATATATAATTTAGTGTCATGCTTGATATCAAAACATACAATATGGGTTCTCGATTTTTTATACCTCTGAAACGATTTGGGGATAATTAATTTTATCATACCTGGCAAACGGTCGAAGGATTTAGGCGAGAGATCTTGATTTCTTTTAATGTATAATGAAACAATCCTTGATCGTTTGGTTGATTCTTGATTTTTTTTGGCTTATATCTCCAGTATTTTGTTTTTTTAATTAATTCATCATCGTCTTCAATCATTTTTATTCGGGTATGAATTGTTTAGGGTAAACTGATTTTTGGTTATGAATTGACTTGAATAAATTGATTTGTTGTAAACTGATTTAGGGTTAATTGTTTCGGTTATGAATTGCTTTTGGTATAATTGATTTGGGGAAAACAGTTTTGGGGTTAATGAGGGAGGGAGCGATTTTTTTGGAGGTAAATGAATTGTGGACCGCTAGATGAAAATAAATGCCACGTGTCGAGTTTTAAAGATTTTTGAGGGGCAACTTGCCAAAACCTAACCTTGTTTTATATAGGTGGGAGATTCTTATATTCTTTTATGGTGATAGCGATATATAGTAACAACTAATTATATTTGTGAGCTTGTGTTTTAATGTGATTTTTGATACATAATTTACGAGTTTAATTTGTATTAATTGCGAGAAAAGAAGTCAATAGATTATAAACGAAAAATTAAAAAAAATAAAATAAAAAAACGAGAATCAAACAATATTTAAACTATTAATTTAGTGATGTATGTTGTTATCATTTTTAATTAAGGGTATTTTAAATTTTAACATTTAGAATGAATTAATTATAATAACTAAAAGTTTTCATTTGAATTTGTTTTGTAAAGAATATTATAGGCTATCAACATTAGTTAATTGTTAAGTATTTTAAATTTAAAAACTCATATGTATGCATTTTAGATAGTAGAGATGAGAAAGAGGGTGCGCTCATTTAATAGTAATATAATTCTCACTCTTTTTTTTTATTTTATTTTTTTAATTAACTTTGTAGATGCGAAAATGCTAATATTATCCCCTTTATCACAAAATTATCATGTTTCACCAAAATAATGAATTAATCTATATATTTTTTTAATGTTTTACGATTTCTTATAAGTCTTGCATACTATATGAAGAAACATTTCCCAAAATATACAGTAAAATTCATCCATAAATCTCCCAAGGCAAAAGTGTAACAACTCGAAGACAATGTTTTCTCTCTCTAAGTTTTCTACACATTTTATCATGAAATTCATCATCTAAAAATTATTCATACATTGATTTTCAATTTTGTTCTTAGATCTATATTCTACTATTCATTTCAAATCTATTGATATAAAAATTACAAAAATCCCACTTATATTTGTTGTGCATTTATTACATTTTCATAAATCCGTTATACACACTTATTTCACACACTGTTCATCTAATCGAAAACAAAAAACAAAAATATTAGTCCATCTCATATTTCTTGTTTCTATTCCTTTTTTATTTGTATTATGATTCTGTATCTCTATTGATATATCTTATGGATAACCCTTATTCTCTAAACCCTAATTTGAGGGTTATTGGATCTGAGGATGGTGTTGCTCCAAAACGTACTACTAGAAGTCAGATTGGAGGTATGAAGGGGTCTCATAAGCAAGCTAGGGTTTCTAATAAGTCGGTTCATGTAAGTTTTCAGAAGGGTGATTTAAATTTGGGTACTAAGGGTGGTAGAGCTAAGAAGAGGAATAAGGATAATGATGGTGATGGTTTGGTTGGTATTGGTGATTATGGTGATGGTATTGAGGATGAATTTGAAGGTGATATGGGGTCTAGTGTTGATGCTCTAAGTATTGATTCTAGGAGTTGTGGTGAATCTGCTTCAGAGAAGGAGATAGAAGGTATAAATGATACTGATGTTAATTCTAATTCAGGTATTAATACTAGTTTTGTTTCTGAGGCTAATATTAATATAAGTAAGAGTGGTAATGAGGTTACTAATAGTATTAATGTTGGTGAAATTCCTGTTCCAGTTGCTGAGAATCCTATTCTTAGCTCTAGAGATAGTCCTAGTAAGAGTCCTAGGTTGTTAAAAAGAGGAGAGGTTTTGTGTGTTAAGAGTAATGCTAGTGCTTCTTTTTCTTTTAACAACCAGGAAAAATGGCCTAGTTTAAGTAGTTCTGTTAATGGTTCTAATGTTGCTATGAATGTGGAGGTTAATAAAGTTGTAGAAGCTGTGAATGCTGGTTTGGGTAGCTCTAGTGAAGTGGTTAAGAAAGATAGAGTGGTATCATTTGCTAGTGCTGTCCAAGGACTAAATCCAAGTGGTTGTAATAAGCTTAAGATGGTCCCTGTTAGTGTGAATGAGGCTGGTATGAAATTTGTTGATTTAAATCCTGTTATTGAGGAAGGAAGCAAGTTATGGTCTATGACTCTTGTTGGGTATTTTGTGGGTATGCAGTTGGGTTATAGGGATATTGTAGGTCATTTAACGAGAATGTGGAGGGGTTATCACTTTGAGGATATTATTGTTAACGAGTGTGGGCTTTATTTTATTAAATTTAAGGTTGAGGATGGTATGCAGGTGGTGCTTAAAAATGGGCCATGGTTGGTGGATGGTAAGCCTTTGTTTATCCAGAAGTGGGAACCTGGATTGTGTATGGTTAGACCTGAACCTACCAGTGCTCCAATTTGGGTTAGAATTTGGAATATTCCACTGGAAGCATGGAACTCTGAGGGTATAAGTAGAATTGCAACTATGGTAGGTAATCCTGTTATTATGGATAGAATTACCACATCTATGTGTGAAAAAGCAAATGGGAGAGCTAATTTTGCTAGAGTTTTAGTTAAAGTGGATGCTACTATTGGTTATGTGGAAGAAATTGATGTGTGTTATAAGAGTTTAGGCAAATCTATGAAATTGAAGGTTGAGTACCCTTGGAAGCCACCAATCTATGATATCTGTAGAGTATTTGGGCATGGAATGATAAGTTTGCTCAAAGAGTGATTAGTAAAGAGGATAAAAAGGAGGTTGAGACAAAGAATGATAATGTTACTAGGGGGGCTAATAATGGTACTAATGGTGCTTGGAAGACTGTGGATAATAAAAGAAATACTAAGAGTTTTGTAGTAACAAGTAATGTTGAGCAAAGTAATAGGCAGAATAGTTATGTAGGTGAAGGGTTCTAACAGTAGAGGTGGATTTGCTGGGAGAGGTAGAGGAGGTATGTATGGTAGGGGATATGGGAACCAAAGAGTTAATGGGAACTATAATCAAAATGGTTATGTTAAAAGAGGAGTTAATGCAGCTACTGGTGCTTATAAGAATGGTGATACTAATGTTAAAGGTAAGGGTGTTATGAATGAAGTGGAACCTGGGAATAGTAGCAGGGTAAATGAAAAGGATGCAGAGGTTGTTTCACAAAATAGATATGCAGTATTAGTAGAAGAAACTGATGATATGGTTAATGGTGTTGAGGAAGCTATTAAGAACAGGATTATTGAGGTATGTGATAAAGAGTTAATTGTTAGTAAAGAAGAAAGAAACAGTTAGCCAAAGAGGGGATAGAGTATTATAAAGTAAAGTTGTAGAACATTACTGAGGCTATGACAGTTGATGGGCTGAAAAGTAAGATTATTAATCTTGAAAAACAAATAAGCTATAGTAATCAAAACATTGCTATGAGTTCTAAAACTAAAGCAGGTAGTATGGTTAAGGCTATTATGTTAGAACAAGGGTTATCACATAATCAAGCATTTGCTAAAGTATATGATGAAGTTTATAGGGATGAATTGGATAGGATTAAAGAGTTGGGTGTCAAAAAGTGTATGGCTGAAGCAAGATTTTTCTTTAAAACTAACCAGGTTTTGTCTCACCATGAGTTAGAAACCTGGAATGATGAGAAAATTGAGTTGTATAAGGCTTTGATAGGTGATGATGTTTATGATAATATTGTATCTCAGCTTACTAAAAGTTATCAGGTGAGCTGTGATGATGAGGTGGTTGACGTTTCTAATGGGAGTGCTCAGTTTATGACTCAAGATATGGTGTCTAATGTTGCAGGCTGTGATGTTAATCAGGTGCAAAATGATATTGAATCTAATTCTTCATTAATTTAATATTATGATAGTACAAATTGCTGCATGGAACATTAAGGGAATGTGTAGTTCTCTTAATAAAAAAGAAGTTAAAAAGCTAATTAGAAATAATAATATCAGTATGTGTGGCATTATTGAAACTCAGTTGAGGAAGAAATTTGTGGATTCTGTTTGTGGGAATGTGTTTGCTGGATGGAGTTGGGTATCTAATTCTAGTCTTAGTAAGAAGGGTTGTAGAATTGTTGTGGGATGGGATGATAAAGTGTTTAAGGTGCAGGTTATTTCTTATACTGACCAAATTATGAATATGTTGGTTAGAAGGGTAGTTGATGATGAGGTTATGTATGTATCTATGGTATATGGTTAAAATAATGCTAAAGCTAGATTGGGATTATGGAGTGAGTTAAGTAATCATAAGCATGTTGTAGGCTGTAAACCTTGGTTAATGCTAGGTGATTTTAATGTCATTCTTAATTTTAGTGATCACTCTAGTATTAGCAAGGTTAATCAAGATGGTATGCAAGCTTTTAGAGACTGTGTTGAAGATATTAAAATGAATGGGCTGCTTTATACTTGGATACAAAACATGAAAAACCCTGAATTAGGTATTCTTAAGAAATTGGATAGAGCTATGTGTAATTGGGAAATGTTGAATAAATACCCGTCTTGTCAGGCTAGTTTTCTTCCTTATGGAATTTCAGATCACTTACCCATTCTAGTTTCTTATGATGATGGAAGTTATGTGGGAAGAAAGTCTTTTAAGTTTATGAACTATATGGCTTGTAAAGTAGATTTTTTGTTATTGCTTAAGGATAAATGGAATGAGAACATTTCTGTGTATAAGACGTTTATTCTGGTTAAAAGGCTTAAATTTATGAAGAAGCATCTTAGATAATGGAATAAGTTGAATGGAAATGTATTTGATAAGGTTAAAAGTTTGAAGGTAGAATTAGATAGAGTGCAAAGTGACCTGGATAAAGATCCTTCTAAGTCTATACTTAGAGAAAAAGAGATTATTTATTATAGGGCCTATAGAAGTGCTCTTGAGGATGAGGAACAAGTGTTGATGCAAAATGTTAAAGTTCAGTGGTTAAAGGAGGGGGATACAAATAGTGCTTATTTCCATGCTGCAGTCAAACGAAGGAGATGTAGAAGCAGAATTGATATGGTTTATGATGAGCATGGAAACTGATTTAGGGGTCCTGATGTTGCTAATCAGTTTGTTATTCATTTTCAGAGTTTCCTTGGTGCTTGTGATGATGTTTATTCTATTGAAGATCCTGGTTCATTGTTCATAAAGAAATTATCTACTGATGCTGTTGTTGATACGATCAGACCTGTTGATGATAATGAAATCAAGAATGCTTTGTTTAGCATTGATGATAATAAAGCTGTAGGGCCTTATGGGTATTCTTCTAAATTCTTTAAAGCAGGATGGGATATTGTGGGCAATGATGTCATTGAAGCTGTCAAGGAGTTTTTTAGCAAAGGTAAGTTGCTTACTGAACTCAATGCTACTTTAATTGCACTTGTGCCTTAGAGTAAAACCCCTCTTAAGGTTTCTGACTATAGGCCTATATCATGTTGCAATGTCATTTATAAGGTGATTAGCAAAATTATTACTAATAGGATTAAACCGGTGCTTAATGACCTTGTTCATGTTAATCAATCTGCATTTATTCCTGGTAGACAAATAAGTGATAATATTCTATTAGCTTAGGAATTTATGAGAGGTTATACTTGGCATAGTGGTGTTAGGAAATGTGCTTTTAAGATTGATATAATGAAGGCCTATAATACAGTTAATTGGGAGTTTTTAGAATGTATTCTGAAACAATTTGGTTTTCACTGCGTTATGGTGCGTTGGATTATGACCTGTGTTAAAACTGCCTCTTTTTTCGGTGTGTGTTAATGGTGATATCAGAGGTTTTTTTAGGTCTGGTAGAGGATTGAGACACGGTGTTCCTATTTCTCCTTATTTATTTACTCTCGTTATGGAGGTCTTAACTTTGATGATTAAGAGACAGATAAGTAAATAGAACAAATTTAGATATCATGCTCATTGTAAGGAGTTAGAATTGGTGAGTTTGTGTTTTGCTGATGATTTGTTACTTCTTTGTGATGGTGATAAATATTCTGCTTCTGTACTTAGGAGAGGATTAGATGAATTCACTCTTTGCTCTGGCCTTTATCCTAGTTCAAGCAAAAGTAATGGTTATTTTAGCAATATTCCTGATGATGTTAAAAATGAGATTAAAATGGTGATGCCTTTTAGTGAAGGTTCTTTGCCATTTAGGTATTTAGATGTCCCAATGACTTCTAAAAGGCTGTCTAGTAATGACTGTTGTGGCTTGATTGAGGTTTGTATGAAAAGGATAGGTGATTGGAAGAATAGAAACTTGTCGTTTGCTGGTAGATTGCAACTTATTGCTTCTATTTTGTCTTCTGATACGTGGGAATTGCACCAAGCTTTACCTCTCAAGGGATCTTGAGAAGCTTACAACCCCCACCAGGCAGTGTACCTGATCGTTGTAGTATAGTATAATGACAAGTACCGGGGGATTGATCGTTCAGCTAGGAATAGTGTCGCTAGGATTAGAAAACCTAAATACTAGTTCTAAAGGTGAAGGAAGATTATTTTTGTATTTTTATATTTTATGAAAAGCAAGTTAAAATCTCGGGTTTGAAGGATTTGGGCGGAATTAGTTGCTATTCAACTAACCCAATACTAAGATGCAATCAAAATAAAATACTAAAAATGAAAATAAACTACTTTATACTAAAGTTGTGAGCAGTAATTGGAGAAAATGTGTTTACTTAGATTTCACTACTCCCTAGACATCTTTTACACGTTAATTACTTGTTATAATTGCATGGATGACGGATCGTATTCCTTAATACCATTCATGGGGTGGCACACTTAACTCCCTAATTCTATGAGCTCTTATCTCCTCCTACACCATGCCCAGCACAACTATAGGGATTGTAAACAGTGGCTCATGCATTAAATACAATCAATAAAGACCTAGTGCGCGTCGGTTCATGTTTCTTAAGACGTTCAAGCATGTTACCAATTGGAGATCTGCCAGTTTTCTTAAGCCTAACATATAAATCATTCATCCAAGACAAGAATAAACAAGTAATCAACACATAATCAACATCTAGGTTTCATTAGATCTAAGCAAACACAAGATAGATCTAGCCTAGCATGATGGAATTAAGACAAGAACAAGATATAGACAACCAACACATAGACATATTGATTGAATTAAAGGAACACTTATCTTGATTACACATGCAAGGTATCAAGGGGTTGGAACCCTTGAAAAACCTGTAAAGTTACACTAAAATCGTACTTAGGGTTTCTCCCCAAAACTTCTCTCCTTAAATGTGAAAAATTAGAAAACTATATATAGGAAAAGGGGTCTGACGGCGTCAAGACAAAGCTTGTGACGCCGTCACCTCGCCGCCAAAACTATTCTCGGACCGCCTTGATCTACATTTGACGCCGTCAAGACTTAATCATTTCCAGGCCGTCATGACTTTTACTCTTGACGCCCTACCTTCATGACGCCGTCAAATCTCTTCTGGACCGTCATGGAATTTTGCTCTTGACGCCGTCAGGAAATTACTCTTGACGCCGTCACCTACTGTTCCCAGCATGGAAAATTAAGACTTTGGCGTTTTCTTCACTTTTATGCTCCAAAAACGTCCGAATTGCTTCCTTTCCCAGATTTCACTCCCAAAGTACCTAAAATCACAAAAGGAACGATTTAGGGCAATATTTGATCAAATAAATTCGAATTCGGGCTTAAATGACCCCCTAAAAACGGATCATTTTTCGCTTCATCATATACCCTTACACTTGAGATTTGCTTGTCCTCAAGCAAATGCGCTTTTATTCTAGTCAAAATACAAGTTAGGGGTCATTTAACACTAATATAAAAGTAATTACAACAAATAATCGTTCCACTAAAGACCAATAGACAAGCACGGAGGTCATACACAAGCACCTCACAAATAGTGTTTAGATACTCACATCTCTCGGGTGTAATAAAGTGTAAATTACAAAATGGAAACGGAAGATATCTCTCACTACCTGTCATAGCAAAATAGATTACCATAGGCTTGGGAAAGGATCAAACCTCCACCACATGGCGTAAGCACCTAAGATAAACTATCAAAGAGGTCTTTTAAAGGGTTGTAACGTTAGGTGTAGGGATATGAAATACACGGTTTTGTTGGATAAAGTAAGTTTTACTGGTGGCGAGTTAACAATCTTGGTTAATTACATGTACAATGTGGCGTTTGATGAGTGCTCAAACACTCATCATTTTTGGTCGAATCTGAACTGCAAAACATACAAAAACACTCAGAAACGCATCAAAATACACAATTTATCCCAAAAGTGTGTTTTATATGTTTTAGGTGCAAAATGTTTAAAAACAAATGAAAAACGAACAAAGTTTGCACAATTGGCAGTTTCAGTCCCTCAAGTTTCAAAATTGACAAAACTAGTCCCTGGAAGTTTTAAAACGAAAGAAAAGTCAACCCAAGGCAAAGAAAAGTCAAAAATTATCAAAATAAGTCCTTGGGTGAAAAAGTTTGAGAAAATTACACTTTTATCCCTCAAAATCCAAAATTGGCAAGAAAGGTCCCTGGAGTTTCAGAAAATGACAAAACTGGTCCCTGGGAAATATTTTTGGAAAGAAAATTCAACTTTGGTCCCTTGGAGTTTACAAAGTATCATTTATGATCCCTGGGAAATATTTTTGAAAATTTACAAAAATAGTCCTTCAAGTTTGAAAATTTACAACTTTAGTCCCCGGGAATTTTCTAAAGTACAAAAATTGCAAAAAATAGTTATTGGATACTTGAACTTTGCAAGAGTGGTCATTTATGATACTTTGGCAGGATGACAATTTCAGTCCCTATGATTGGTGTAACTTCAAAAATAGTCCTTGTGAAATTTCTAAATACCATACGGACTCCTTTTTGCTACTACTACCCAAAACCAATTCAAACCCAATCCAATCCAAGCCCCATCCTAACCCTTGGCCCATCTTACTAAACCAGCCCACTCCCCACTAATACAACTCCCCCGTCCATGTTTATTATTCCACCCTAGTCAAACCTAGGTCAACACTCATCCACCTCTTCCCTCCTCCAACATCCACATGTGACCCCTACCCTGCTGCTACTTCTGCAAACACCAAACACAATCATCACTACCCACTTACACACTCCACCCCAATTCACTACTTTCCACCACAAGATAACAAAACCTACCCTCTTCCAAGTAGCTATCTGCCAAAAGGATAAAACCTTTTCCCGCCAAGAAATGGGACCAAGGGCTGAGATTAAGATTGAAGCATCCAAGGGCTGTGATGAAGCACAAAAGTGGACAAGAGAGATGTAAACCCTAGATTTTCTTGTATAAATATATAATTTGTATGCCATTGAATGGCAGTAGTGAGTAGTGATTAGGAGTAGATTTTAAATTTTAGTTTGTAACTTTAAGCTTGCTTTAGCTGTTTTCTTGTACCTTTTTAATTAATGAAATTTACCAAGTTTTAATTCAATCCTTGTTTTTACATTCTGCAGATTTAGATTGCTTATAAGTATTGTAGTATAACTGCTTATTTAGTTTTGCTGATCACCTATGCTTAATTGTGCTTCATCTATGCTAATTTAGAGCTTATTATGCTTGTTTGGAGTCTGCATAACTTAGTATAAGAATTGGTATACAGTTGTGGAAGTTTACTTGTTAAGGATAAATTTTGCTCTTAAGGCTTATTGTGTAGTACTTATTTGGAATCTGATTATTAGTTTTGAATATTGATTACTGAGTTCCTATAAACTTGTGTCACATCCATTGTCAAAACAGATTTGCTCTAAAAACTTTGTTGCTTTGAAAAATACCTCAACAGACAATATTAAGGGGTGTTTGGGTCAACTGAGTTGTGAGCATCACAGATAGTTTTGGTCACATTTTAAGTTTCATCCAGCTTTATGTAAGTGTTGTGAGTAGTTTTCAATCTAAAATTTTCATGTTCTTAGAGTTTAGAACAATTTTCCTTGCTTACCACATTTCTCATTTTTAATTGTTTTCAAAAAAGTCAATAGAGTAGAAGTTGTTTCAAGCTTGTTTAGTTGTTGTTCTTAGTTTAATTTAGTTCAAAATAGATTGTTACTAGTTGTAGGATATCTGGTACTAGACTTTCTTTGGTCAAAAAAATCCCACTTGTCACCCATTTCACCCATTTTTATTTCTGCTTCAGCAGCTCCCAACTCCCCTTTTGATCCTGAACCTAGGTTAGATGGAATAGGATTTAGTGCATGCTTTTAGTTACACAAGCTCATTGTAATTTAGACTTCACCTCTTTTAGCTTATATAAGGAACTAGAGCTTGTTATAGTGGCTTATTGGAGGGCTGCAAGTACCCTTAGTTAAGCAGTGCTTCACTTTTGCCTGTCCCAAAGCCCCTTAATCAAGTAATTTTCATGTCTTCATTACTTAACTCTAGGCCCTAAGATTTGATTTCCAGATTACCCCCCAGCTTGTCTACATGTACCTATTTTTATTTTATTTTTATGATTTTTCCTAGTAGCTTATTACACCCCTTAAACAGGGCTGCAAGCCATCTGTTTGCCCTGCACCCAGCAAACTTATTTCTGATCCATTTTTCATTGCCACATATAGTGCTCATTAGATGACCATTTTCTTTTGTCCTTAGTAGTTTAGATAGCTATTTGTTTTGTCTAATTGAATGTGCTTTTGGTTTTCCCTAGTTTGCTCAATTACCTAGTTTAATTTTGTTCCTTTTGTTGCCTTTTGGACCACTGCTGCTGCTGTTTGGATCAGTTATGCACCAAGCTTGTTGATTTTGGTTTCCAATTGATCATAGCCTATCTGATTGTTGTTGTTGGTTGTTATAAGTTGTTGGACATTGAATTTGACTATGTTGATGCTTACCCTTGTGCTTATTAGAACTTAACTAGTGGCCTGTATCACCAAAGTATGCCCTGCATCAGGTTTTAGCACCCAT
This sequence comes from Artemisia argyi, assembly GCA_030686995.1. Lineage (NCBI taxonomy): Eukaryota > Viridiplantae > Streptophyta > Magnoliopsida > Asterales > Asteraceae > Artemisia > Artemisia argyi. The sequence continues at coordinate 32,025,046 of CM060708.1, forward strand.
CTTCCAACCCCCCCCCCCCTAGGCTTCATTTGTGAACCCCAGGGCTTGGCCCTTAGCTTTTTGAAAAGCTCACCCAGCCAGCTTTTAGGATCAAGTCTCACCTTGGACCTGGGATCACTCAGGTGGGCCCCACCAAGGGCCAAAAACACCCTCTCAGGCCTGTTTGGCTTATGCTTTGTAAGTTTGCTTATTTGCTAGTTCTAGCTTATTCTGAGCATTTCTTTTGTTGTTTTAAGTTAAATTAAGCTTATACAAGTTAGTTGTAGTGTATTCTAGCTTTTGATAATTTTTTGCATTGTTTGCTTATTTTTAAGTGCTTATTTGCAAGTGCTTATTGCCCGTTTTGCTTATTCTAGGTTCTTTTTCAGTCTCTCTTATTTTTCATAAGTTCCTAATTACATTTTAGAATTTTCCACCAAGTTTCAGATTTTAATTTGTTTATTTAGTATTTATAGTAAATCAAAATTAGTTTAGGTAATTAATAATTAGTATTTAATTAATAAGAAATAGATAAATAGTGTAATAAATATATTTTCTGTTTTAAAATTAATTTTATAATATTTTAGCTTTTTCAAAGTTATAATTTTATTTTTCTAGGTTTATTTTATATTTTCTTAATTTTTAGTGTATTATTAAATAGTTAAAATAGTTTTTAATTAATAACAAATAATTAAAAAGTTAAAAAAATATTTTTCTTTTTCTCAAAATTTTCTTTTATCGTTAGGATCGTAAAAATGTTATTTTCATGTCCGTAGGGTTAGCGTAGCTCAAAATTCACTTTTTATTTCGCGCACTCGCGTTTATTTTAATTTTAATTCGCGTTTTATTTAAAAAACTTTTACGTTTTTTTTCAAATGTAGGTTACATTATTAAAAGTAGTTTGTTAAATTAAGAAAAACCAAAAACATAAGTAAAGTGATAGCTTCTATTTAAGCCATTTGGCTTATTTTTCTGCTTACGTATAAGCAATTTCTGATTTAAGTTTCTAGATTACGTTTTAAAGTTAATTAGGTTTCACGTCATCGTTAATATAGTGTGTTTAGTTGTTCTCACTTATATTTCTGTAGCGTAACCACAACTCACTTATACCCTTTCCCGTCCAAATTCACCCGATCACGAAACCGTTTATTAACAATTCACACCTCGTCGGGACTTAAACAACCCGGGGAAACCTTATACTTCCGCGGAGCATTGATCTAGGCTGTTTGACTTTGTTGACCATTATCTGGTTAATATAAGTTAGGTGGTTCAGGACCAATCAGCGTTGCTAAGCCAAGACTAGACTCGACTTAAGCTAATAAATGAAAAATAACAAAAACATAAAATGAACATAGAATGAAAAGGGATGGGTAGTCCATTTTTTTTTTCTTTTTTTTTTTTTTTTTTTTTTTTTTTTTTTTTTTGCATACACTCTTACCCTACCATCCAAAATAATACATCATAGGGAATGAACGTTCCCCTTACGCTTGAATCTTTATATACTTTACAATAAACTAAACTAATGACTCGAATTAAGAAAATCAAAACACTTGGAGCACTTTTAAGATTAACGCACATATGGGGGTAATAATATTATGTTCTTCCCCATTACTCCATAAATAAATACTTTACCCATGAGTCCCAATCGTCCCAAAACAATATGTACAAGGATATGACTCGACTTAGCAACCATGTAATCAATTAGAAAGTTAACTTAGGGTTTAACAAATAACAATAATGCACTAAAAATGAGCGCATACATGGAAGGCTAAGGCGATTTGGTTGTACATTTAAGTGGGGTGTAACAAATTCTTCCTTTAAGTAAAATGCTTAAAGTTAGAAACGAAAAGATAGGCTCGGAGGGGTGTACTACGGGTTTCTTGTACTAAAAATGAGTACAACGCTAAGGGTGTGGGAAAATTAGTTGACTTAACTAGCCAAGTAATATGACTTAAATGGTCAAGTAATTATAATACGGGTTTAAAACAAGGGTGATCCTAATGCCTCTTATCATGTAGTAAATCCTACCACACGAATGTAGTCTCACTAGCGGTCTCGGGATGCATCACTAACGCAAGTTCTAGAATATAAATGCTACCGGTACACTCATAAGCACTAATAGTAAATGCTTTTCCTATCAAATCTAAAGGCGAACCTCACATATTTGGGTGGAAAATTTTTCTGAATATACGGTTATGTGCTAGTCATACAATCTCCTATCCATGAGACGCTTGCTATGGCTAAAGTTTCACTCCTAAATGTTGTAAAAAATTTTAAATTTGGCGCTAAAATTACACTAACAAGTATTTCTCATAGTTTTATTACACATCTACCATTAAACAAAACAAACTCAAGCGAAAGTGCATATGTAAGGTATCATCTTTTTACCCTCCCCTTACACTTAAGATGAACATTGTCCCCAATGTTCAAGTAAAGAATGTAAAAGTGAAATAAGTAAAAAGAATGAAATCAAATACTCCCCTGATTCGCTCGGTATGGATAATAAGGTGGCCAGGTTAATTCTTCCTCCAAGAAAATGAACAATCAAAGCTTCCCTTCCAGAATATAAATCATCTTCTTGTCATACATAACCTGTAAAACCTGAGAAAATAGACAAGACAACCTCGCGTAAAATCGGCGGCATCCTATATAAGTTACTAAATCCTAGAAAACAAAATAAGATATAATGCTTGTGGAATGAAGTTTGCAGATCTCATGGAGATTATAAAACTTAATAATTCACAAAAACCATAAGACTCCGTTAGAAAAACAAAACCGGTAAAATTTCCAGATTTTTACACCTGACGCCGTCAAGAGTAAACTCCTGACGCCGTCAGAATTGACCTGCAGAAATTCTTATGTTAAGTTTCCGGAAAATTTCTGGAAAAACATGGTCCTACTTCCTGGAAAATCCTGCAAAACTTCATTATGACTCAATACAAGCATTTAACTCTAACAAATACGAATATACATGTTCATTTAATATTGTGGAGAATCATGATCGGTTTGTTTCTTAAAAACATATTTGGGGCTTCCCCTTACACTTATCTTTTGCAAAAATACCTTTAGGTGGAGTTAAGACTAGGCTAAACAACAAAGTAAAGTATTTCCACTTTTTAGTTGAGAAACATGATCTACCAACAATAAAAATAAAGCATGCATACGGAAACAAATAACAAACAAACAAATAAAATCACACAAAACATGGGTTGCCTCCCAAGAAGCGCTTTTCTTTATTTACGAGTCTTGTAGCTAGACTCAAGGTCATGGGTTACGTTTTCCTTTCCCACTTTTGTGCAAACTCAAAACATCTAACCCAATTCTCATCACGCTTGTATTCTGGGCCTAGATTCATGCAACCCGAATAATATGTTCTCCTCCTCTCATAATAGGCTTCATTAGTGATTCCATCTTCCTTAACCTCATAAGGTCGAATTTCATCAATCTGTAGATTCTTGATGCCCTTTAATTCTTCCTTCATGTGAGGCATCATAAAAGTGACCTTCTCTATCTCATCAGTAAACTGAGCTATCCCCTTCTCATGGTCGTAATACATCTTAGTTTTCTCAACAAAAGGTTGTCCTAAAACTACTTCTCCATGGTGTGGATCAATAATGCCTCTAACATCTTCTAGGATTACAAAGTCACATTGATAAGTAAAATTTCCTAAAAAGATGTATACCCCATTAACTCTCCTGAAAAAGTTACACAGCCTATTAGAATTGTAAGGGTCTTTTCTAGGGCTTAACCTTTCGTTCATTATTCAATTGTAATAGAGCCTAGACATGATATTCATGGGTGCTTTTAAGTCAATGTATGTATGCTCTCTGGACATGTACCCAATCATGCAAGGAATTTTTATGTTCCTGAAGTTATGCCTCCTAATCCATGGTGTCTTTCTATATTTCGAGGGGCAAGGATGTTGTAAGAGGAACTTGTGGTAACTCAATTCATCCGGGGTTGGAGCGAAGTTTGTAAACTCAATTTTCATTTGGAGAGGCTTAATGAATTTTTTAAATGTGTTAGCTTCTCTCTTTCTTCTTTTATGCGCAATAAGCCTCTTGCTAATTTCTTAACGGCGACTCTCTGATTCCATAAAGACCACACTAGTACGAACAAAAACACGAAGAAATAAGATAGACTAAAGAAAACCTAATATATATATATATATATATATATATATATATATATATATATATATATATATATATATATATATATATAATCTTACTAGAAAGGAATCTAGCAAGTAGACCTAATAAAAAGAAATTCTAACCTAGACAATAACTATTCCCCAGGCTGCGGCGTCAAAAACTTGATACGTGGGAATCGCACCAGGCTTTACCTCTCAAGGGATCTTGAGAAGCTTACAACCCCCACCAGGCAGTGTACCTGATCGTTGTAGTATAGTATAGTGACACGTACCGGGGGATTGATCGTTCAGGTAGGAATAGTGTCGCTAGGATTAGAAAACCTAAATACTAGTTCTAAAGGTGAAGGAAGATTGTTTTTGTATTTTTATATTTTATGAAAAGCAAGTTAAAATCTCGGGTTTGAGGGATTTGGGCGGAATTAGTTGCTATTCAACTAACCCAATACTAAGATGCAATCAAAATAAAATACTAAAAATGAAAATAAACTACTTTATACTAAAGTTGTGAGCAGTAATTGGAGAAAATGTGTTTACTTAGATTTCACTACTCCCTAGACATCTTTTACACGTTAATTACTTGTTATAATTGCATGGATGACGGATCGTATTCCTTAATACCATTCATGGGGTGGCACACTTAACTCCCCAATTCTATGAGCTCTTATCTCCTCCTACACCATGCCCAGCACAACTATAGGGATTGTAAACAGTGGCTCATGCATTAAATACAACCAATAAAGACCTAGTGCGCGTCGGTTCATGTTTCTTAAGACGTTCAAGTATGTTACCAATTGGAGATCTGCCAGTTTTCTTAAGCTAACATATAAATCATTCATCCAAGACAAGAATAAACAAGTAATCAACACATAATCAACATCTAGGTTTCATTAGATCTAAGCAAACACAAGATAGATCTAACCTAGCATGATGGAATTAAGACAAGAACAAGATATAGACAACCAACACATAGACATATTGATTGAATTAAAGGAACACTTATCTTGATTACACATGCAAGGTATCAAGGGGTTGGAACCCTTGAAAAACCTGTAAAGTTACACCAAAATCGTACTTAGGGTTTCTCCCCAAAACTTCTCTCCTTAAATGTGAAAAATTAGAAAACTATATATATGAAAAGGGGTCTGACGGCGTCAAGACAAAGCTTGTGACGCCGTCACCTCGCCACCAAAACTATTCTCGGACTGCCTTGATCTACATTTGACGCCGTCAAGACTTAATCATTTCCAGACCGTCATGACTTTTACTCTTGATGCCCTACCTTCATGACGCCGTCAAATCTCTTCTGGACCATCATGGAATTTTGCTCTTGACGCCGTCAGGAAATTACTCTTGACGCCGTCACCTACTGTTCCCAGCATGGAAAATTAAGACTTTGGCGTTTTCTTCACTTTTATGCTCCAAAAACGTCCGAATTGCTTCCTTTCCCAGATTTCACTCCCAAAGTACCTAAAATCACAAAAGGAACGATTTAGGGCAATATTTGATCAAATAAATTCGAATTCGGGCTTAAATGACCCCCTAAAACGGATCATTTTTCGCCTCATCATCTTCATTGCAAGTTTACTAGGCTTCATTATTCATGTTACCTATGTCTATATGTGATAAGATTGAAAAGCTGTGTAAAGGGTTTCTGTGGGCTAAAGGTGAATCTGCTAATGGTCATGCTAGTATTGCTTGGAAAGAGGTTTGTAAGCCTAAAAGTCAAGGTGGGTTAGGTCTGAAATCTATGCATATGTGGAATGAAGCTCTTATAGTTAGGCACTTATGGAATGTAGCTAGTAATAAAGATTCTAGTTGGGTGAAGTGGATTAATATTCATGTTCTGAAAAGTAAGAGTGTGTGGAGTGTTGAGGTTAATTCTAACAGTTCATGGTGTTGGAAGCAAATTCTCAATATCAGGGATAAGATAGATCAGTTTGTTAATGTGAAGATTGGGAATGGTAGAAACTGTAATATATGGTTTGATAATTGGAATGGTTATGGGCCAATTAATAAGATTATTGATAGAAGAACTATTGAGTTAGCAGATTTAATATTAATGCTTGTGTAGCTGATATTGTTGTTGATAACTCTTGGACTTGGCTTGATGATTGGGAGAATAGATTTGGTATTAGCTTACATGTTCCTAATTGAAATATGAATTGTGAGGATAAGACTATTTGGAAAGATAAAAATGGTAAGGTGGTTTCTTTTAGTATTCATGAAGTTTGGAAGGCTATAAGTATTGACTATCCTAAGGTGATTTGGTATGACCATGTGTGGTTTCAGTGCATCCCGAAACATGCTTTTATATTGTGGGTTGCTGTTAAAGGAAGGCTGAAAACAAAGGACATGATTGCTAAATGGTTTACGATACAGGATCAGATTTGTCATTTGTGTAAAGCCAACAATGAGACTCATAATCATTTATTTTTTGCTTGCCCTTATTCTAAGAGGTTATGGGAAAGACTTAAGCCATTAGCTTGTTTGGAGAATATTAGTAATGACTGGCCTTATGTAATATCTGGTATTGTGAATGATGAACCTGCTAGAAATAGGATATGGAGTATTATCCAGAGACTGGTTCTTGGTGCTGCTGTGTATTTCTTATGGCAGGAAAGAAATGTTAGAAGAACTCAATTTGTTGAAAGATCTGTTGAGTGTATATTTAAAATGATTGTGGATACTGTGAGATTTAAATTAATGGGATTGTCTATGAAATTCACTTCTGATGTTGGTAAAGCTGCTGATATGTGGAAGTTTCAAGTGAATAAGAAGGATTTATACAGAAGTATGGTTAAGGATTTATATGGTGATTGAATTATAGTTCTGTTAACTGGTTGATGATCTGGTGCTTTGTTGTTTCATGGTTTTGGCAGTGTTTGTTTTTGTGTAGGCTTGCTGGTGATTTTGAAGTTATGCTATGATGAAGATGTTGTCTCTATGCCTGTTGATTTTCATGTGTGAATGGCTGATGTTCATCTGATCTTTATGAATATAAATTGGAAGTTGCACTCTTTTTGTCCTTTCCAAGGTTTCCCTATGGGTTTTACTTGGTGAAAGGTTTTTAAGGAGGCAACCATGTTTTAAAAAGCGCGCCTAAGGCGCGCCTACTCCCTAAATCCCATGAGGCTCCAGCCTTTGGGATTTTTTCGGATCGAGGCTCACAACATGCATGAATCCCGTTAAAACCATAGCCTTGGGGATTTTTGCACTTTTGCGCCTTGGGGATTTTTGCGCCTAGAAGATGTAACGGGGTTTTGGCCTTTTTTTCTTAATAGTAAAGATACATTTTGGGCTTACATATTATATACATTGGGCCCTTTAAGTTATAAAGTATCTGATAACCCTAATATTTAGAAAATAACTAAAACACACAATCGACAAATAAATATATATTTTTTGTAATCTAATGTCTAAGAATAGTAGCTTATTAACAGATACAAATGTTGTTTCTTTATTGTTAAGTATTACCAAACAACTATAGATTTTTTGTTGTTGATAGTTGATAGAGATACATGGTAATTTGTTAAATTTTATAAGTCATAAACTCATATATTGTAATGTATATTCAGGGATTTAGGGTAGTTTATGGATTCTGATATGTTGCTTGCTTGATATTTTGGGTTTAAATGCAAGCTTTATTAGATGTAATAACCATTAGTGGCATTATGCATTGAATATTGATATTTTTATATTATTTCAGCTGCATAAGTTGTCAAATATGTTATAAAAAAAACCTAAATGTATAGTGCGCCTCGTATTTATGAATCCTGCGCCTTGGTTTGCCTAGAGCCTTTTAAAACATTGGGAGGCAATTCTATCATTGATGAAGTATGAAGATTTGGTGTTGGTATAAAGATGATGATTTATGTTCCCAGTTATTACTGTTTGGTTATGTGTAGTTTTCTGTTATTATTGGTTTGTATTGGTTTCATATTTTGGTTCAGTTATTGTAATTGTTATATTGTTGCTTCCTATAAGAGTATGTCTGCTATGTAGTTCTGGGTATGGTGATGTTTCACACGGATGCTGATTGAGTTCAATGTTCAAGTTGATGTATTCAGAGTACTCTTGGCTGTATAGTTGAACTGTTTTCTCTTGTAGGTTGCATTCTGTTAGTTATTTGTGTAATTGAGCTTGGAAATTGTCCAATGCCAATGAGTTTTTTGGTTGTTGTTTCTTGTACTCTTGCCTTTTTTGGTTGCATTCTGTTAGTTATTCTGTTAGTTATTTGTGTAATTCCTCTCGCGCCACCACCACCATCCCGCGCGGTGAGATATTTTTTGGTTTTTTTGTTGGTTTTGTGTTTATGTGTTTGTATATCTTGTGTTTATTTGTGACTTTGTGTGTTGTGTGTTGTGCTTGTGATGTGTTTGAGTGTTTCTGTGATGTGTTTTTTTTTGTGTTTTTGTTTTACAGGTTTGGAGGTTTGAAAAAGACGACCAAGGTGTAAATAAAAGTGTTGTTTTAACTTAATACCCAAAAAATAAAGTAGATTCCCAAGGTTGACAGCCTGGCGAGATTACCTACAAAAATAAAGTAGATTTTTTCATAGGTTAGGTAGATAGGTAATATATTTTTTTATAGTAGTAACTTAAAATTGTAACGTTTGTTGTAACGTTTGCTTACAAAAACTAGGATACTATAGCATTTATTGGGTGGGATATTTTTTAAAATTGTAACGTTATATAATATAATGGTAACAATAGTGCTTAGTCTTTTTTGAAAGATAAGCACAAGTGGAGAAATCCCAATTCAACACAAGCAAGATGAAACCGCTTACGGGTTAATGAAGATGAGCCCGAACTCTTTGGAGATGATCCGTTGCCACGTCCTCTCGGGAAACAAAGGCCTTCAAAAAGTCAACGGTCTTCAAACTCATCCGCCTCTTCCGGTTCAAACCCGGTTATGTTTTAAGAAATGTTGCAACAACAATACGTTTTTAATCTATTGTTTTAATTTAACTTTTTTTTAATGTTTTTTTAATTTATGTAATGTTTTTATTATTATTATTAATGATATTAAAATTTAGTTTTATATATATATATATATATATATATATATATATATATATATATATATATATATATATATATATATATATATATATATATATATATATATTGTTTATATTAAATGGAAAAAATAATCGACGGCACCAAAAAAGTGGTGTTATAGCTAAGGAGGGGTGTTTTTGTGCCATAGGGAAATCTGGTGCCATGAAAAAAAAGTGCTGATGTGGCACTACTTTTTCCACGGCATCACCCACGACATCAACGATACCTAGCGCTCTTAATGAATTTACATTTAAGAAAAAAAAAAAAGTGTAACAACTCTTTTTTTTCCCCATATGGTGACCAGTTGTTAAACTTGAATAGTGACCTATATCTTGATTGCTTTATTTCTGGTTAATTAAATTTTGCTATTTGTTGTCTAATGACTTTGTTTATTAAAGAACGCTTGAATGATTATCGGTGGTTGTATGGTTACATACGAAGATATTATTTTCTGTGACAAAATTATTGTTTGGAACCAAATTCGAATACGGTAACTATTTAAAATTTAAACTTAAATTACGATTAAATCCAATATTGTGTTCAACGGATGAGACAAAAAAATGAGATTGCATATAGAATATATTTAACAGTATTGTATTAAATATCAAAAAACTACTTTCATAAAGAAAATAATTGAGTAATCAATAGCTAATAGGTATACAGGATTACAAACTAATGGAACTTCAACCGGGCCGTAGCATGTCAAGTACAAGTCAACCACAAAACACGGGTCCAAATTGTCACTATCGATATTGCGGGCGGTATTTCAACTTCAGGAAGAGTGTCCACACCACACTAATGAAACTTGTAACTGTTAAGCGTTTACCACTAATATTATTCCTTTCATAAGCGACATATTGCATCCACCTCTACACGGGTATTACCCATGCATTTCAACCTGCCACAAATAGATGGGACATATTCAATAATTGTATCAGTTGCATAAACTTAACGAATAACGACCCATGCAACTAAGAAGATGTTCGCCTGGTCGGTAAGTTAGACCACGATTTGTTCCTCCACAATCAAACTCTTTGACGTGTTGCATCATTTGATGTCAATGACTTGTATATATTTATTCAATTAATGGGATAATCACCAAAATAGATTGGGCAACAATGGTGCATTCAGTTCCTGTCTCCAGATAAAAAAATTGTCTTTTTTAGACAGGGCAACTGCGTAACTCAACTCACATGATGACAAATGCCCCCAGTTGCCCAAAAAACTGACAAGTTACCAAAAATATTGACAGACAATCAGCACTTGTCACTTGCAGAAAGTGACACTTCATCGGTTGCCCAGTTGCCCTGTCTAAAAAATATATTTTCCGATCTGGGGGCAGAAACCGAATTCACCATTGTTGCCCGGTCTATTTTGGTAATTATCCCTTATCCAATCAAGGGTGAGAACGTGGATGAAATACATTAGCCGAAGAAAAATGCTAAATCTTCTTGATTCGTACTCCTACATATCTTTCTAACTCTAGAATCAAGATAAGTAGTGAAATCAATGAATGCGATCAAGAGAGAGATATAATGGATAACAAATGTTAAAAGTTATATGGGGTAGGCTAAACATTAGGACAATTCAGTAGGAATATATATAACATTACTGTTAGTTAAATTGATCCATGCAGCCTTTCTTATGGGCCACTAATTAACTCGCGTTTAGGCTAAAAATCTTGAATTAAGAGAAGGCCCATAATCAATTCAATTCCGTAACCTGTTGATATAAAAGTCTACCTTGAAAGTTTCAATGATCACATACGTTTAAGTTTCATTGACAAAAAAATTGATAGAGATTAAAGAGTATATACAATGATCACATACGTTTAAAGTCTTTCTTGCAGATGAAGTTTTTCTTTAAAACAGTACAAACTTGTTGAATAGGTATTAACTTTACGAGGATTCAGTACAAACTTGTTGAATAGGTATATTACCTTACGAGGATTCAGTACAGACTTGTTGAATAGGTATTACTTTACGAGCATTCAGTACATACTAGATGATAAAATTCTAAAAACCATATTGTAATCTAAAAATTGAGTCTCTCTGTCCATATAAATAACTAGTTTCTAGCCCGTTTATACACAAAGATGTTAAATTAAAAAATTTATAAAATTATGTAAATTTTGTATATTTATATAGTTAAAATAACCCGTACACGCGTTGGCTTTTACATAAAAAAAATTTCATTATGTATTAATATCGATTAATATGTTGTTTATATTTTTGTCCAACGAATGATTTAACTTTGTGTACCGGAATAATGTTAACTGCTGATTTTATTTTAAGTATTGATATCAAGTTCTAGATACATGTTTAGTGGCACATAATGACGTTTAAAAAAATGATTTCCGGATATCATTATTTAAACTTTAAAGATTTACATGCATCGTTGCTATATGTAAAATCTCATGTATTTATTTTCATCTCATAGTAACCCGTTGGATGCATGTGCCTTCATTTTGATATTTACATTCATGTTAGCAATAATTTTAGCTGTATTTAATTTTTAAACTTGTGTACTCGCAGATTAAATTTATAAAAAGAAATAAATGAGTTGTTTATATATATATATATATATATATATATATATATATATATATATATATATATATATATATATACTTTTAATATCATAATGATAAATTGTTCATATATATATAACGAGCGGGGAAGCCCGCGCGATGCTGCGGGTGTGTTTTGCAACAATATATTTGTACATTAAGTGTCAAGAATAAGGTAAAATCAAAACACCGAAACGTAATAATAAACTAACAATAATAACAAATATAATATAAGTTTAACTTTAGTTGCACATGTCTTTCATCTATACCAGAAAACTACATGAATGGTTTCGTTACATATACCAGTCATAAAACTTTGATCATGCGGGTGTGTTTTGCAACAATATATTTGTACATTAAGTGTCAAGAATAAGGTAAAATCAAAACACCGAAATGTAATAATAAACTAACAATAATAACAAATATAATATAAGTTTAACCTTAGTTGCACATGTCTTTCATCTATACCAGAAAACTACATGAATGGTTTCGTTACATATACCAGCCATAAAACTTTGATCATAAAAAAACCAAGAAAAAGTATCTTCCGTTAAGTCATGTTCTTTTTTAAATCTGAATGTAGCCGTGATGACTCCTTAACAGCTATAACCTGAATAAGAAAAAAACTCATTTTAATAAGCTAATCTAAACATCCTTTTACACAGCTTATTAATTTTTTAACAATGTGTTTATAAAGTAGTAACATATTGAACATAATAGCTAAAAACAAATGAAATCTATATTGGTATAACATCAGAAAACAAAGTTCAGATATTAATAACTCTGATTTTAAAGTAAAGTATGAACAATAGGCATATTAAAGTAACTGTAACGAACCTACTTCTGAACGCGCAACAACTGAACCAATACACTGAACCAACAAACTGAAGCCACTCAGTCAACACACCACCTTGAACACGCTACCTGAACACACCCTTTGAAGCCAACCACTGAACAAATCCATTAAAAGCAACCAAGACAATACTGAAACGATAAAACATTACCTGACTGCACATTATTGAACCATTGAAACCACGCTTGTAGAATGTAGGTGACCATAAGATCGCTGAAAGAAAACAGGTTATGTTTCTGCATTAAGTGACAGCATGAGGTGCTTAGAATGTGGTGAAATATATAGACCCTGTCGAACGGTAACAACTTTCACGTTTGGTTCAGAGAGCACTTTTTTAGTTGAGAATTCCTCGTTCCCTCTCGATAGACCAGAACTTATACATAAATTCTAAACTACAAAAATGCATTGATACAATCATAAAAGAAAAGGGAAAAAAATTCTAAAACTAACCCAGCAAAATAACCAACCTAGAGTAAACGGTTGTGCATTATAACGGTTTCGCTGGGCATCTGCGCATCTACATCTACAAAGCTGATTTAAGTGATCATGCTCTGCACATATACAGAAACCGCAGACTATAAAAATGCATAGATACAATTATATAACAAAGGAAAACACGTATAGGATGAATGCATAAGATAAATAATGCAACAATTAACATACTTGCAACTGGTACATGTGGTATAACCATAAATGTAAATAAGAACAAACTTATTTGAGAGGGTGGTTTTGTTTTTCAGAAATCCACTAAAGTCGTTAAAATTTTCAAAACATATTGACACATGCAACAATAAATTGCATTCTTCATCCCCTACAAACTAATGTCACCAAAAATGGTCTAACGAAAAAAAAAAAAAGAAAAAAAAAAAAAAAAAAAAAAAAAAAAAAAAAAAAACCATACCTTCAATTACTTATTTCTTCTAAACAAAGACATGATCATAAGACGCTCTTTTCTTTATAATGTTTCAATCTTTACAAATCTTTCTGCAAGAATCAATTCCATCCAGTTCTGTTTCGGAATCAACTGCAAACAAAAGTAAGCTTCCGGGACCAAAAAAATCCCCAATACTAAAACCATAAATGCCTTTTCCTTAATGACATGTAAAGAAAACGAATGCCTCCCGACACATTTGAGAGGTGCAGTTGTACCCTGCTCACTACAATGAATTGGCTTTATAAACACATTTATAAACTCTTTATCTAAATGTGTCAGGAGGCATTCGTTTAATACTCAAAAGGCGCAAAAATGTTATCAGGCATTGGTAAAAATAATTAAAGGAATATGAATGGATACCAGGCATTGGCTTATGATCAACACTTTTGAGTAGCGAGCCCTTCATCAACAATCTTATCAAGGCATAAGTATATTAGTTCCAGATTTCAATTGGATTCCCTTGTTCAACATTACCCCTGCATCAAGAAGTTGAAATGGTTATATGATCAACAGCTTTTACAACATTTAAACTTATCAAATACGTGAGCTACACCCATGTCGAATTCTTCGCTATAATGAAAATACATTTGTTGGATTTATATAAGCACAAATTAAATGAAAAAAATACCAATAAATCCTGTCAAAATTCTTTTGTTTTAAAAAAGGCCAAAGCTTAAACTGAATATATTTTTTGGGCACAATTAGCTTAATATACCCAAAACAAACTCATAAATTCTAAAAGCAAGACACACACATATGGGATGTTTGCTTAAGTTTATATGTGGCTTATGAGCTTATTTATGTTTCGGTTTATATTTCATAAGGCTCAAATTTGCGGCTTATTTTGAGACTTGTGGGCTTATATAAGTTTACTACAATATGATAAACTTATATAAGCCCATAAGTCTCATAATAAAATGGAAAACTGGTCTTATGTAATATAAACCAAAGTCAAATAAGCGTAATGTTAACCTTAGTTCGGAGGTCAAACGAAATAAGAGCTCTTATCTTTTAGCAACAATTAGGTTGATAAAACCAATGAAATACTAAAACCAACACATACGCCTTATACAAAACAACAAAACCCAACCGTAAATCAATAATCGTCTACTGCAAATACACTGTGACAGCAGAACAGAACCAGTTAGAGCATTCATTTTTTTACTCGACACAATAATAAAGTAATTAAACTATAGCTGTAAAGTGTCATTTGTCTCTCTTTCCTGTTAATGGGTAGTTTCGAATTGTGTTGTATCTTTAACATGTCAAATATAGAATGGTAGCTAATAAAGGAACCATTTCACATTTATTAAGAAGAAACTGTTACTCACATTCAGAATCAATGTCAATCGATCCTGCAAGCTCAGTTTCCATAGCACGGGTCAGCAAAGGACTATAGGAATAGCGTTGTTCCAGATCGCTATTAACAATCTCTAGTCGTATTTTTTTCCTCTCGGACTATAAGCAAAATGTACGCTTGCATTTAATTGTTTTTTATAACCAAAACAACGATTAAGCAAAAGGGTAACCTATAGCACGGGTCAGCAAAGGACTGTTACTCACATTCAGAATCAATGTCAATCGATCCTGCAAGCTCAGTTTCCATAGCACGGGTCAGCAAAGGACTATAGGAATAGCGTTGTTCCAGATCGCTATTAACAATCTCTAGTCGTATTTTTTTTCCTCTCGGACTATAAGCAAAATGTACGCCTGCATTTAATAGTTTTTTATAACCAAAACAACGATTAAGCAAAAGGGTAACCTATAAAAGCATATTTTCAAGTCAGTACGATGTATTAGGAATGAACTATTATTCACCTAGTAGTTCTTTCCTAATACTCTAAATGGAACATATGTTCATCTTCTTTTCTTCAACATGAATCATACATTGTTATAAATTTCTCATATGTAGAGCTTAAATTGACAGCTATATCAAGGTTCAAAACCTTGTTATTTTTCACACGCATACTATTACCCAAATTGAACCTCCACTATCTGAACCCACCCCGTGAACACAACCCCCCTGAACACGTCCCCTGAACACATTTCCTCAACACACCCAATGAACCTACACACTTGAGAGAATCGTATGTTCCATTTACTAAATGCATATCTGACATTCTAAGTTTCATATTACCAAGTCTTTATTTTATAGTTTTAACCTTTTTTTAAATATTTTTTACTACAAATTTTCAGTAACCAATTATTTTTTCGACTCTTACCGCATCTTTTATAAAAA
Organism: Artemisia argyi; assembly: GCA_030686995.1. NCBI lineage: Eukaryota > Viridiplantae > Streptophyta > Magnoliopsida > Asterales > Asteraceae > Artemisia > Artemisia argyi. Next base: position 32,040,833 of record CM060708.1, read on the forward strand.
TAAGTATGCTGAAACATCATTCCCAGAAGCACTTATTTTTAAACAGGCAGATGAATAACCAATCCTAAACACCCCATATTAACTAAACACATTATTATTCGTTTAAGAAAACATTCTAAGATATAGAGAACGATGACTACCTTTAGCGATAGTGAAACTTGAGGCACCATATCAGGTGCACCAAGTGACTATTTCAAGAACTTCTATTTCAGATAAAGAAACACTATTCATAGGCATTGCAGCCCAAAAGCATTCTCACTGCGACCTTTGTTATCCGAGCCTGCCTTCCTCACCTGAAGTCATTAAAAAGAAATGACAAAACATGGTTATAAAAAGGTTGAGATAGTAGTTAACAACTAAGGGGTTTAGTGAACAACAAAAACCTATTAGGTGCGGAATACCCAAATACTCGCAAGAACACATGAAAAGTCAATTTATTTAATTTTTGATTATGAGGTTAACAATTACTCACAAACAATATCAGCAAGGTAACATGGAGTAGATTATGCAGACCAAAAAAAAGAACAAAACGCATAAATTATTACAAAACCGTAAATTAAAAATTAAAAGAATGGGAAACAAATACCTGAAAAACCTTAGATGCAAACATGATCAACAAAGCAATCTGCAAAACAAATCAACAAAAAACCCCCAAATTAACCAAACTCTAATTTAAAAAATAAACAAATAAATAAAAAGAAAGACATCAAATAACTGATGAATTAAGCAAAAGTAAACCATAAATAGAGTATAAAGATTAAAAAAAAAAAAAAAAAAAAAAAAAAAAAAAAACGTACACATGGGCAGATCAAAACCGATGACGTGAAGATGGCATAAAATTACTATTCTTTGTTGGATCTGGGTTTGTGATATTTTTTCGGTTAAAGGTTAATGTGGGTTATGAAAATTTCTAGAGAGAGCGCGACAAAGATAGAGACGTGGGGGTGTGTGTGTTTGTGAGGACGAATGGTCTAGAATGAGGGAGGGAAATATCTTATCTGGGAAATAATGGAACGGGAAACGGGAGAGAACTGTTTGAAGCACTGTAGCAGTAATGAATAGTTGCACATAACGGAACGGGGAACGGAACAGTGCCTCCCTTTTAGTATATGGCAGTTGAATAAAACGGGTTTGTAACGGGTTTTTGAACGGATCATGATTTGGGTTTTAGTATATTAGTATAATATCATGTATTCATTAACATATGATAATTAATCTTTGCTTTTACGTAGTATTTTTATATTTATAATTCTCACCAATGAAAACATTTTTCAATTCCATAACCTCATTTACTGAGTCATATTAGCACATGTCACTTTCTTAACCCAACCTTGACGTCATAAAACCTCTTACTTTCAAGTTTCTCTCATTTCTTCACTTCTTTAGAACTCCATGCAGATCCCTTTATTTTTCCAATCATAACTCACATTCTTTTAGTTCTACTCTTGGCGTTTCATATGACGTAGTTGTTTTATGACTACTGCTCTTAAAAATCAAAATCCCTAAATATACTACTTTTTCTGCTATAATTATTTTAATTTTGAATCAGCTTAATCGGTATGATAAACCCGAATTCAATCTATTTTGCTTATGCACATTATTGCAAATGATGTAACTTCCTGTTTTACACGCCAAGTGTTTGCAGTTATTGGTATCTCAAATTAGATTGAATTATACAAATGAGCTCATCTTCCAATTGTATCTGTAGACATATACATATTTGATAGTTATGCTAGACACAATAAGGAGGGTCAATCACTCTTTTTTTTTTTTCTCTCTTCAGCGACTTGCAGGCGATTGGGTACCCAAGTAAGGGCGACCAAGTTCAATTTTTTTTTAAATATATTTTTAACACAAAACTAAATTTAAAAAAAAAATAATAATAATAACTAACTTATTATCTTCGAAGCCATAGCCAAAAAAAAGATATAAAACTTCATCTTCCTCAGCTCGCCACACACACTAAACACATACACACTTTGACACACACAATCAATAAACACATTTTAAACCGGTCAAAATAAAAAAAGGCAAAGCAAATAGATCAAAAAGCAAAAAAAAATGGGAATTAAACTCGGTCGAGCTCACGACCCATATCCTCACTTTTCGTCCCTCAAGTCGGTCGCGACCTATACTCCACAAAAGGGACGACCGACTCGGTCGAGCTACCTTCTGTGTCCAGCCTTACTGGCGTGTACCATATGATTAAAGTCTAGGAACCAACAAAATAACAATAACGAGTTGATTAACCTGAGAAAAACAAGAAGAATACAATCCCTGTCTGCCCAATTAACCTGTTTCTACCGGTTCTGGCAGTAGTCTCAGATTCATTTTCGAACGGCTTTTATTTGTTGGCCGAACCGGTGGTGACTCCAATTCCCGATTAAACCAGTTGAACCCGTGTTCCTGTCCGGTTTTTAAAACTAATGTACCATCAACTTGTTTTCATAAATTGTATGAAGTTTTATTTGTTTATTAGTTTGTAAAATATATATAATAATATTTATTTTTCATTGTAAGGGCATGTTTGGTAGAGAGAATTTAAGATAATAGAAATAAAGCAGAGAATATAAATTCAGATAATAGAAATCAGTAGAGAATTTTGTTCAATTCTAATGTTTGGTAACAACAGAAATTTGACCCGATAAATGAAAAATATATATATATATATATGTATATATTTGTTGATTTTTGTTAAAAAAATATTTTTTCTAAATAACAATTCTAAAAAAATACATTTAAAAAAATATATTTTTTTAAAAATTATATTTTTTTTGAACTTATTTTTTAAAAATTTAATTTATTTTTTTTCATTTTTTTATATAAATTATTTAAAAACTTTTATTTTTTATAAATAATAATTCTAAAAAAATATTTTTTTAATTTATTTTAATAAAACCATATTTTTTTTTTAAAAATTATTAAAAAAAATTAATTTATTTATTTAAATTTATTTTTTATAAAAATTATTAAAAAAATTATTTTTTCTAAATAACAATTCTAAAAAAAATATATTTAAAAAATATGTTTTTTTTTAAATTATTTTTTATAAAAAAATTATTTTTAAAAGAAAAATATAAAAAAAAAAAAATAAATAAAACTATTTATTTTGTATTAAAAAAAAATACCTCTCAGTTCTCCAAATTCTCCACCAAAATTATGAAAATGGGAGTAACCAAAATACCAAATTACACTACCCAATTCTCTCCAACTCTCTACTAATTTCTCTTCAATTCTCCACTTTTTTTAATTCTCTCTACCAAACTAGAGAATTTGATCAAATTTCATTTCTCTCTACCAAACGCACCCTAGGGGTGCTTTAAAAATAACATTTATTAGGTTTTTATTAGAGGACTGTTATAAGTCTACAAATTTAAGCAGTGTTGCAAAAATTACAAGCTGAACGGCCTTGGACCTTGGAGCGTATTACAAGGTAATCGGCCGATTAATCGGCCTTGGACCTTGGAATCGGCGATTAATCGGCCAAAAATCGCTACACGGCCCTCGACCGCCTCGGGACCGATTCACGATTTTTGCAACATTGAATTTAAGACACTTTAATTTTCAAAATATAACTTCATTTTTCATTATTAGTAAGTGTGTTGCTTAAAATTTTAAGACTTTTATTTTGTTAGCATTAAAGAAATATATAAAAAAGTGATGGTCATTCTCATACTTATAACTTTGTAACGTGTCGTAGTTTATGTAATAGAATAGTAAATGAGCTTGTGGATTGGGCTAAGCTAATAGGTTAGAAGTTATGTCAAGCTAATCTAGTTTATTATGTTGTAATCCAACCCAATCCACGAGGCCCATAGAAAGCCTATCCATCTCATATGATGGAAGTATCAAACGCACAAACCTCCGCATTTAAGAGGTGTGCTTGTGTGTGTAAGTGTGTTTTTTATATATGAAATCCTTTCTTCTTTATCTATTTAGTTTCTCTCTCTAAACATACGTCATATATCAAGTCACCAAGCTTATTTGTGTGATAAATTTGATAGATTCAGATTTCTACATATTTTGAAAAGATCCCAAATATATTATAAAGTAGATTAAATAGTTGATGGTCTTTGTTTCATTTTATATTAGATTTTCAGCTTAGAGTTACTTTTTTGCTTTATCAAATTTTGTATCTTTATATTTCCTTTCGAAATGGTAGATTGCGTACATTTGTATAAAAGGTGTTACAATACCTGGTGATGTTCATATTCTGGTAAAAATTTTGAGTAGGTGTTTCCTTGAATGTTCTTATTTAATGATGGAAGACTATGCAATATATAATGTCTTTTGTGTTCAAATAACAACTACAATACCCAATCTTTTCGGAGCGAAGTATGCGGGAGTGAGATATAGACAGTCAGACCTCTACGGCTCTACCCGAAGGTAAAGGGATGTCACACCCTCAGAATGGGTCATAGCGGAAAAGTAACCGGAGCATGACGTTCATGTAACAAAGTACAAAATAAATAAAGAACGACCTCTATACGAGTCATTTAAAAAATACTTCGGTTGATTCTTTTGAAGAAAACATGGTAACAAAAGATAGGTCCCAATGTTTTACCAAAAGCATGAAATAAATTTTGTTACAATTTAATGCATAAAATCATCCATGTGACGCAACCGCTACAATGAGTCTAACATTAGACTCTATGAACGGTATGCCAAACTTATCTGAGAAAATACATGGTAAAACGTCAACAATAATGTTGGTGAGTTCATAGGTTTGCGTAAACGTAAAGTTAAATTCGGACCACAAGATTTCATATGTATGACGATTATAACAAATACAATGTCACAGAAAAATAATACAATTGTCATAATCTCATGACCCCAAAGCTCAACGTAATATGTACGCAATTAAGCAAAATAATAACTTGCCCGATGTAAGTTTTTGCCAAACACTCAATGTATTCCAAATGATATGCGTTCGTTTACCAAGTTGGAGCGACCAACTCAAACGGGGTATTAACCCAATAGATCTATTTACAACACTTGCACTTACTATGTAATTAATGGTTCATGATAAAAAGTGAACTTCTTGGCATTGTGGTAACTTAGGCAATATATAATTTATTTAGTATTCGTGTCCGTAAGTAAAAAAGGTAGCATAAAATTCTCACCCTGATTATTTAGAAATAATATAAACATGTACTACCTCCGTCCTATAATAATTGTCCACTTTAACTTTTTTGAGTCTTATTTATTCAACTTTGACTATAAATATTTTTATTTGTGTAATATAATACTTTATGAATAATACTGAATAGATTGTGTTTTTAATGTATTTTTATTTGGTATAATTTTCATCAAGTATTATATAACACAAATAAAAAAATTAACGGTCAAAGTTTAACAAAAAAGACTCAAAAAAGTAAAAGTGGACAATTATTATGAGACGAAGGGAGTATAAACGGGGCTATGAAACTCAACTCAACTCAAATAGTCAAGTAATAAAGTACTAGAAATGTGTGAACTTATTCACAGTACTCTAGTTAAATAATATGGCGTCTTATGTTGTGCAATGAAGTGCAATAACGTGAATGCAATTTTATAAATACTATTTTCATAAATACTATATCACCCACACATGTTTGCAATTAACTTATATATGTAAAATATACTTTACGTCGAAGTTCGCTATTTATTACCTTATATAGAGTTTACAAGTAGGACTGTAAACGAACTGAACGTTTAGTGAACATTTCATGAACCGTTCGGTAAAAAGTTCATTTATGTTCGTTCGTTTATTAAATGAACGAACATGAACAATATTTTACGTTCGTTTAGTTAAATGAACGAACATAAACAAAAGTCTCGTTCGTTCATTTATATTCGTGAACGTTCGATTAGGCGTTCGTTTATGTTTATTTATCTATTTATGTTCATATATCATATTTTTAATTTTATAATTTTAAAAGTTGGTTTGTTTTAACAAAACAACACTTATAAAACAATATATTGTGAAGAATTCAATAAAGTTTATGTTTGTTTGTTTATTTTCATTTATGATCGATCGTTTATGTTCGTTTAGCGTTCGTTTATTATCTTAATGAACGAACATAAACGAACATGAGCAATTCATTTTCTTAATAAACGAACATGAACAAGAAAATTCGTCCGTTTAAGCGTCCGTGTCCGTTTATTTGTCCGGTTAAAATTAAATGAACGAACATGAACAGGGCTCCGTTCGTGTTCGTCCGGTTCATTTACAGCCCTATTTACAAGTGACCGTCTTTAATAAGTCGTAGTTGGATAGTTATTTAGTATTTGGAAAACTTTCGACTCGTATATAAAGTACGTACATGACACTACAATATTTTTTTAGAATTTTTTAGCTCGTTTAGACTTTAAGACGCTAAAAAATGACTGTGAAATACCCGACCGGCTTATATTATTAATAGACTAAAAACTGATTTTTTTTTTTTTTTTTTTTTTTTTTTTTTTAAGTTTAGTTTTTAATCCAAACTTTAATATGCCGTAACTTCTTTGTTTTAAGTCCGTCTTGGACGTATAATATATCCATGAAATGGTATTTAAATACAGTTTCACATTTTTAAACTTTCGGTTATACAACCTGACATTAACAATCCTGTTTGCCTCGGGAACCATGCAAATCAGCAAGTATTATGCAGTTTTTAAGGAAAATAAAATAGTTTTAGTCAAAACTTTAAATCATCGTTACTTTTTCGTTATAAATCCGTTTTTAATGAATAAATATGTCCACGGAAAAGTAGTACAATTTCTAATCCCCTAACCCTTGGTTTCCCATCCTGAGTCCAAAAGTTTGTTTTATGTCAAACTATTTTTAACAGCAACTATTTATAATAGTAACTAGAATGGCGACGTTACGCCGCGTTGCGGGCGAGCCTGTTTTTTGGATGAGTTTATGGTGTATAAATAAATAGGTATATTTAAGGTATTTGAATGGTGGTTTTGAACACTAACTTTAGTATTTACCAAGTATTGCGAGGTTTCTTTTGTTTGTTTTCTGTGATGTGCATATTCATTCTAGTGTAGTAGTGTGTCATGAATCATAATTTGACATTTAAGGATACAACGTGTCAAGTGTCTGTTTAATAGAGTTTGCAAAATGGGCAGTTAAAAAAGTTTGGTCCAACTTTTGTAATTGTAAAATGCAACTCAGAATTTACTTCTTATAAAACAAATGAAAGTATGCATTAACTGAGGTTAACAGTCAATATAGTTGTGAACTGGCATAGTGATGTTATGCATTCAATTTATATTATATATGTTGCCCAGCTAGTAGAGAACATTACAAATAAAGTTGTTCGGTACAATCAAAAGGATCCCTATGTCGTTCAAAATTTGCTACAACTTGTTTTTGAATGTGTACAGACTCATGCCTATGATGACGATGCTTGTATTCTCCTGGTAAACCAAGCATATACCCCTTATGACATTAACTCCATAACTACTCTTCCACCGTGATTCATCATCATTTACGGTGACCTATTACCAAACCCATATGAACCATCGAAAGAAGTTACTTACCAGTTTGAGCAAGTCCATTTATTATACCATTACTTTTTAGCTGACAAAGCACATACCATGCAGCTTCAACTTTTGTTCTCGGAAGTCTGTTAAAAAACTTGACTTGTGGGTGTGTGCCTCTTTGACAGCAACTGCAATATAGAATGATAATTTCAGTCAGGCGTAAGTCCAAGAATTATGCTTTATCGGTTAGATGAATCACACACCGGATGTTATTTATGAAAGTAATTACAATATACTCATACCCACAACACGTTAAGTTTTATGAGCATAACCTGAATTTAGATCAACGCAAGCACGCGATCTGACCCTTTTCAACGTAGTCCCAGACCAACCTGTCAAGGTCACCAGAAGCTTGTGGTAGAATGGTGATGTCAACTACTGGTTCTGGAAATATTCCAGCTTCTTTATGCCGTTTAGCAAGGGGCGTCAACATTCCTTAAACATATTAGTTATTTGCATCAGGTTTTCTGAAATAGGGTTCAACGCAAAATAATAAGCTGTTGGAAGCAAGGTCACATAAACGTAAAACACAATCAAACAGCAAGTATAAACAGATTATTCGCTATTTACACAATTTAACTTCAGTAAATTATACTTAAGTTGATTACTTTCCGAGATCTCCATATGCAACTGAATACATGTTTTGGCTTTGGTCGTTCTCGGCTTTGGTCATTCTCGGCTTTAGTAATCAAATGATTATAGGTTAATATTGTAGCAAATGTCTCGTGTAAATGAAGTGCAGATTTTAGAATAATAGAACTAAAAGTTGAGATGGTTTAAATATGTACCTGTTTAAATAATAAGTATAATGCCTCGACTCACTTGTACAGGTAGCATTTTCAATGGAAAAGGTTATCACCCAGTTGAAGCTCACAAATTTTGGGCTTCTCCACATTCTCTGCCTAAGAAAACATGTCAGATACCATTTGAGTACATACGACACAACCTATAATGGATCTCAAAAAAAGTGCCATGAACCAATATCAGAAGTTTAGCATGACTACAAATAAATGCAATCCAGGTACCAGGGTAAACTGATATGTGTACATGTATGACTGCGATAAATAGATGTGATTGATATAAAACACAAATTCAAGTAAAGTCAGCAGAGTATACTGTATAAGCAACGTTTGCAGTAGTATCAAGGTGCGTCAGTAGCAATAAACCGTATAAGCGGCAGTAGTTAGAGGTATAGATAAGGCATGTTTACCAGACCAATTGTGAGACGCACATTTATTTGCCTGCCATTGTGCAAGTTCAACTTCTCCAACTCCTTTGCATATCCCTTTGTCTCTGTATAGAAGCACAAACCACGACAATTAAGCAAGTACAGTGAAAACAACTTTTCTGTACTAAACAACAATTGTTTCCATATGTGTTTTGCGATCAGCTAAGGGAGTGTTTGGGATTGCGACGTATCTTTAAGCAAAAGAAATTTTGCATAGTCCAATAATTTTCTGGTTATTTTAAAATAGGCAGATTGACGTTTATATGATATTCGAAATTGCTTATTAAACCCATAGCTGGAAGACTGAAATTAAGAGATACATTCTTCACATGCATTTAAGATAAATAAGTATAACATTGTATACGTTTGTGATAAGACCTTACAAAAGAAGACACAATATACCCGCATGGACTATACCTTTGAATAAAACGATTCGCATAGCTTAGGAGCCCAATACCATCTCGTCACTGCATAATCATTTTAAGTTAGCATCATCTGATTATAATATGTACGGGAATATACGACGTTAGATGAGGTCTTACCTCCACGTAAACCACCCTAGATGAATATTAGATCCCATGCAGCAGCAGTTGCATTTCTACAACGCCTTGTCAATTCAACCTGTCCATGGAGAAGTCAGAACAGATTCCGTATAGCGGCACACGGCAGGCGGTGTATGAAGAACTATATATCGGAAAATTATGTAAAAATTATTGAGAAAAATTCTATAATCTAAAATTAGGTGCGATACGAATATTTGGAAAACTATTCATCTGCACTTTTTTCAACAAATTTAATTTAACGTCCTAAAGGAGTGAATAAATTTTAGAAGAAAATGAGCATACATTGTACTTCTTCCCTTATCGTGCCGATCTATTATGCAGCCTTATAGTTGAGTTGATCTTTTTCTCACTCATATCAGGCTTATCCATAGAATTTTTCAGTTCATTAAGTGATGGTTCCAGCTTAACAATATGTGCTCCTATGTCCTGCCAACTGCAAGCGTCAACACAAAATGAATACATGTCGTACAGAAAAGCATAAAAAACAGTATGATGATACATAGAAATACAAATCATAGCAATATAAACATCGTCGCCAACCTAGCAAGCTCGACAGCTGTATTCACAGCCAAAATTTTTCAGCTGCAAACGTCAGCACAATGGCAAGTGCCATTGTCCGTTGTTTACTTATTGCCTGTTCAGTAACCGCCAATTGTGTAAGGAAAATATAAACTGTTAAAAAAGGTGGTTACTGGACTAAAAGTACAGATGAGATGAAAAAATATAAGCTGATCTTATATTTATCAGAAGTCGACGCCTCTTTCTTTTAACTTTGGAGCAACCCGCAACATAAAAATAAACATGCAAATTATAACTTGTTTGCTCTAAAAAAGTGCAAATGAAACTGGCATACTAAATGGTCGGAGTGCGCGGCATATATCTTCATGTTGCTGAAAGTACTTGGTAGGAAAGACCGAGTGGCTAAACAAAGTGGTTCTGCACACCAAGAATGACTCTTGCACGACTACCTGGCGGCTGGCCCAACAGATCGGCAATTTCCACACACGAAAATTGTTCGAGAGCCATTAAATGCAGCATTTCTGTACACGCAACATTAAAAGGAAAATAGAAATATTAGTTATCCACGTTAATACTAACATAAGAAAGCATAACAACAAACAATTATCACAATATAAGACCGATTGTCTCATTGTTATTATATCAAGTTAGCGGTCATTAATTTCCAGCTGCAACTTTCCAAAGGGTTATGCGGTCACTTATCTAAGTGGTTGACTATTTAAAGGTGAAAAAGGTAATTAGGTCATAAAGCAAAAAACTGTGTTTATGAGCTTTTGTTAAGAATCCACCGATGAAAACGAAGTTATAACCACGCGTTAATAGATAAACCTCACCTGAAATTTTTAGACCAATTCCATGAGCTTGTAGAATTGTTTTAGGCTGGCTGCATTCAAGAAGTCTTGATTACATTCTTCTAAGTTGAAAGAGGAAGGGATTCAAAATGATTATCAAACGTGTGTTAGAAAAAAAAAGAGGTGTACCATGTATGCGAGTTTCCAGCTTCTCGCATCCTAATGAAAACCTGAATAGCAAGATGCATTTCAAGCCTGCTCACCACCATGTATAAACCTGAAATAGAGTCATGATATCAAACATATGATGATTTGTTCATTGAAAATGGTGGAATAACCTCCCTCTTTATACTCGCTTATGCGAATATGTCAATTTCAGCTTATAAACTTAAATAAGGCATAAGCTCATTAATTCTAAAAACTGAGCTTATTCTCATTGATGTTTGTCAGTAGCTTGTATACAGGCCACAAACTCTTTTTTTTCCCTTTTTTCTCTTTTTTTTCCTTGTGAGCTTATCACGTTGAGCTAAAGAGCTTGAATAAACTATAGGTTCATAAGGCATAAAAAAGCAAGCTTATGAACTTATCAAACTTTATAATAAGGTCATAAGCCATCAATGAAACCCAAAATTAAACCTATCAGTTTTCCCAACTACAAAAATGACATAAACCCATGAAATAACATTTTTTTTACAACATATACTTCAAATAGTCATAAAAACATCAACTTGGCTACAAATCTTTCAAATTTACAGCATATAAACAAAAATAATCCAAAAACTGCAGGAAAATTAACATAAAAAGACCTACCACAGCTTTTCCAGATTCAAAGGTCGCCACAAAATCGTTCAGTCCTTTGCTCTAACCAGCTTACCAAAAAAAAAACATCGTTGTCACCCACAACGCTAAATCTCAAATCCGGTAAAATTAAATACAATTAAACGTAAAAAATTACCTGGTATAATCGGCTTTCAAATCCGTTAATCTTATCTTGGAGCTAATCATTCTCCCAGAAATCTTCCGGCACCAACAAAACACCAAAATCGAAACCCATATGATCAGTTGTTACCGAATGTCGAAGGCCAAAAAACCCACAAAAATAAGGAAGTAACAATCGCGATTCTTGGTGATGATTTATGTGTGTGAGTAAGAATACCCCCGAAGCTTCTAGGTATTCTGATTCAGAGTTTTTGTTCGTTTTTGTATATATAAAAAATTGGGTCATGATGGGCCACATATAAAGGGTAGGAAAACAGGCTTTGTCTGGGCTAAGCGTGTGGGCCAATTTTTGGCGAGAAAAAAGGACGCAAAACGGCGTCGTATGAAACGGGGTTTAATAATAAGTATAATTATATCCTCTTGCTTTCCAACAATTTCAACGTACTCTATACTAATCCTAATCTCTTTCACCAATTTCTTCAATAATATCAATAGTTACGTAATAACATGACTTAATATATAAATAATTCAAGATTTGCAACAACTAACACAATTATAAAATTATATGTATATGTTTACTTTTAACTCAGCGACTATAACACAAACTTGTATAAAAGTCTAATAATTTTTTTAAAGTGTCAAAATAATTAAAAGAACATATTTTTGTTGAAATGTTTGCTAGTTTATCTCTATAAACTATTTTTGCATACAAACACGATGTGGTGATATCTTTGAATGTAATTGATGTAAAAATCAATCGTAAACATGTATGTTTTGTAAATAGAAAGTAGAAAAACATGTAAATTAGTTTTATACCTCCTTGAATTTGTGTGAGTGATTTTCTATGATCAAGAGCACCAATAACCTAATAAAACCCCAATAAGCTTCCAAATACTTTACCCTTAATTAACCTTATAAGCTTTCAATAAGGTATGTGTATAATGAAAACCCAAAACTTTTCTTTCTTCCTTGCTTCCTTGTGTTGCCCGATTTTTAGAGAGCAAAAAAAGGTTGTTTGTGTGTGTTTTACTTGTAATAAATGAAGGAAGGTGCAAACTTATTGTTTTTATATCAAAACCCTAAAACTATTACACACTAGGTTTAGGTTTAACAAAAACAAAATATAATGTGAGTGTGTGTACGTGTTGTGTTTTCGGCCGACCAAAGAAAAAAAAAGGGCGGGGGGGGGGGGGGGGGGGGGCAAGACTCCTTGGGCACCAAGTCTTGGATATTAGGTTTATATTGTGTATAATGTGTTTTTAAAGTAAGATTAAAATATGTCAGTGAAACTTAGTGGCCAAGTTTCGGTTAGGGTGGGACAAGAGAAGAAAATTTGCTCAAAGGTTTTTCACAGGGACGATTTCTGCACTTTCGTAATGGTTGGGACGAAACATGCAATCTGGCCAAAGTTTAGGGACGATTTATGCAATTTACTCGTCCTAAAATAATTGCCTCTTTTGATTTTTTGAAGTCTAATTTTTTTCAACTTTAATGTTAAATATTTTCGTTTGTGTTATATAATAGTTGTTGTAAACTATATGAATAGATAGTTTTTAAAATATGTTTTCCATTAATATAATTTTCATCAAATATTGTATAAAATAAATAAAAATATTAAAGATTAAAGTTAATAAAAAAAGACTTTAAAAAGTCAAAAGAGGGCAATAAATTTGGGACGGAGGTAGTATTAGTGTATGTGTAGGTACGCATTGGGTATGTTATGCATGCATGAAAATGCAAAAGGTGCATGTTACATAATGTCATAAACATTTCAATTCCGTAAAGGTATAAATGGCAAAATATGGCTGTAATAATATTATTATGCCAAAAATATGTAGACTAAACTTAGTCTGAAGTCGCTGTGAACAGATATTGTTTTCTAAGTTTACGCGATTTAACTAAATTGGTATACGTAAAAGTAATGTGTAAACTTTCAGAATAAAAGATTTTGAGTTTATAGAAGATAATGACCTAGAAAAACACGGGTTGTTATAAGGGACTACTTTCAGAAAACTCTCTTGCAAAAGTTACATACCTTGCATCTTTGACAAGATAGTTGACAGCTTAGTGTATACGTATATGCTTAACGAGAAAACTTTCATACAAAACCAATGAAATGTTTTTTTTTTAGTTTATGCTTGTGGTGATTTTCTTATTTATTTTTCTCTTATGTTCTTTATTTCATATTTGATCAACTCATAGGAATCATGCATTGTTGAGGCAATATTGTCAAGATCTCCTAATGTTTTAATGATGACAAATAAACATTTGAAACACATAAAATAACAAACGGTAGCCAAAATTCCTTGAACCACATACCTGTTCCTGACGAATCACTCACGCGTTGACGCGTGGTTGACGCGCCAGGCTTCTGTATGGTTCGGGACGAATTTTGAAAGTCGGCTTTCCCCTTACCCGATAAATGTGGATCTTTCAATACAGTTATGAATATGCTATGTGCTTAATTGAGAACACTCGAAACAAATTTTAGGATTAGAGAGATCCAACTTTTAAAACACGCGCTTACGGGAAATCACTAACTCATGTTTTCTAACTCTTGCCTCTAGCCAAGGCTTTTCTAAACTTAGGGAGCTTATATATTTCACGTAACATCACGTGAAAGCATCCATATGCTCATATCCCGTACTTACGTCTTCTCTAATCACGTAACGGGTTTACTCCTTTATTGGTCAAACTAAGTCAAAGGTCACTTTTCGTAAACGCATCCTTTCCCACTTGGGTTATGCTTTACATCATGGCAAAAGACTTGGTTTGTTTGTACCAAGGTGTTAGTTGAGTACGTCAAGTCGTGGAAAGTCACGAGTTATGAAACTATGGATTCTCGACGTTGTGTTACTTGGACTAATAAGTAACCTATGATTTTCTCAACTCATAATCTTAATTGTCTAAACCTTTTCTTCTTAATGACAATTAGATTATCTCTTAATTTCTTCTTAATCACCTTCTTAATTATAAGAAACAAAGCCTCCAAATAACTCAACATCTTCTAAATATTCCCTTACACCTATTACACATTCATACCTTTTTGACTCACACACTTTCCCACACAATATTCCTTTCTTACAATATTTTCTTCACTTTATAAATTTCCCATACACCTTTCTCATACACACATACATACACTTCCCTATACACACACTACTTTTCCACACACACACTTACACTCCCAATACCTTTACATTCAAAATACACACACTTCACACGCATACCTCTCTTCACACACACAAGGCTCCCCATCATATCATTCTTACATATTTCTTACAACCTTACACACATCACAACTTTACAACTTATTCCTTACAACTTTATTTTTAAAATACACACACTACTCACAACCATCCCATTCTCTACACACACTAGGCTCCCCATCATATCCAACTCTTACATATTCTCTTACACACTCTTACACCTCCAAAAACTTTATTTTCAAAATGCACACACTACTTACGACCATCTCATTCTCTACACACACTAGGCTCCCCATCACATCCAACATATACATATTCCCTTACACACATCTCTTCATTCTTACACAATCCAACTCATATTGTATATTCCTTATACAATCTTCATCTCAACCATTCATTCCCTTACAACACATCTCAACCATCCATTTCTCCTTCCTCCCCAAGAAATGGAATATCTCTTGGAATATTCTCTTCTTAACCCAACCATGGTTCACTTCTAACCAAACTATGGTTAGTTCCCAACTCACTTCATTCTTACCCAACCATGGTTAACTCTTAACCACACCAATGATGGAACATTCCCTTGGATACACCCATTAACCTAACCATGGTTCACCTTCTAACTTAACCATGGTTTATTCTCTATACACTTCTTTCTAAAACTAACAATGGTTACTTCTTAACCTAACCTCTCACACTCTTCCCTATAGAGGAATATCTCATGGCATATTCTCTTATCTCTTTTATGCCATGTAAGGAATACCATCCTACCCCTACCCATTATCTCTTCTTTCCTTCTATCTGTGATAATTGGTTTTCTAATAAACACTTCAAAACATTTTCTAAATTGGCTATTTGAGTTAGTAAACCTTAGATTGATTAATGTTAAGGTTTAGTGTGAAGTACAATTAGGGGTTTAGCAAGGTTAAGTATTTACAAGACCAAAACCCAACATTTGGGAAAAATGTTACAGAGCCTCTGGCACATCACCCACGCGTTAACACGTGGGCAACGCGCCAGGTTCGGTAAATTTTTCCAAGTTTGGGTCTTGGCTTATAAATACCCCCTTGTCTCTTGTATTCCTCACCCCTTGCCATTATCCTTTCTCTCTAATCCTCTAATTCTATTTCATGTGTTCTTAGTTAAACACACAAACATCTTTGAAAGAACACATATCCTTGCAAGGGAAGAATCACAAGAACTTAATCCACTCTTGTGATTGTGTCGAGGGTCTTCTTATCTATACCCATTCTACTAGAATCGAGTCACTAGGTTAGGTTAGGGCTTGGTTCAAAGAAACTATATTCTATTAATCAATTTGGTTGTACAGGAGGTCTTGTGTCTTGGTGACCAAGCCTAGATCATTGCGGATCTAGTTGGGGTTTGATACTTCCAGGTGGAAGTTTTGGTTGTGGTCTAGGTGACCAAGTGTAAATCGAATCATGAGATTCTTTAGGGTAGTTTCCGAGGGCAGAATACCGTGGGAGTAACTCCCTCTTTGTGAGCATCGATATTGGTGAATATCGGTGGAGTGAATTGTAACGGTTTGTAGTCCACCGAAAGGATTATACTAGTGGAATAGTATTGTGTCGTGGATTCGCAGCTGGACGTACGGATGGTATAAACCCCCCATCTCGAACCAGTATATATCTTGGTGTCTCTTTACTCGCTTTATATACTTGAGTTTGTGTTAGTGATTACTCTTGCTTAAACCACTTGGTGCTCTTCTTGGCTTAAAATTTTTAAACATCTAAAAATCCAAAAAAACCTTATTCACCCCCCCCCCTCTACGGTTCTACATGCTTGCATGTTATCGTCATTATACTGTTATTGCCAAGGATTGGAACAAAACATTAGGTTGTTGTATTGCTTGTCTTGACTCTTGAACAAAACATTAGGTCATCGTACTGCTTCTCTTGCCTTTTATGCAGTTGAAAAGCCCCAATTTTTGTTTTTAAAAATAGACCTCTTATTCGTATATGATTACATCCTATACGCCATATTGAAATCTGTAACTCCAAAACCACATTTTTCAAACACGATACTTACACAATTCGATAATTCTCAAAATTTATAAAACATAACTGATACAACATATATTTTATGTTTGTATACAAATTTCACATATAGAACATGCAAAATCTGTATTTTACCAAAACATGTGTGTTAACCCAAACACCTAATTTTGACCAATTAGCATATGTTGTACATAATATTTTCATTCACAATCAACATACAAAAGTGTTTGAATTAAAAACATATGAATACCCAAAAGATGTTTACATGGATATGGGGGGTTAACTTGTTCTTTAGCATGGTTATACGATTACTACTTGCCTATACACATTACAGCAAGTACTTTCAATCATCGCTTCAATCCTTAAAGCCTTTGACCTTTACATTACCTTTTCCACTTGAACCTAAAAAAAGTTTTTCAACTAAAATTTAAGCTTTCACTTAGTAAGTAAATGACAATAACAAGCTATCAATATATGACTCAATCAGCTTGAATCTTACGCTTTCGATAGCTAGTCAATATAACTAAATCCAACCAACACTTGAATAGGAAGTACTTAAACATAACATCAACCAACATTAAGCTAGAACCATCAAATACCATATCTAGTTATGAAAACTAGGCTCATAACTTACTTTAGCTAGTTATGACTTACTCGCTAATCATAACATTCAATTCAAGCTAACTAATCCTTGCTTCTTATACTCTTATCATATTCATTACCATGATTCACCATTAAGATAAAGCATATAAAATAATGAGTTATGACCAAATTACTTACCTTAATCCGTGGCTATTCTACCTCAAAGACCCAACACCAATTCACTTGATTCATAAATAAGAATCACTAGTAACATTTAGTAATATTTTAATGCATGACAAAAAGGGTTTAATTCCATTCATCTATATACCTAAAACACTTCTTAAAATGCCTATAATCATTTATCATGATTAAAAAAAATCAATTTCAACATAAAACAATAAAAGAACTTAATCCTTTATTAACCTACTTCATCACTTTGACTTAAAACCTCTTTACCAAAAATCCCCCAATTTCAAATGTATGAACCCTAGCTCCTTAAATGAAATTAAAGATGAAATGGGATTAATTACTTTGAAAGGATAATGGCTAGGGACTTATTTCTTGCAACCGAACACAAATTCTGACTTAAGTCATCACTAAGAATTTGTTGTTCTTCCCTCTTCTTCTCTCATTTACATCATACACATAACACTAGCCAAATGTGGAAGGTTGTAGAATAATGGGGAAGTTTTAGATTACAAAAATTTGATACAATTTTCTAAACGTGGCACTTTTAGTCCTTCAAGTCCTAGTTTCTTGACTTAGGCCGCAAATAACGGTCTATGCTAAATACATATATAATAAGTCTTCAAACACACGAACATTTTGGTCTAAATAATACAATGGTATTAAATAATAAAATACCTTAACGGGGTTCCTTAATGTAAAGCAGCCATCTCAGTTTGTGATCAATTCTTAACAAATGTGGAAAAAATGAATCTGAAAACGTTACACTGATGATAACATTGAGTCATTATTTTTTGTTAAATTCCTTGAAAAATAAGGTAGATGGTGGTATTTATCGTGCTGAGCTTGCAGTTTTGGTGCTAACTGATGCGTGGGAATTTCATCAGGCTTTACCTCTCGAGGGATCTCGAGAAGCTTACAACCCCCACCAGGCAGTGTACCTGATCATTGTAGTATAGTATAGTGACAAGTACCGGGGGATTGATCGTTCAACTCAGGAATAGTGTTGCTAGGATTAGAAAGCCTAAATACTAGGTCTAGAGGTGAGGGATGATTCTTTTTGTATTTTTATATTTTTATAAAAGCAAGTAAAATCTCGGTTTTTGGAAGAGTGGGCGGAATTAGTTGCTAGTCAACTAACCCAATAACTAAAGATGCAATCAAAATAAAATAATAAAAATGAAAATAAACTAAATTAAACTAGTGGTGTGAGCAATGTGTGGGAAAATGGTGTTTACTTAGATTTCACTACTCCCTAGATATCTTTTACAGGTTAATTACTTTTTATAGTTGCGTGGATGACGGATTGTATTCCTTAATACCATTCATGGGGTGGCGTACTTACTTCCCCAATTCTATAAGCTCCTACTTCACTCCTATGTCGAGCCGGCTAAGAAGCTCCTAACATGGGATTACTAGAATTCGCTCATGCATTAAATACAACCATAAAAATCTAGTACACATCGGTTCATGTTTCTTAAGACGTTCAAGCAAGTTACACAATGGATATCTGCTATTTTTCTTAAGTCTAACATTGAAATCATTCATCCATTACAACTATAAACAAGAAATCAACCTATAATCAACATCTAGGTTTCATTACATCCAAGCAAACACACAAAAGATCTAGCCTAGCTTGTTATAATCAAGACAAGCATAAGATATATTCAAACAACACATATACATATTGAATGAATTGAAAGAAGACTTATCTTAATTGAACATGAAAGGTTTCAAGGGGTGAAAACCCTTGAAAATACTGTTACAAACGACCTTGGGTTTATTAGGTTCGAGCCTAGTATTCTCTACATAAGTTCATCTCTTAAAGAATGAAAAATAGAAAAGTATATATAGATTTTGTGAGGTGACGGCGTCAAGAGTAAATTTCTGACGCCGTCATCTCGCCGCCAATAAAGTTCTCAGACTGCCTAGATCTGGGTTTGACGCCATCACGTGTAATCCATCTTCAGGCCGTCACCAAAATAACTCTTGACGCCCTACTTTTGACGCCGCCACGTTTTCTCTGGGTCGTCATGCATTTTGCTCCTGACGTCGTCACATTTTCCTTCTTGACGCCGTCAGGTACTGTTTCCAGCATGGAAAATTAAGTCTTTGCCGTTTTCTTCACTTTTATGCCCAAAAACCATCCAAAATGCTTCCTTTTCCAGAATTCACTCCCAAAGTACCTAAAATCACAAAAGCAACGATTTAGGGCAATATTTGATCAAATAAATTCCAATTCCGGCTTAAATGACCCCCTAAAAATGGTTCATTTTTCGCCTCATCATATACCCTTACACTTGAAATTTGCTTGTCCTCAAGCAAATGCGCTTTTATTCTAGTCAAAATACAGGTTAGGGGTCATTTAACGCTAATATAAAAGTAATTACAACAAATAATCGTTCCACTAAAGACCAAGGACAAGCACGAAGGTCATACACTAGCACCTCACAAATAGTGTTTAGATACTCACATCTCTCGGGTGTAATAAAGTATTTATCACAATATGGAAATGGAAAACATCTCTCACTACCTGTCATAGCAAAATAGATTACCATAGGCTTGGGAAAGGATCAAACCTCCACCACATGGCGTAAGCACCTAGGATAAACTATCAAAGATGTCTTTTAAAGGGTTGTAACGTTAGGTGTAGGGATATGGAATACACGGTTTTGTTGGATATAGACAGTCTTTACTGGCGGCGAGTTAATCATCTTGGTTAATTACATGTACAATGTGGCGTTGCTAAGTCAATACTAGACTCGACTTAAGCTAATAAATCAAAAATAACAAAAACATAAAACAAACATAGATTGAAACGGGATGGTAGTCCGTATGTTTTTTCTCTCTTCTTTTTCTATTTTTTTTTTTTTTTTTCATTTTCTTAATTTTTTTTTTTTTTTTTTTTTTTTTTTTTTTTTTTTTTTTTTTTTTTGCATACACTCTTACCCTACCATCCAAAATAATACATCATAGGGAATGAACATTCCCTTTACACTTGAATTTTTACATACTTTACAATAAACTAATTTAATGACTCGAATTAAGATAATTAAAACACTTGGAGTACTTTTAAGATTAATGCATATATGGTGGTAATAAATGATGTTCTTCCCCATTACTCCATAAAACAAGTACTTTACCCATGAGTTTCAATCGTCCCAAAACAATATGTACAAAGATATGACTCGACTTAGCAACCATGTAATCAATTAGATAATTAACTAAGGGTTTAAACATGAAACAATAATGCACTAAAGATGAGTGCATACACGGAAGGCTAAGGCGATTTGGGTGTACATTTAAGTGGGGTGTAACAAATTCTTCCTTTAAGTAAGATGCTTAAAGTTAGAAACGAAAAGATAGGATCGGAGGGGTGTACTAGGGGTTTCGTGTACTAAAAATGAGTACAACGCTAAGGTGTGGGAAAAATTAGTTGACTTTACTAGCCAAGTAATATGACTTAAATGGTCAAGTAATTATGATACGGGTTTAACACAAGGGTGATCCTAATGCCTCTTATCATGTAGTAAATCCTACTACACGAATGTAGTCTCACTAGCGGTCTCGGGATGCATCACTAACGCAAGTTCTAGAATCTAAATACTACCGGTACACACATAAGCACTAATAATGAATGCTTTTCCTATCAAATCTAAAGGCGAACCTCACATATTTGGGTGGAAATTTTTTTAAGTGGTACAGTTTTGTGCTAGTCATACAACCTCCTATCCATGAGACGCTTGCTATGGCTAAAGTTTCACTCCTAAATGTTGTAAAAAAATTTTAATTTGGCGCTAAAATTACACTAACAAGTATTTCTCATAGTTTTATTACACATCTACCATCAAACAAACAAACTCAAGCGAAAGTGTTTCTATAAGGTATCATCATTTTACCCTCCCCTTACACTTAGGATGAACATTGTCCCCAATGTTCAAGTAAATAATGTAAAAGTGAAATAAGTAAAAAGAATGAAATCAAATACTCCCCTGATTCGCTCGGTATGGATAATAAGGTAGCAAGGTTAGATCTTCCTCTAAGAAAATGATCAATCAAAGCTTCCCTTCCAGAATATAAATCATCTCCTTGTCAAACATAACCTGTTAAACCTGAGAAAACAAACAAGGCAACCTCGCATAAAATCGGTGGCAATCTATATATGCTAACAAATCCTAGAAAGCAAAGTAAGATATAATGCTTGTGGAATGATGTTTGCAGATTTCCTGGAGATTATAAAACTAAAGAATTAGCAAAAACTTTAAGACTCCGTTTGAAAAACAAAACTGGTAAAATTTTCAGATTTTTACACGTGACGCCGTCAGGAATTTCTTCCTGACGTCGTCAGAAGTGACCTGCAGAAATTCTTATGTTAAGTTTTCAGAAAATTTCTAGAAAAACTTTGTCCCACTTCCTGGAAAATCCTGCAAAACATCATTATGACTCGATACAAGCATTTGACTCTAACAAATACGAATATACATGTCCATTTAATATTGTGGAGAATCATGATCGGTTTTTGTTTTTTTATAAACATATTTGGGGTTTCCCCTTACACTTATCTTTTGCGAAATACCTTTGGATGAAGTTAAGACTAAGCCAAACAACAACATAAAGTATTTTCATTATTTTAGTTTGAAACATGATCTACCAACAATAAAAATAAAGCATGCATATGGAAGCAAATAACAATCAAATAATTAAAAATCACACAAAACATGGGTTGTCTCCCAAGAAGCGCTTTTCTTTATTTACGAGTCTTGTAGCTAGATTCAAGGTCATGGGTTACTACGTGGTGAGTTCCTCATTGAGGACATCTTTGGGATCAAACTTAGGTTTCAACTTCCTATCGGTTTTCTTAGTACAGTATGACCTTTCAAACTTTTCTCCATCCGGATCATACAAAATCATCTTCATATGCCATGATCCGTCACCTTCCTTAGGTGGCTTGTCCCACCTCCATTTATACTTATCCCCCTCTCTTTTCCACTTGTTCATCTTTATGTTAATGGGCATTACGCTCAAGAACTCAATCATCTTTCTAAAGACTAGGGGGTCCTCAAAAGGGTCTAGCTCTTCATCTCTAGCTATGAGTTGTTCCACCGAATGTGTTTTATCGATGAAATCTTTTTCTAGATAGAATGGGCGTTGAGGTCCTATAAAGTTCCTTTCTATCCAAGGTCCATATCTAGATGGCCTCCTATTCATCTCTACCCAATGTGGTTTCGGTTCATCCTCACAATCGTAGCTATTTTTCTTAACATCATATACCGACCAAGTATCGCCCTCACCTACCGCTATCTTAGACTCCTTACAATCTATCATGGCGCTAGCGGTTGCTAAAAATCCTCTTCCTGCTAATAGTGGGCATGTAGTATCACTAACCATATCTAGGACGTGAAAATCCGCTAAAATAGTTAACTTCCCTACGTGAACAACTACATCCTTAATCATTCCAACCGGGTGGGCAATACTCCCATCCGCTAGACCAATTAAGACCTCCGTCTCCTCTAACTTCCCTAGCTTGAGAGTGGTGAAAAGGGATAAGGGAATCAAATTGAGGCTTGATCCTAAATCGGCTGTATGTCGAAAGCTTCAGATCTTCCTATCTTACAAGGCAAAACAAATATACCCGGATCATCAAGCTTTTTAGGCAACTTGTTTTGAACAAAGGCGGTCCCATTTTTACCTAGCTTAAACTTCTCATACTTTTCTAGGAGGGCACTATAGTAAGGAGCACGGGCTAAGACATCAATGACGGGGCGTTCAAGGTGAAGCTCCTTGAATTCATCGTCAAGGTCCTGCATAGGAGGTGTTTCAACTATGCTTTTGACCGGTTTTATATCGGGTATTTTGTTTGATTGGTCCTTTTGAAGAATTTGGTTTTGTTTGAAACACGTGCTCGTTGATTTAACCGAGTAGTATTGCGGACAAGAAGTGGGTGACGAAACTGATGATATGGAATTAACGTTTAGTTTCAGGTTCTTGACCGTGTCGCTTGGGAGTGCTCCCATTTCTCGGTCCTTGAGAACTTTCAACAATGTGTCAATTTTGGTGGTCATCTCGCTTTGCTTTTGTTTGAAATCGGCTTCAAACTTGGATATGCGAGCTTCTTGAGATACCACAAACTTGGACATCAATCCTTCAAGATTGTTGGTACTACCATAGTTGTTAGAAGGATTGTTGTTGAAAGTACGGTTGGAGGGTGGACCGTTTGGTTGATAACGATTAGGCGGATTGGAAGAATTGTTTTGGTTTTGTTTCCACCTAAGGTTTGGGTGATTTTTCCAAGAGGGGTTGTAGGAATCACCGTAAGGGTTTAGCTCGGGCTTGAAAGTGTACCACTTATCTCCCGCTTCGTCGGTACGCGAAGATGCGTAGTCCGTAAAAGCTATTCCGGGGAGTTCCACACAATCACGAGTGTCATGGGGACCACTACATAATTCGCATGAAGAAGTGATTTTGTTCACTTGGCTTGTAGGCTTAGGAGCTTCGTAAGATTTCATGAGAAACTTGACTTGGTCCTCAAGTTCCATGATCCTACGGTCGGGAGTGCTAGAATTGTTCGAAGGCAAAGATATAGCCTTGACCATTTTGTTCAAATCACGGGGATCATTCCAACTTTCGTTGTCATAGAGAGCAAGATCTTCTATGAGTTCCCATGATTCTTCCTCATTAAGATCACGTAGCTTGCCACCGGCCGATTGGTCAATGGTTCGCCTTGTGGAGAGATCGATATGGTCATAAAAAATTTGGACTTGGAGCCAAAGATCTATGCCATGATGAGGGACTTTTTGGAGTAAGTCCTTGAAACGAGTCCATGCTTCATATAGAGTTTCACCTTGACGTTGTTGGAACATCAAGATATCATTTCTAAGCGTCGCAGTTTTCCCTGGTGGGAAGAATTGGGCAAGGAAACGAGTGGTGAGATCATCCCATGAGGTGATGGATCCCGCGGGGAAACGTTCAAGCCATTGACTAGCTTGTTCACGTAGAGAGAATTGGAATAGGCGTAATCGGGTTGACTCTCTAGTTGTAACATCAAGGTCTATAGAATCTACGATTTTAAGGAAGTCCTTGAGATGTTGATTTGGATCTTCGGAACGAAGTTCATGGAATGCACATCCGCTTTGCACCAACCGGATGGTGTCGGATCGCAAGGGAGACACATTGGCTCCGGTGAGCTCAATAGTGTTTCGATAGCCTTGGTGGCTAGGTCAGGAATACTCTCCTAGGGTTCGGGGCCTAAGAGGTTGGTTAGCTAGTGGTGGGTTTTGTGGGTGGTCTTGTTGTGGTGGGTTGATGGGTTCAAAGATGTTACCACCTTCCATGATGTCGGATGGTAAAGAGTTACGAACAAAAACATGAAAAAATGAGATAGACTAAAGAAAACCTAAAAAATAAAAATAAAATCTTACTAGAAAGGAATCTAGCAAGTAGACCTAATAAAAAGAAATTCTAACCTAGACAATAACTATTCCCCGGGCTGCGGCACCAAAAATTTGATGGCGCCGCACTCTTTTGCGAAAGTTTAGGAATAAATGTAAAGATAGACAATCCCCGGCAGCGGTGCCAAAAACTTGATGCGTGGGAATTGCACCAGGCTTTACCTCTCGAGGGATCTCGAGAAGCTTACAACCCCCACCAGGCAGTGTACCTGATCGTTGTAGTATAGTATAGTGACAAGTACCGGGGGATTGATCGTTCAACTATAAACAAGAAATCAACCTATAATCAACATCTAGGTTTCATTACATCCAAGCAAACACACAAAAGATCTAGCCTAGCATGTTATAATCAAGACAAGCATAAGATATATTCAAACAACACATAGACACATTGAATGAATTGAAAGAAGACTTATCTTAATTGAACATGAAAGGTTTCAAGGGGTGAAAACCCTTGAGAATACTGTTACAAACGACCTAGGGTTTATTAGGTTCGACCCTAGTATTCTCTACACAAGTTCCTCTCTTAATGAATGAAAAATAGAAAAGTATATATAGATTTTGTGAGGTGACGGCGTCAAGAGTAAATTTCTGACGCCGTCATCTCGCCGCCAATAAAGTTATCGGACTGCCTAGATCTGGGTTTGACGCCATCACGTGTAATCCATCTTCAGGCCGTCACCAAAATAACTCTTGACGCCCTACTTCTGACGCCGTCACGTTTTCTCTGGGTCGTCATGCATTTTGCTCCTGACGCCGTCACATTTTCCTTCTTGACGCTGTCAGGTACTGTTTCCAGCATGGAAAATTAAGTCTTTGCCGTTTTCTTCACTTTTATGCTCTAAAAACGTCCAAAATGCTTCCTTTTCCAGAGTTCACTCATAAAGTACCTAAAATCACAAAATGAACGATTTAGGGCAATATTTGATCAAATAAATTCCAATTCCGGCTTAAATGACCCCCTAAAACGGTTCATTTTTCGCCTCATCACTAACATTGATAGTGTAAATGTGATTGATGTTAACTCGGGTCTAGTTAAGAAGAGGACAAGGTTTAGTGTGAAAATAAACTGTGTAGAGAAGTATTTGGATTTTTTTCTATAGGTAAATTCAATATCGATATTAATCTTTGTTCCCTAACATTTGAAATATACTTAATGTAGGTATAAGATACAGATGCGATTGCTTAACAATGTTGGTTCTGTTTCTTGACTTTCTAAGACGTGTTTAGTTTGACTCTTGATTACTAGGCATGCAAGTGTTTATTTGTTCACATGTTGCATTACCCTTATATATTTTTTGGATGTTATGCCTTTATGTTTGTTTGGAATATTTTAGGTTGTCATCTATATTACATTGAGTACCACAACATGTATGTTTATCAATTCTTTTAATATCACTGTAAATTAAATATTTTCGCATTCTTTGAATACTGCTTATATTGCCACTATTTTGTAGGAAACCGTAGAGAAAGAATACCTTTAGACAGCATATGTAAAT
The DNA here is from genome assembly GCA_030686995.1 of Artemisia argyi. Lineage (NCBI taxonomy): Eukaryota > Viridiplantae > Streptophyta > Magnoliopsida > Asterales > Asteraceae > Artemisia > Artemisia argyi. The sequence goes on from CM060708.1 coordinate 32,067,333, forward strand.
TTGAAGGTATAAATGATAATTTTAATGAGTTGTTATATTCTCCAATACGTGTTGAATGAAGATTGTTGTATCAAATTGCAAGTTAGTAATGAAAGTTGGGCACCGATTATATTGCTTCATAACATTGATCAGATAGCAGGATTATGTTGCCTCATAACATTGATCAGATAACACGATTAGATTACTATCAAAGCCGAAATTATGACTGGAACGGAAGATGGTAAAATGGTTTCAATTGCAAAATTCAAACTGAATCCTTCTGACAAAAAAATACTTTTGCAGATTAATAGAAGACAAATTTCGATATATGTATGCCAATGACTATCAACAAAAGTGAAGGACAGACGCTTTTGAAAGTGAGATATATATACCTAAACTTGTCTTTACACATAGACACATAGTCAACTATATGCTATTGTCTCAAGGGTCACAAGTCATAAAGAGCTGAAGCTGTTGATATACAATAACAATGGGAAAATTTGTAATACTACCATGAATGTTGTTTATCGTTAAGTTCTTCAAGAAGTATGAAACACTACAAGCATGTTCAAATAAGGCATACTATATGGGACTTGTTTATATTCATTCTAACTATATTATTATGTTTCCGTTTTCATTTTTTATGGTTTGGTGAATCTTTTTAATTCTAAACTATTTTAGATCATTTATATAACTGTTTTGTTTACATTTATACTTTTTAAACATTGAAAACCCCGTAAAAAAACTTAACCAACTTTCAATAACGAGAAAGATACAATACACAACCAGGCGAGCTAAACATGAACACCAAAATAAAAAATTAACCCATTTTCAATCCAATAAAATTCAATTCCTTCAAAATCCAAAACCAACACCACCAAATCATCATTACCCCCAACCCAATTTTACCCAATTTTTTCATTCGGTTGTTTTGCGAGATGAGGAGATGAGGAGATTTGGTTGTTTTCCTGTGGCCACGTCGGCGAAACAACTTTGGGACATTTGTGAACAGTATGGTAAGGTTGTTGATTCATTTATTCCTGCTAGGTTATCCAAGGAAGGTAAAAAATTCGCCTTTGTACGTTTTACTAGAGTGAGTAATATTAATGTTCTAGTTGGGAACCTAAATACAATATGGATTGGGAAGTTTAAGTTACGATTCAATTTAGCTAGGTTTCAAGGGGGTTCAAAAAATGGAGGAGTCAAGGATGTAGAACAGAAGCAACATGTTAAAGTTAATGTTCCTGTTGCATGTGGCTTTACTCGGTCTTTTGCAGCAGCAGTCTCTAATGATGCACGCCCACATAAAGTTGAAAAGCATACGGAGGATAAACTGGTGATGGTTATTGATGATGATTGTTTGATTGATAAGAATTCTTATCTCACTTTGGTGGGTAAGGTTAAGTCGTTTGACTCCATGCCAAATATTCGTATTATCTTTAATGATGAAGGTTTTGAGAATGTTATTATCAGGTATCTTGGAGGTTTTGGGGTGTCTTTAGAATTTAATGATACTCATGCACGTGACAACTTTCAAAGTCATGAAGGTATGAAGACATGGTTTTCTGTTGTTCATCCATGGACGAGTGAATTTAGGGTGGAGGAACATGTGTTGTGGGTAGATGTTGAAGGAATTCCATCGGTTGCATGGACTAACAAAACATTCACAAAAATTGCAAAAAGGTGGGGTGAGTTGTTGTTTATAGAAGATCCTGATGATAATAATAATTTATGGCGTAAAAGGCTATGTGTGGTGACAAAAACATAAGACTTTATAATGGTATCCTTCAAAATAATCATCAAAGGTAAGGTGTCAGTGATCAGATCTCGTGAAATTATAGGGTGGAATCCAGATTTCTTAGAGGAGGAGATTGAAACAAGTTCGGGTAGTGGTGATGAAGAAAGTGAAAAGTCGACACTATTTACAGACATTTGCTCAGGGGTGAAAGGAAAGGTTAGTAGTGGAAGTGATGGTAAGAGTGATATGGTTAATAATAATGGCGTTGTTGATGAGGAGAAGTCGGATGATCCTTTTGGTATCTACAATTTGTTGAACAAAGAGGATATAAATAAAGAAGGTGAGCCTTTGGTGAGCGATGACCTATCTAAACCTCCTGGCTTCTCAAAAATTGTAGTAGAAGAAAATATAGGAAGTGGAAAAGAAGATGGTCAGGCGAATTGTAATGTTCCAATACAAGAGACATTTTCTAAATCGATACAAGAAAGTAGACATGTGGAGAAGGAACAACAATCAGAGTGTAACATGAGTTCAGTCAAAGGCGATGGTGGTAGTGACAAAGATTCATCGTTACCAAGGGGGAAGTGTCCAAGGATTGTGATGAGTGCTCAAACACTCATCATTTTTAGTCAAATCTGAACTGCAAAACATACAAAAACACTCAGAAATGCATCAAAATACTGAAAATATTTAAAAATTGTGTTTTATCTGTTTTAGATGCAAAATGAGTAAAAACAGATGAAAAACGTACAAAGTTTGCAAAATTGGCAGTTTCAGTCCCCCAACTTTCATAAAATTACAAAACTAGTCCCTGGTCATTCAAAATATGGAAAATTATCACCAAAGGTCCTTTTTAAATCATAAGTGGTCATATTTAGTCCTTTGGTGAAAAATCTGAAAAGTTTTAAGAATTTACAGTTTTGGTCCTTGGAGTTTCTGATTTTGGCAGATTTGGTCCCTGGTGGGATATTTTTGAAACAAAAATCATTTTTGGTCCTTGGAAACTCAAAGGTTATCATTAATAGCCTTTTGATGAAAAGTTTGAGAAAATTGCAAGTTTAGTCCCTGGACTTTTCAAAAATGACAATTTTGGTCCCCAGGTATTTTTAAATGGAAAATATTATTTGTGGTCCTTGGACTATTGACATGTGGCAGGAGAGGACCTTGAAACAAGTTTGAAAAATGTTACATTTTTAGTCCCTCACTCTCACCTAATTACATGAATGACCCTTGTGTTTAAATACCAAATCAAAATAAAACCAAACCAAATTCACAACCGGATCCAACACAAAACAATCCCATGGCCTGATCCAGTCCGAAATTACCCTTGGCCCATAACCACCCCAGCCCACTTCCTAAATAAATAAAACAAACACCCCGTTTACTACTCCCTCCAGTCAACAAGTCAAACCCCTCCACCTTCACCCCTCACTAGCAGCCTGCAAAACTCACCCAACACTTCACCTCCCCCCTCCTCCAGCTTACTCAACCCACACCTTGTCCCCACAACCCTCCAAGAGCAATTAATGCCCTCTCACCCTCACAAGTTATCCCAACTGCCAAAACTCTATTTTGGCACCAAAATCCGATTTGAAGGCTGAGATCATTCTACCCTAATCCAATGGTTCACAGGAGAAGTGGGAAAGTCTCAAGACCCCACATTGGTCCATATAACTGAGGAAGGAAGGAAAAAGAGAGGGCAGTTAGCTAATATAGATTTTTAGTCAATTTCTAATGTAGAATTAATGTAATTTTCAACTTTAAGTATTACTGTTAGTTTACAAGGTGTAATCTCAGTTTCTATATACGTAATTTTATCTTTATTTAATCAATTTTCCAGTTTCTCAGTTTGAATTCCAAGTTGCAATTTTTTTTAGTGAAATACTCACATTAGAATTTAAAGTTGTTGTAGGTTGTTTCAATGGTCATTTAAGCTCTCTTAAGTCAATAATAAACTTTTATAAGCTTTTTATGCAATAAAAACAGTCTTAGCTTCATAATCTCAAAAATACCATAAAATCACTAAAAATTTGTAGAAAATAAAAGTCAGTGCTCATGATGATGAAGACAAAAGATATTGGTAAATCTTGGACTCCCATGGTTTTAGAACTCCTTGGGGAGTAATAGGATTGTATGTTGAGTCCTAGGTATCTCAGTTCTTGGCTTTGGATTCAATTGTAAGCTATTTGTCTACTTTCTTATGCATAATCTGTCTTACTTAATTAAAGTTGTTATTTGTTGCTTATTTTAGTTCAATCAAGCTTAATTTATGTCAGTGTAAGTTAGTTTAGTGGTTTTTAGGTTTAATTTAAATAGTTGCTGTAACAATTCGCAAATTCAGGTTAATTTCTATTTTCGGAAAATTTTACTATTCATGTTACTATTCATTTTTACTATTCATTCTTTCTGAATTTTTCCCGAAAGTTGATTTTTATTTCATATTCTCGAGTGATAAATCATTTTCATGACAAATTAAATGTTTGACACTCGTCAGATCATTTTCGTGAAAGTTATTAAGGAATTACACGACATTACACGTTTTAGGGTAAAACGGCAATCAGAAATTCTACGCACAACGAAATTCGGTCGCGTTAATTTTCCCAGTATCAGAAAAATGTTTAACACACTCATGATTTATTTAAGAATAAATCATGACTGAGAAAAACATGACCAAAATAAACTTCGGCCGTGAAAAACTGGAAATTTCAGTTTTAGGCGTTTTTACTCAGCCGTAACCCTAGCCTTTACCTGCACCGCGTTTCTAAGATGATTTGAGCTTTCAACTTATTTAAATAAGTCAACATATTTTTCCCTCCTCCATTGACTAAAAATCATTCCTTGATTTTTAGGCTTCCGGTTTGATGTCTAAAAGACATTTAACACCAACCGACACCAGACTGAGCCCAGTCTAGACATTATAAATCATTTTAAATCATTTTTAGCATATAAGAAAAGTAACATTTTACTTTTCTCAGTTTTACGCAATATTCGTACATTTTACGTATTACGCGTTTTAGACCCGTGTTTCCAGCTTTTAGCAGGTTTTACCACCCAAATGGAACTTATCACCCATTTTATATTTTATTATGGGACTTATGAACATTTCTAACAATACTTTAAAGTTTCATAATTTTACGACACCCGGTTTTACGTTTTGAGGCCTAATCATTTACGGTTGGCATTTCCCGGAGTCAAAATGCATCTTTTAACCAAGGATAATACCAAGCCAAGCCACCTCCCCTCCTTATCTTTTTGGAACCGCCACAAGGGGGGGAGTCACACCCTTGGGTGGCTTGATCTCATGCCTTGTGATCTAGGATGCATACATGTGTAGATTTTGATAAAATATCTCAAGTATGTAACCTCCTCATTAGGGTATAAATACCCCTCTCCCTCTCTTCCTTGGCCGGCCATCCCAACCCACCAAAACCTCTCACACTTAGCTTATTTCTTCTAATTTGTTGCAAGGTTCAAGTGAAGTTCAAGTATAGAAACCCTAGATAGCTTATTTCTTACCAAAAATCTTCCAAAACCCTAACATACTTGGTGTTTTTCTCTTGAGTTTAAATCTACTCAATACACCTCAACCTTTATCATCCATCTTTCAAGAATACTAAGAGTAGAAAGGTTGCTTGAAGTGAAAAAGGGTTGAAGCTTGTCTATCAAAGTCCATTTCCTTACTAGTTACTCCTTTCTTTAATTAGAAAGCCTAAAGTTGTAAGCCTAAACCTAACATGCTTCTTGTTTATTTATCATGTTCATCTCATTTATATGTTATTCTTGCTATATTATGTGTTGTAATTATGTCCATGATGAATCATGATGAGTAAAAGATGTTGTTGTAATGACTTATTGAAACAAGTTACTAAAACAAGCAAACTAGTGAATATCTTGGTATAACCTGATCAAAATGGTAAAAATTTTATATTGGATTATTACATATTACAGTAGAGGACTTAACAAGAAAACCATAGCAATTTGAACCACCTAAAAAGAGTAAACGAGTCAAAAGTTATGGCGATTTGAAGTTACCAAAGATTTCCGGCAAAACTGCCTAAATGTTTCTGTGATTTCTGTGACAGAACCTAAAACACGCAAAAAGAGGCCTTTCTGGTCCGATTCATGAAAAAGTTAAAACACGAAAGTTGTCCGGAATCATGTTTTCCTTCAGGAATAAAGAGGCTCGAGCCTTGAAAACGCCTTCTGAGTGAGATATTTCTCAGTTTCCTAACAGCTATTTACATATTTTAAGTCACTAAGTTATTGTCATACTTTCAAAGGAATAAAAGGTATTATGACCTATAACCAAGACCCCCACCATGGCTAGAGCCAAGGTTGTGTAACATGACCTTGGAACAAGGACCAAAGGTCATGGCTAGGCCATGACGAAATGACCAAACCAACTTACAATGGCGTAAACATGAAACAATGAAATTGGCGATAACATGAACAAGTAATTTGTATCTACTTCATCTAAAAGGAAACCATGAGATTTTACCAAGACAAATGGTCATACAAAACTTATGAATCAAACCCTAATAACAATCTTCATGTACCATAAACTTTCCTAAGTTTATCCAAATATCGGACATGTAACGTTTTCGGATCAAAACTTATATCTATATACTTTATCAACTACTACAATAGTAGGGAGCTTCATGTGAGGAGTTCATTATGTAAGCCGTCGAGATGAGTTGTGGATTTACGAGTTAAAGTGTCCTGGCTCCTCGAACGCTTACTAACATGACTTCTGAAATATGTTAGCCCGAACGGTAGTAAACGATATACCAAAACATACATGTTCATAAATCTTTCTTTCAAAGACTTACAAATATACATCATACCACATCATGGACTAATTGCAAGATATATATATAGGCACTCCGTTATATTCTTTACAACAAATCCTAAGTCGCAACATTCTATTCTAGGTTGCTCGTAGAAACCTACACGATCCGTCTATCACGTTCATTACTTGCTATCGTACTTAAGGTGAGTTCATAGCCCCACCTTACATTACTTCAATGTTTTACAAACCCTTGGGGGGAATACATGCTACTTTTAAACCGAACACAATGCTTTGAAACTGTATGCTGCCTGATTGTTTTATTATTACTAAGTACCTACCTTGCCAATCCTAGGCCCCATCATGAACCATTTAATCACTAGTATTAGTGAGCGCGAGTATTGTGAATAGGCCTATTGGGATTGACGAATCCCATTTGTTTGAGCAGTTAGTTCAAACGAATGCACTATATTTGAAAACATTAAGTATGACGGCAAAGTACTTACCGGGGCAACATAACCGCCGATTGATATTGGTACCCGTTAACGTATTGGTTGCATGAGCTTAGTACATAATAATAACTGTTTTGTTTTCTAACATGAGTATGAGTCTAATTAACTCATTACTACCAACATATTGTGTTCAACCGTTAAACAAACTCTATGAATATCACTCAACCTTTGTGTTGACCTCTTAAGCATGTATTTCAGGTCCATGATAATCAAGAATGGAGCGGGAAGGGCACGTACCGAAGGAAGAAGGCTATAAACTATTATGTCATTCGATAAAAACATCATAGACTTTATATTGATGTGTTTTGAAACAATGGATCATTTTGGGACCTTACTATGTAAACTTTGATACACTTGAATAATATGAATGACAACTCTTTTTATTACGATTCGTTTAGAGATCGTTTTCTATTATTATGACTGTTGTGCCGTCGAGTAACACCCAAGTTGAATTCCGCTGCATCATGAATTGGGGGTGTTACAGATTGGTACCAGAGCCATGGTTATAGAGAAACGGGTCTAAGTGAGACCTAAACTATAACTACAATAACAAGCAAAAACATTTTTATAGCCTTCCGCTCTTCGTGCCTTCCATCCTCCAGAAGATTATGGACTTATTACACATGTTATGCTACATGAACATATTTGTATATTGTTATATGCACATTGCCATAGTTTGAGCATTTTCCTTAAGCATTTGATTTATTTTGACATCGAAATACTAATTGTAGACATCATGTCCGCACCTCCATCTCCCGATCATCTTCCTGCTATGCCCGAGTATTTACCTATTCTTCCCGGACCCGGTGATCCTTACTTTGAACCAATTGACTACGACGACGAGGAGGAACCTTATGAGGATCTAGATGTAGATTCGGACGAGGATCCCGAAATGGATATGGACATAAACATCGATGATTACGAAGAGGATCATGAAATGAATGTTGACATCGAAGGCATCGATGACATTGAGGAAGCGGAGGAACTATTAGTAGTGCCACATTTATCACCATTGACATCTCCACCTCCGGTTTCACCAATTTCATCTGAATCTAACCGTACCACTCCAGCTCAAGTTCCGAATTCTACTCACCAAACCGGTGGAACATCTACATCTCCACATATGTTCGCGAACTCAGCTCAATACGAAATCTACTCTTTGAAACAAGCTCTCAACCTAACCCAACTCAAGGTTAAATGTATGGCAAGTCAAATGCACGAATGTATGTCCAAGGTAAATTCTGCTAGAATGGATGCCATGAATGCTCGAGACGACCTATATTGGTTTAAGCTTGACATGAGCTACGTGAAGCGTGACTCGACTCATGTTGGGGAAGAAGTCTTAAATCCTTTGACGGGCTTGGATAATGTCAAGGATAGACTCACTTTGGTTGAGAGGGCCCAAGAACAGGATGCGGTTCAAATTCACCAACTACTTAACCGCCTAAATACCGCCGAAATCCGGTTAGATGTGGCAAACTTTGACAGGTATCAACTTAGGAATGATTTGTGTGGGATGCAAACTCAAATGAGTTCCATACAACAAAGGTTATACCGAAAGGAGGTCAAAGAATACCGTCCAAACGAAAGCGTAGATGTGTTAGCAACACGCGGAAATAATAATCCAACCGGACCACAACAACCTCCCAACCAACGTTAGACTAGTGTTATAGTACTAGTTAGCTTTTGTACAACGTTGTAATTACTAACTGAAAGTATCAGTTAGTAAGTTTTGAATGAACTTGTAATAAGTTCGATTTTGTAATCAACGTTATATTAATAAAACTCTTGTTTTATATACTATCATGTGTTATGCTTCTAAGTTTCAACATTATCATCCTATCATTCTTATCAAACATTGTGCTCATCTCACAACTCTCTAATTACAATGTATCTTTTGAACAATAGAACCATGGCGCCCAAGAAAAAGACCCCACCACCAACGATGACACAAGCCGCCATCCGCAAACTAGTGAAGGATAGTGTCAATGCAGCACTTATCGCTGAACGAGCAGCCGTAGCTGCAGCAGCTGCAGCAGCTGCCGATGCCACCACAGCTGCTGGTGCTGCTGATGCTGCAGCAGCTGCTGATGCTGCAGCCGCTGCTGATGCTGCAGCAGCCGCAGAAGCCGCCACTGCTGCGGAAGCTGCAATAGCTGCAGAGGCTGCAAGAGTTGCCAGTCTGAACCTTGGAGGACCTACCCCTCCGGTGACCAATGTTACTACAGTACCAAAGGGTTGCTCGTTCATTTCCTACCTGAAATGTGAACCCCTCAAATTCAAGGGTACTGAGGGGGCTGTAGGTTTGACCCGTTGGTTCGAAAAGGCAGAATCAGTGTTCATTGTTAGTAAATGTATCGAGGGGGATAAAGTTCAGTATGCCACAAGTACTCTGTTGAATGAGGCCTTGTCCTGGTGGAACTCAATTGCTCAACCCATGGGCATTGAGAATGCCTACAAAATTACTTGGGCAAATTTGAAACAAATGATGATCAAGGAATACTGTCCACGCAGTGAGATACAAAAGTTGGAAGTTGAGTTCTGGGATCATACGGTTAAGGGAAATGATATCATGACCTACAACCGTAGATTCCAGGAACTGAGGATACTTTGTCCATCAATGGTTTCCCCAAAGGAAAAGATGTTGGAAAGGTATATTTGGGGACTTCCCTCAAGCATACAGGGGAATGTGACTTCGGCAAATCCCAAAGAACTTGATGAGGCTATGCGGATGTCCCGTAGCCTCATGGATCAAGTGGTACGTATGTCGGAAACCCGAAAGCAAAACAACCCCAACAACACCAACAACACCAACAACAATGCCAACAACAGCAATGCCAACAACCCCAACAATTCCAACTACCGTAAGAACAACAACAACAAGCGACAATGGGATGGTAACCGTGGGAATAACAACAACAACAACAACAACAACAACAACAACCAAACCCGAAACAACAACCACCACAATCAGCAGAACAGGAGACAAGAAGCCGCGACGGCTTATGTTGCTGCACCAGCTGGTGGTAGGTACGTGGGTAATCAACCACAATGTACCAAGTGCAATTACCATCACGAAGGTCCTTGCCCGGCCAAATGCCACAAGTGCCAAAAGCCCGGACATCTTGCCAAGGATTGTAGAGGCAAGGGTATAGCTACTGGGGCTAACTCACAGCCCATAGTTACATGTTTCGGGTGTGGTGAAAGGGGACACTATAAGAACAACTGTCCTCAAAACCAAGGACCCCAAGGCGGAGGTGCTCGTGCTAGGGCCTATGTCATAGGAAAGGAAGAACCACACCAGGACCCGAACGTGGTTACCGGTACGTTCTTACTCAATAATATTCCTGTTAAAGTATTATTCGATTCTGGTGCTGATATGAGCTTTATATCTACTAGAATTGCGCCTTTACTTGATATTCCATCAATCACTTTAACCACTAGTTATAATGTTGAGCTAGCTACCGGTGACTTAGTAAATACCAATACCGTAATCCCAAACTGTACCCTTAATCTCTTAGACCACCCCTTTGACATCAATCTTATGCCAATTGAACTCGGAAGTTTTGATGTAGTTATTGGCATGGATTGGTTGTCTAAACATCAAGCTAACATTATTTGTGGTGAAAGAGTTGTGCACATTCCATGTGACAATGAAACTTTGATCATTCGTGGTGATCAAAGTGGAACTCGAATAAACATCATCTCATGTATCAAAACCATGAAGTACATTGAGAAAGGATGTTATGCTTTCTTAGCCCATGTAACAGAAAAGAAAACCGATGAAAAACGTCTCGAAGATGTTCCTATTGCCCGTGAGTTTCCTGAAGTCTTTCCAGAAGACTTACCCGGACTACCACCAAATCGTCAAATAGAGTTCAGAATTGATTTAATACCAGGAGCGGCGCCAGTTGCCCGCGCACCATACCGGCTAGCACCTTCAGAGATGCAAGAGCTATCAAATCAATTACAAGAACTTGCGGACAAGGGATTTATTCGACCTAGTTCCTCACCTTGGGGAGCTCCAGTGTTATTCGTGAAGAAGAAAGATGGGTCATTACGAATGTGTATTGACTACCGTGAACTAAACAAATTAACCATAAAGAACCGATACCCACTACCAAGAATTGATGACTTATTCGATCAATTGCAAGGTTCAACCTATTACTCAAAAATTGACCTACGTTCAGGTTACCACCAAGTTAGAGTTCGTGATGAAGACATTCCAAAAACAGCCTTTAGGACACGATATGGTCACCATGAATTCCAAGTGATGCCCTTTGGGTTAACTAATGCACCGGCAGTATTCATGGATCTCATGAATCGGGTATGTAAACCATATTTGGACAAATTCGTGATCGTATTCATAGACGACATTCTCATTTATTCCAAAAACGAAGTAGAACACAAAGAACACCTGAGAAAAATTTTAGGACTACTCAAGGAAGAGAAATTGTATGCAAAGTTTTCCAAATGCGAATTTTGGATTCAATCCGTACAATTCCTTGGGCATGTGATTGACAAAACCGGTTTACATGTCGATCCCGCTAAAATTGAGGCAATCAAAAACTGGCCAACACCTACCACACCTACAGAAATTCGTCAATTTCTGGGTTTAGCCGGGTATTACCGAAGGTTTATTGAAGGATTTTCTTCAATAGCAAAATCTTTGACCAAGCTAACTCAGAAAAACAAGAAATACGTGTGGGATGAAGACGAAGAAAATGCTTTCCAAACCCTTAAACAAAAACTTTGTAGTGCTCCTATCCTAGCATTGCCAGATGGGATCGAAGATTTTGTAGTCTATTGTGATGCATCGTACCAAGGTTTAGGTGCCGTGTTGATGCAACGTGATAAGGTCATGGCTTATGCTTCGCGACAACTCAAGGTTCATGAAGAAAATTACACCACTCATGACTTAGAGTTAGGAGCTGTGGTCTTTGCACTAAAAATCTGGAGGCACTATCTATACGGTACTAGATGTACTGTGTACACCGATCATAAAAGCCTACAACACATTTTGAACCAAAAAGAACTAAACATGCGACAACGTCGTTGGTTGGAATTACTAAGTGATTATGACTGCGACATTCGTTATCACCCAGGGAAAGCAAACGTAGTAGCCGACGCCCTAAGCCGAAAGGAACGAGTTAAACCACTACGAGTCCGAGCCTTAGTTTTAACCATAAATTCAAACTTTCCTACTCAAATCCTTCACGCTCAAGCTGAGGCGGTGAAACAAGAAGACATCCAAAAGGAAAGGTTGGATGGCATGATGCAAAAGAAATTCGAAACCCGTTCAGATGGAACTCTATGCTTCCAAGGTCGAAGTTGGTTACCACTTTATGGTGGCTTACGAGACTTGATCATGCATGAATCACACAAGTCTAAATACTCCATACATCCAGGATCTGATAAAATGTATCATGATCTTAAGTTACTCTATTGGTGGCCAAACATGAAAGCCGACATTGCAACATACGTTAGCAAATGTCTTACCTGCTCCAAAGTAAAAGCCGAACACCAAAAACCATCCGGTCCATTGCAACAACCATAAATTCCTACCTGGAAATGGGAAAGAATTACTATGGACTTCATTACCAAGCTCCCAAAAACATCAAGCGGTTATGACTCCATTTGGGTCATAGTTGATCGCCTCACAAAATCAGCACACTTTATACCAATCAAAGAGACTTACAAAATGGAACAACTAACCCGACTGTACGTCAAAGAAATAGTCTCAAGACATGGTGCACCGATATCCATCATATCCGACAGAGATGGTAGATTTACTTCCAATTTCTGGCAGTCACTCCAAGACGCCTTTGGAACAAATCTAGACATGAGTACAGCATATCACCCTCAGACCGATGGTCAGAGTGAACGAACCATCCAAACTCTTGAAGACATGCTTCGAGCATGTATAATAGATTTTGGAAAAGGATGGGATACTCATTTACCATTAGTCGAATTTTCCTACAACAACAGCTATCATACAAGTATTAAAGCAGCTCCATTTGAAGCACTTTACGGTCGAAAGTGTCGCTCACCTGCTTGTTGGGCAGAAGTGGGAGAAGTTCAACTCACTGGACCAGAACTCATCCGTGAAACAACGGATAAAATTGTACAAATCAGAAGTCGATTACAAGCCGCAAGAGATCGACAGAAAAGTTATGCCGACACACGACGCAGACCCCTAGAATTCCAAGTCGGAGATAGGGTTATGCTAAAGGTATCGCCTTGGAAAGGCATGATACGATTCGGTAAACGAGGAAAACTAAACCCAAGATACATCGGACCATTTAAAATCCTAGCCAGGGTTGGCCCTATGGCGTACAAACTTGAGCTTCCGTCAGAACTCAGTAGTGTACACCCCACTTTCCATGTATCTAATCTAAAGAAATGCTTATCGGATGAATCACTTGTGATTCCACTCGATGAAATTCAACTCAATGACGATCTTCAATTTGTTGAGGAACCCGTAGAAATCATGGACCGAGAGGTCAAACAACTCAAACAAAGCCGTATACCAATTATCAAAGTTCGTTGGAACTCACGACGTGGTCCTGAATACACATGGGAACGAGAGGACCAGATACGTAAGAAATACCCACATCTTTTTACCAACGAAGCTTCTACCTCCAACGTAAATTGATCTCCGGGACGGAGCTCTCATATGGGGTGGAGACTGTAACAATTCGCAAATTCAGGTTAATTTCTATTTTCGGAAAATTTTACTATTCATGTTACTATTCATTTTTACTATTCATTTCTTTCTGAATTTTTCCCGAAAGTTGATTTTTATTTCATATTCTCGAGTGATAAATCATTTTCATGACAAATTAAATGTTTGACACTCGTCAGATCATTTTCGTGAAAGTTATTAAGGAATTACACGACATTACACGTTTTAGGGTAAAACGGCAATCAGAAATTCTACGCACAACGAAATTCGGTCGCGTTAATTTTCCCAGTATCAGAAAAATGTTTAACACACTCATGATTTATTTAAGAATAAATCATGACTGAGAAAAACATGACCAAAATAAACTTCGGCCGTGAAAAACTGGAAATTTCAGTTTTAGGCGTTTTTACTCAGCCGTAACCCTAGCCTTTACCTGCACCGCGTTTCTAAGATGATTTGAGCTTTCAACTTATTTAAATAAGTCAACATATTTTTCCCTCCTCCATTGACTAAAAATCATTCCTTGATTTTATAAATCATTCCTTGATTTTTAGGCTTCCGGTTTGATGTCTAAAAGACATTTAACACCAACCGACACCAGACTGAGCCCAGTCTAGACATTATAAATCATTTTAAATCATTTTTAGCATATAAGAAAAGTAACATTTTACTTTTCTCAGTTTTACGCAATATTCGTACATTTTACGTATTACGCGTTTTAGACCCGTGTTTCCAGCTTTTAGCAGGTTTTACCACCCAAATGGAACTTATCACCCATTTTATATTTTATTATGGGACTTATGAACATTTCTAACAATACTTTAAAGTTTCATAATTTTACGACACCCGGTTTTACGTTTTGAGGCCTAATCATTTACGGTTGGCATTTCCCGGAGTCAAAATGCATCTTTTAACCAAGGATAATACCAAGCCAAGCCACCTCCCCTCCTTATCTTTTTGGAACCGCCACAAGGGGGGGAGTCACACCCTTGGGTGGCTTGATCTCATGCCTTGTGATCTAGGATGCATACATGTGTAGATTTTGATAAAATATCTCAAGTATGTAACCTCCTCATTAGGGTATAAATACCCCTCTCCCTCTCTTCCTTGGCCGGCCATCCCAACCCACCAAAACCTCTCACACTTAGCTTATTTCTTCTAATTTGTTGCAAGGTTCAAGTGAAGTTCAAGTATAGAAACCCTAGATAGCTTATTTCTTACCAAAAATCTTCCAAAACCCTAACATACTTGGTGTTTTTCTCTTGAGTTTAAATCTACTCAATACACCTCAACCTTTATCATCCATCTTTCAAGAATACTAAGAGTAGAAAGGTTGCTTGAAGTGAAAAAGGGTTGAAGCTTGTCTATCAAAGTCCATTTCCTTACTAGTTACTCCTTTCTTTAATTAGAAAGCCTAAAGTTGTAAGCCTAAACCTAACATGCTTCTTGTTTATTTATCATGTTCATCTCATTTATATGTTATTCTTGCTATATTATGTGTTGTAATTATGTCCATGATGAATCATGATGAGTAAAAGATGTTGTTGTAATGACTTATTGAAACAAGTTACTAAAACAAGCAAACTAGTGAATATCTTGGTATAACCTGATCAAAATGGTAAAAATTTTATATTGGATTATTACATATTACAGTAGAGGACTTAACAAGAAAACCATAGCAATTTGAACCACCTAAAAAGAGTAAACGAGTCAAAAGTTATGGCGATTTGAAGTTACCAAAGATTTCCGGCAAAACTGCCTAAATGTTTCTGTGATTTCTGTGACAGAACCTAAAACACGCAAAAAGAGGCCTTTCTGGTCCGATTCATGAAAAAGTTAAAACACGAAAGTTGTCCGGAATCATGTTTTCCTTCAGGAATAAAGAGGCTCGAGCCTTGAAAACGCCTTCTGAGTGAGATATTTCTCAGTTTCCTAACAGCTATTTACATATTTTAAGTCACTAAGTTATTGTCATACTTTCAAAGGAATAAAAGGTATTATGACCTATAACCAAGACCCCCACCATGGCTAGAGCCAAGGTTGTGTAACATGACCTTGGAACAAGGACCAAAGGTCATGGCTAGGCCATGACGAAATGACCAAACCAACTTACAATGGCGTAAACATGAAACAATGAAATTGGCGATAACATGAACAAGTAATTTGTATCTACTTCATCTAAAAGGAAACCATGAGATTTTACCAAGACAAATGGTCATACAAAACTTATGAATCAAACCCTAATAACAATCTTCATGTACCATAAACTTTCCTAAGTTTATCCAAATATCGGACATGTAACGTTTTCGGATCAAAACTTATATCTATATACTTTATCAACTACTACAATAGTAGGGAGCTTCATGTGAGGAGTTCATTATGTAAGCCGTCGAGATGAGTTGTGGATTTACGAGTTAAAGTGTCCTGGCTCCTCGAACGCTTACTAACATGACTTCTGAAATATGTTAGCCCGAACGGTAGTAAACGATATACCAAAACATACATGTTCATAAATCTTTCTTTCAAAGACTTACAAATATACATCATACCACATCATGGACTAATTGCAAGATATATATATAGGCACTCCGTTATATTCTTTACAACAAATCCTAAGTCGCAACATTCTATTCTAGGTTGCTCGTAGAAACCTACACGATCCGTCTATCACGTTCATTACTTGCTATCGTACTTAAGGTGAGTTCATAGCCCCACCTTACATTACTTCAATGTTTTACAAACCCTTGGGGGGAATACATGCTACTTTTAAACCGAACACAATGCTTTGAAACTGTATGCTGCCTGATTGTTTTATTATTACTAAGTACCTACCTTGCCAATCCTAGGCCCCATCATGAACCATTTAATCACTAGTATTAGTGAGCGCGAGTATTGTGAATAGGCCTATTGGGATTGACGAATCCCATTTGTTTGAGCAGTTAGTTCAAACGAATGCACTATATTTGAAAACATTAAGTATGACGGCAAAGTACTTACCGGGGCAACATAACCGCCGATTGATATTGGTACCCGTTAACGTATTGGTTGCATGAGCTTAGTACATAATAATAACTGTTTTGTTTTCTAACATGAGTATGAGTCTAATTAACTCATTACTACCAACATATTGTGTTCAACCGTTAAACAAACTCTATGAATATCACTCAACCTTTGTGTTGACCTCTTAAGCATGTATTTCAGGTCCATGATAATCAAGAATGGAGCGGGAAGGGCACGTACCGAAGGAAGAAGGCTATAAACTATTATGTCATTCGATAAAAACATCATAGACTTTATATTGATGTGTTTTGAAACAATAGATCATTTTGGGACCTTACTATGTAAACTTTGATACATTTGAATAATATGAATGACAACTCTTTTTATTACGATTCGTTTAGAGATCGTTTTCTATTATTATGACTGTTGTGCCGTCGAGTAACACCCAAGTTGAATTCCGCTGCATCATGAATTGGGGGTGTTACAGTTGCTTTATAATTCTCTTGATGTTAATCTGTTAAGGTGTGTTTGGATCAGCATGGACAACTGAGACCTAGGCTGTTTTTATTGTTGTTTTTTATTCACTCATGTGTCATTAGGTCATATTAGTTCAATAAAAGCATAAAATTCAGTTTTGTGTTGATAAAAGGTCAAAATGACCATTTGATCATCATAGCAACCATCTGCTGTGGATTTACGATCCTACATCACAATTGTAGTTTCTTTAGTTGTTAAGGTCTCTCATTTCCATTTCATTGTAGCTTAATAACATGTTCTCAGTAAATTAATCAAGTCCAAAATCCACATAGTCAAAGTAAGTGTATAATTGAAAAGTCAAAGTTACATTTGGGCAGAAAAAGTCAGATTTTGGGAGAATTGTTTTGAATTTAGTGTTTGGATTCAAGCATTGTGGTTTTTTGCATGTTATACTATCCCATCTCATCTTTAGGAATCAAGTGTTATTTCATTTTTACAATTTTTTCTCTGGGATCCACAGCCACCCAAAGTAGGTTGCAGGGAGGAACCCCTCCCCTGCATCAGCAGACCTCAGTCCACCACCACCACTTTGGTGGTGGTTTCTGGCCACCCTTGTGGGTTCCATTGGATAAACCTTGTTCCTTTCAACCCCCCCCCCCTAGTAGGCTTTAAATTTTGACCCTTGGTTTGACCTCAGGACTTGTGGCCCCCACCTGAATTCACCTCCAAAGTCTGTCCCAGTTTCTGTGTTCATATAAGAAATTGAACTGCTTATTCATGCTTATCAGCTTATCCAGGGACTACTTTTTGTTGTTTCATCCTCAAACATGTTCACTTAATCCATTTGTACCAGAATTCATCCTTGTGGGTCCCACTTAAGCCCATTTTAGCTTATTTTCTTATTTAGTCAACAAAAGTCAACTGTGGAGCAAATAAGCTTCCACATTGCTTATTTTTAAGCTAAAAAAAAGTTGTTTTTACAAACGTTAGTTGTTTTTAGGTATAAAATAAGTTTGTAAAAGAAAAACCTAGAAAAACCAATTTATTTTTAAGTGATAGTTTCTATTTAATGTAATTTAAATTTTATTTTTCATTTTTAGATTTTTATTAAGTAATTAGCTTTTTTATATTTTTCTTAAATTCCTATTATATTAAAGTAATTTTAGTAAATTTCTCAGATTTTTATTTTATCATTTAGTATTTATTAGATTTAATATTAGTTTTATTAGTAATTAATTAATAATTAAGTTTTAAATAGCATAATTAGTTTTGTTTAAGTAAGACCTAGTTTTTATATTTTTCCTAGCTTTTATATATTATAATATAATTTTAGGAATTTTTCTAGAATTTTAACTGTTAATTTAGTAATTTTAATAATTTAAAATATTTTAATTAGGTAAGTAATATTTAATTAGTAATTAATTAACATAAAATTCACAAAAAGACAAAAATACTTATTTTTAATTTTAAAACTTATTTTTAGTTATTTTATAATTTTAGAAATTTAATTTTCATTTTTCTTGTATTAAATTAACATTATATTGTATTTAAGTATTTTAAATATTAATAATTAGTATTAAATAGTAATTAATTAATATTAAATAATTAATTAGTGTTAAAATTTATTTTCTTTTTCTTAAAATTTTCTTTTATCTTTTAGTTTGTAAAAAAGTCATTTTCACCCCCTGGGGGTTTTCAGATTTCAATTTTCACGTTTTATTTTGTACGTTTACGTTATTTAAAACGTGAACGTACGCGTTTTTAGGTTTTAAACGTTTCTGGTTTTTCCAAACTTCTAGTCTTGTTTATATAGCTTATTTAAGATATTTCATTATAGATTCCTTAGTTTAACCAATCTCAAACCCTTTTCCGTCCAGATTCACCCGATCACAGACCCGTTTTATAACCATCACACCTCGTCAGGACATAACGACCCGGGGAAACCACTATATTCCGCAGAGCATTGACTCAGAGCTGTTTGACCTTGTTGACCATTTCCTTGGTCAATTTAGGTTGACCGTTTGGAGCCAATCAAATTTAGGCGCCGCTGTCGGGGAGGTGTGCGCGCTATTCTAAACGGTTTTGCGTATTAGTGAATCGGGATATACATCCATTGTATATTTACCACCCTTGTTCATATTATCTTCTTATTTTCTTATTAAAAAAAAACAAAAAAAAAACAAAACCGTTCCCGAAAACATTTTAAACTCAGTTTTCAACGACACAAAAACATTTTTCTTTATCATTTGTATAAAATGTTTTCCAAAAACACCAAAAATATCCTTCTTCACCCTTCTACCCTTTTGATTCTCATTTCCTCACCCTCTATACACATTTGATTCTTTCTATGTCTCATCCACACTTTCTGATTTGCCAGTGGTGTGGTTGTTCTTATAATGGTGGCAATTGCCCCGGTTGTGGCGTGGTAGAGTCAGGAAACGGGTCTGTCTATAACCAAGATCCTTATTCCTACCATGACACGACTGATTTATTCCATCAGCTACCACACCATGAGACTCAGAAGTTTTACTGTTGTGAGTACTGTGGTGGTTCACACTACAGTTCTGATTGTCAATCGGGAAACACGCTTGTCTATGAGCAGTTTCCTGATAACATTTATGACTCTAGCACATACGACTCACAGCCACATCAGTTTTACTGTTGTGAGTACTGTAGAGGTCCACACTCTAGCTCGGATTTTCAAACAAGGAATCCATTTCCTTGTAACAATTACGACTATTCGTTTTCAGACCCACCTCCACAGTACCATATGATTCACACAACTCCTCATGATACTGAGCAAGACCTTTTACTAAAGGCTCTTGATTTATTAAAAGAACTTAAGGAGGAGTTGGTTACTACATCGTTTCAATACTCTCATGAAAAATCTATGGCAGAATTACTTGCTGAAGAACAAGAGGCTAGAAACGAATTTAGTATGGAAGAATTGCTAGTCTTAGAACAAGCAGCTATAACACGTGCCAAATTTCGTAAAGCTGCTCTTCTAGACTGTGATGATGATAGTGATAATGAAGACACCCTTGATATCCTTCAATTTTATAAGGGTTCATCAGATTCATCATTTGTGATTCCTCCCATTGAAAATCAGGGAGAAAATAATGAGACGGAGAAATTACTAGCAGAAGAGCAAATGGAACTTGTACAATCCATGAATGCTAGTTCCTCTCATCTCCCTCAGTCTATTGATATCACACCCGAAGTTCACACTCACTCTCTTAACATGGGGGATGAGCATCTTAGCACTGTTCCTGGTAAGGAATCGGACGAATTAATAATGTCTAGTGTTGAGATCCTTGTCCCAATCCCAGGAGAGTCACAGGGAACTTTTGATCATATTTGTGATATTCCTTCTCCTCTTGAGTGTTCAAACGATCATTTTGAGACTTTCCCAGATTTTAATGATGATTGTACATCTCATGTAGACATCGAGTATATTGAGGCATCATTCCCACAGTTTGATGTTGATCCTCTTCTTGAGGAGTTCGCCAATGAACTTACTCACATCAATCCACTTTCATTGGAAAGTGATGATGGTCTCCTCGATTTCGAAGCCGATCCAGGAGAAATCGAAAGTCTTCTATATCATGATCCACCACTCACTTCTGATCCCAGCAGTCCAATAGAGAATAATAATCACTTTGTTTCCGAATCATTCAATACTACTCTCACCAATCCTCTATTTGAATTCGAATCTGAATTCACTTTGATTTCTGATAATCCACTCTTTGATATTCAGAATGAGGATTGCGATGAGTCTATTCCGGAACATGAGTTCACAGATTCACATCTTGTGAATAATTCTCTTCATGAGGAGTTCTCCGGTGAACTCACTCATCATATCATGACTCCTCCGGAGTTTGATAGCCCGGGGGGAGATGCACTCAATCATGAGAATTTGCAAATTCCCACCCACCCTCCCGGGATGTTTTTGAGCTTAACCTTTGAAATCCAAATTCAGGCTAATGAGCCTGCTTTCGAGGAAGAAGATCAAATCATGATTTTCATCATGGTTTTCTTCCTTTTCTTCACCTATAAGGTGACTTCTTCCGTTCTTCACTCCTTCGGGAGTGAGGATACCATCTTTGACCCCGGCATTTTCATGTATCATTATCTTGAGCCGGGTACTTATCTCATCGGTGTGGAACTTTCACGTGTTTCAAATGTTTGTCCAAACATCTTGAATGAAAGTCCGATTGAGATTGCTTCTTCCACATCATGCTTCCCCAAGGACAAATGAATTCGGGGTCGAGTCAAGCTAGCGACTTGGTAAACAAAAACAGTAGCATGCTTATAGGGTTTTCACCCTAAGTGTGGGGGTGTTACCCCTACTGTGGTTACTTATGAAGTGAAAATACAAAATAGTGTTTTCCACATTTAGCTTGTAATGTTGCCCTTTTACCTTCAAAGAGTCGGCATAATAGCTGGGACTTTGAATATTGAGGACAATATTCATTCTAAGTGTGTGGGGGGGGGGGGGGGTATTCTAGCGAATTTTATCACATTTTACTATCTAGTACCCTCGTTTTGGCCAAAATTTCAAAAAAATTTCAAAATTTTCTCACTAAAGTTTCAAGATTTTTGTGGTTATCTGTCCGCCATGTCTAAACGAAAAAAATGATTGGCTAATCCAGGAGCAAACGGCTCTTGGTAAAGATATATCAAATCCGTTTATGGCTTGCAATTTACCCAAAATTGTATGGTACCTCAACTCGCCATATCCTAAAAAGCGAATGAGTTGGCTAGCCCGCAAGATTATGGCTTGTGGTAAAGGCAGTGGAAAATCCATAATTGGTAATCAGCTCACCAAGATGTTGACTTTGTCCATCAATAGTTGGCTAGTCCAGAAGCAAACGGCTTTTGGTAAAGACTAATCAAATCCGTTGACAGCTGGTGGTTTGCTCAAAATCACATGGTTATCAGGTGGACCATAGTTCTTACTTGAATCGATACATCTGGCTACTCCAGAAGTGATGGCTTTTGGTAAAGAGTTTAAAATCCATCAAGTTTTCAAAACTGTTTATTACTAGGGACTAGCAATAGTTTAGTGTGGGGGATTGATGAGTGCTCAAACACTAATCATTTTTGGTCAAATCTGAACTGCAAAACATACAAAAACACTCAGAAATGCATCAAAATACTGAAAATATTTCAAAATTGTGTTTTATATGTTTTAGATGCAAAATGAGTAAAAACAGATGAAAAACGTACAAAGTTTGCAAAATTGGCAGTTTCAGTCTCCCAACTTTCATAAAATTACAAAACTAGTCCCTGGTCATTCAAAATATGGAAAATTATCACCAAAGGTCCTTTTTAAATCATAAGTGGTCATATTTAGTCCTTTGGTGAAAAATCTGAAAAGTTTTGAGAATTTACAGTTTTGGTCCTTAGAGTTTCTGATTTTGGCAGATTTGGTCCCTGGTGGGATATTTTTGAAAGAAAAATCATTTTTGGTCCTTGAAAACTCAAAGGTTATCATTAATAGCCTTTTGATGAAAAGTTTGAGAAAATTGCAAGTTTAGTCCCTGGACTTTTCAAAAATGACAATTTTGGTCCCCGGGTATTTTTAAATGGAAAATATTATTTGTGGTCCTTGGACTATTGACATGTGGCAGGAGAGGACCTTGAAACAAGTTTGAAAAATGTTACATTTTCAGTCCCTCACTTTCACCTAATTACATGAATGACCTTTGTGTTTAAATACCAAATCAAAATAAAACCAAACCAAATTCACAACCAGATCCAACACAAAACAATCCCATGGCCTGATCCAGTCCAAAATTACCCTTGGCCCATAACCACCCCAGCCCACTTCCTAAATAAATAAAACAAACACCCCGTTTACTACTCCCTCCAGTCAACAAGTCAAACCCCTCCACCTTCACCCCCCACTAGCAGCCTGCAAAACTCACCCAACACTTCACCTCCCCCCTCGTCCAGCTCACTCAACCCACACCTTGTCCCCACAACCCTCCAAGAGCAATTAATGACCTCTCACCCTCACAAGTTATCCCAACTGCCAAAACTCTATTTTGGCACCAAAATCTGATTTGAAGGCTGAGATCATTCTACCCTCATCCAATGGTTCATAGGAGAAGTGGGAAAGTCTCAAGACCCCACATTGGTCCATATAACTGAGGAAGGAAGGAAAAAGATAGCGCAGTTAGCTAATATAGATTTTTAGTCAATTTCTAATGTAGAATTAATGTAATTTTCAACTCTAAGTATTTCTGTTAGTTTACAAGGTGTAATCTCAGTTTATATATATGTAATTTTATCTTTATTTAATCAATTTTCCAGTTTCTCAGTTTGAATTCCAAGTTGCAATTTTTTTTAGTGAAATACTCACATTAGAATTTAAAGTTGTTGTAGGTTGTTTCAATGGTCATTTAAGCTCTCTTAAGTCAATAATAAACTTTTATAAGCTTTTTATGCAATAAAAACAGTCTTAGCTTCATTATCTCAAAAATACCAAAAAATCACTAAAATTTTGCAGAAAATAAAAGTCAGTGCTCATGATGATGAAGACAAAGGATACTGGTAAATTTTGGACTCCCATGGTTTTAGAACTCCTTGGGGAGTAATAGGATTGTATGTTGAGTCCTGGGTACCTCAGTTCTTGGCTTTGGATTCAATTGTAAGCTATTTGTCTACTTTCTGATGAATAATCTGTCTTACTTAATTAAAGTTGTTATTTGTTGTTTATTTTAGTTCAATCAAGCTTAATTTATGTCAGTGTAAGTTAGTTTAGTGGTTTTTAGGTTTAATTTAAATAGTTGCTTTATAATTCTCTTGATGTTAATCTGTTAAGGTGTGTTTGGATCAGCATGGACAACTGAGACCTAGACTGTTTTTATTGTTGTTTTTTATTCACTCATGTGTCATTAGGTCATATTAGTTCAATAAAAGCATAAAATTCAGTCTTGTGTTGATAAAAAGTCAAAATGACCATTTGATCATCATAGCAGCCATCTGTTGTGGATTTAGGATCCTACATCACCATTGTAGTTTCTTTAGTTGTTAAGGTCTCTCATTTCCGTTTCATTGTATCTTAATAACATGTTCTCAGTAAATTAATCAAGTCCAAAATCCACATAAGTCAAAGTAAGTGTTTAATTGAAAAGTCAAAGTTACATTTGGGCAGAAAAAATCAGATTTTGGGAGAATTGTTTTGAATTTATTGTTTGGATTCAAGCATTGTGGTTTTTTGCATGTTATACTATCCCATCTCATATTTAGGAATCAAGTGTTATTTCATTTTTACAATTTTTTCTCTGGGATCCACAGCCACCCAAAGTAGGCTGCAGGGAAGAACCCCTACCCTGCACCAGCAGACCTCAGTCCACCACCACCACTTTGGTGGTAGTTTTTGGCCACCCTTGTGGGTCCCATTGGCTAAACCTTGTTCCTTTCAACCCCATCCCTGGTAGGCTTTAATTTTCATTTTTCTTGTATTAAATTAACATTATATTGTATTTAAGTATTTTAAATATTAATAATTAGTATTAAATAGTAATTAATTAATATTAAATAATTAATTAGTGTTAAAATTTATTTTCTTTTTCTAAAAATTTTCTTTTATCTTTTAGTTTGTAAAAAAGTCATTTTCACCCCCTGGGGGTTTTCAGATTTCAATTTTCACGTTTTATTTTGTACGTTTACGTTATTTAAAACGTGAACGTACGCGTTTTTAGGTTTTAAACGTTTCTGGTTTTTCCAAACTTCCAGTCTTGTTTATATAGTTTATTTAAGCTATTTCATTATAGATTCCTTAGTTTAACCAATCTCAAACCCTTTTCCGTCCAGATTCACCCGATCACAGACCCGTTTTATAACCATCACACCTCGTCGGGACATAACGACCCGGGGAAACCACTATATTCCGTGGAGCATTGACTCTGAGCTGTTTGACCTTGTTGACCATTTCCTTGGTCAATTTAGGTTGACCGTTTGGAGCCAATCAGATTGCTTCATCTTTACTTGAACAAATGAACGAGTTTGTGGAGATTGGGCAAGCTATGGGATTCTCTATGGATGGGTGAGTTAATGATATTGAGAAGTTAATTTCAAGGAAAGGAGATGGAACATGTTATCAATGAATGTCTTGTCTTTGAATATTCAAGGTCTTGGACCTAAGGCAAAAAAACAATGGGTAAAGGAGTTATGTTGTAAAAATAATATTAGTTTTCTTTCGTTACAGGAGACAAAATGGAGGAGATGGATGCTACGGTTGTTCGCTCAGTTTGGGGTAACATGGATTTTGAATTCAGTTATTGTCCTTCCGTTGGTAACTCAGGTGGGGTGTTATGTGTTTGGGACCGGTCATATTTTTCTAAAATAAATGTTTCTGTTTCAGATTATTTTGTTTTAGTTGAGGGAGTATGGAAACCGACGGGTTCTAATCTTTTAATGATTGGTGTTTATGCTCCTCAAGATTTATCAGAAAAAGAATGATTTGGAATTATTTGCATGGGGTTTTAAACAGATGGCAAGGAGAGGTGATTCTTATGGGAGATTTTTCCTTCAGAAAGACATGGTTCCGTTTTTAATAAGCAAGGGGCAACGTTGTTTAACTCCTTTATTGAGTCATCGAATTTGATAGATATTCCGCTTGGTGGTTTCTCTTTTACGTGGGCTGTTAGAGATGCTTCGAAGATGAGTAAGTTGGATAGACTTCTTGTGTCGGATGGCCTTTTATGTCAATTTCCAGCCTTATCGGGCCTTTTTCTAGCGAGGCATCTATCTGATCATAGGCGGATTATCCTTAGAGTGTGCTATGTTGACTACGGGCCAATTCCTTTTAAGACATTTCATTCGTGGTTTGCTATTAAAGGTTTTGAGCAGTTGGTGATGGAGTCTTGACAAAATGATGTGGTTGTAGACCTTAATGAGATGTCTTACTTGAAGAAGAAATTCCAAATGTTGAAAAAGAAGATTAAGATTTGGGTACATCAGTATATAGTTAAAGCTAATGACAAGAGGAAAGAAATTCATGAGAACTTGCACTCTATCGATAAACAAATTGATCAGAAGGGTGGTCAAGAAGATTTGTTGAACTCCAGAAGGGATCTTTGGAAGGAATTGTGGGACATGGAAACTTTAAGGGAAAAATACTTGGTTCAAAAGGCTAAGGTGAAATGGGCTATAGAAGGCGACGAAAATTCCAAGTATTTTCATGGCATTATTAACAAAAAAAGACACCAAATGGCTATTAGAGGAGTTTTGGTCAATTAAGAGTGGGTTATGGATCCGCCTAAGGTCAAGCAATAATTTTTCCAGCACTTTGCCAATCGATTCTCTAGTTGTCTAAGTCCCCAGATTCGTTTTCTTAATGATGAGATGTTTCCAGTATCTTTAAACCATCATCAACACAATATGTTTGAAGAAGAGGTCAATGATATGGAAATTAAAAGAGCAGTGTGGGATTGTGGTACAGATAAATCCCCGGGACCTGATGGGTTCACTTTTGAGTTCATAAGGAAGTTTTGGGAAGTGATTGGTGGTGATGTTTGTCGAGAAGTGAAATCTTTTTTTCGATCAGGTTTTTTTAGCTATAAAGGTTGTAACCCATCCTTTATAGCTTTGATTCCTAAAGTTAATGATGCTAAATTCGTGAAGGACTTTCATCCCATCAGTCTTATAGGATGTCAATATAAGATAGTGGGAAAGATTCTTGCGAATAGATTGAGTTTGGTCATTGGTAGCTTGGTTAGTAAAGAGCAATCTGCTTTTATTCGAGGTCGTCAAATTCTTGACGGCCCCATGATCGTTAGTGAGGTGATAGATTGGTGCAATCAGAAAAAGAGGAAGGCTATGATTTTTAAAGTCGACTTCGAAAAAGCATATGATTCGGCGCGTTGGGACTTCCTTGACATGATCTTATCTCGTTTTGGTTTTGGTGATACTTGGAGGGGTTGGATAAAATGTTGTCTTGTTTCATCTACCGCTACGATTCTAGTTAATAGGAGTCCAACTCAGGAATTTTATCTTCAGCAAGGTTTACGACAAGGAGATCCGCTCTCCCCATTCTTATTTCAGCTGGTAATGGAATCTTTACATATCTCTTTCATTCGTGCTATGGAAGGAGGGTTCTTTAAAGGAATCCATGTAGGCTCTTATGAGTCGGTACATATATCCCATATCTTTTATGCTGACGATGCGGTTTTTATTGGGGAATGGAAAGAAGAGAATTTGCGCCATCTTGTATGTATTTTGCATTGTTTCTACCTTGCATCAGGTCTTCGGATTAACATTCAAAAATGTAGTATTGTGGGAGTCGGAGGTGTGAAGCATGCCGAGGTTTCTAGAAGCGCAAATTTGCTTGGATGTAAAGCTTCAAAAACTCCTTTCAAATTTCTCGGGATAACGGTGGGCAATAAAATGACCCGCATCCATTCCTGGGATTTGATAACTGATAAAGTAGTGGCGAGATTATCTAAATGGAAGGCGAAGACTCTTTCAATTGGTGGTAGATTTACCCTTCCTAAAGCGGTATTAAGTTCTATTCCTTTGTATTATTTTTCACTTTTTAAGGTCCCGCTTGGTGTGATTAAACGTCTCGAATCGTATAGAAGCAGTTTTTTCGAGGTGCGGATCCTGGCATTCGGAAGGCTTCATGGTTCAGTTGGGATAGCGTTGTTGCTAGTAAAGAAGTTGGAGGTTTAGGTATGTCCAGTTTTTTTGCTATGAATCGTGCTTTGCTTTTTAAATAGATTTGGAGGTTCAAAGCGCATCCTGAAGCTTTGTGGGTGTCGGTTATTAAGGTTATACATGGTCCTTGTGGTAACCTGGATCAGGATATTCCTGTGGGGAAGTATTCTACATGGCTTGATTGTATTCGTAGTATATCTCAGCTTAAAGAAAGAGGCGTGGATTTGTTTAAGTGTATGCATAAGAAGGTGGGAAATGGCAACGACACTTTTTTTTGGTTAGAAAACTGGATGGGGGACGTATCTTTGAAAGTAAAATATCCGCGCTTATTTGCTCTAGAGGAGAACAAAGAGGTTTCTGTTAGTGCTAAAGTTCATAATCGTCTTCTTTCTGGTTTTAGAAGGAAGCCAGGGGGGGAGCAGAAGGTATGCAATTGGAAGAGTTATCCAATAAGATAAGTACTTTCAAGTTCGCTGAAGATCAAGATAGTTGGTCATGGAATCTGGATGGAGAAGGTGTTTTCTCGGTATCTTCGGCTAGGAGAATCATAGATGACGGGTTGAGTGTCCTGGACGGGTCGCCTACTATATGGTTAAAATTAATTCCTATCAAAGTTAATATATTGGCTTGGCGTTTAGCTTCTAATAAGCTTCTGACAAGGTTTAATATTTCTTTGAGAGGGTTGGAAGTGTCGTCTATTGAGTGCCCTGTTTGTCACGAAGGGGTCGAAACCTCAGATCATCTTTTCTTTTCTTGTTCGGTGTCCTCTGCCATTGTCTCAAGGTTTCTAGGGTGGTGGGGGCTTTCGAATGTCGGTATTTCTTCATACCAAGGCTGGTTAACTTGGTTCAATGGTTTGAGGTTAAGGAAGGAGGTGAAAGACTACTTGGAAGGTACGATGTTCATTTTGTGGTGGATCATTTGGAGATATCGTAATAAGTTGATCTTCTGTTCAGATGTCCCAACAAAGGCGTCCTTATTTGATCTTATTTTGTATCACTCTTATGTTTGGTGTAATGCTAGAGTTAGGAGAAATCTTGATTGGTTAGGGTGGCTTAAAAGTCCTATGATAGCTCTTTTGTAATTGTTTCTTTGTGAGTTTTAGCTTCCTGCTAGGCTCGTTAATATAATCGCCGTTCAAAAAAAAACATTGAAAACCCCGTAAGGAATTATGTTTATTTAAAAGGTATTTATAATGTAACATACCTAGAAACCCTAATGAAACCGAAGCCCACATACTAGGCTTGGTCGCGAAAGCTCGAATTAGATTAAAAAGATACAAACATTAAATCCATAATTAATTGTTAATGAAGATATCCAATGGCAAGTAGCGACTCGGAATGAAGAAAAAAGGAATAAGAATAAAATCAGAAGCGTTTTTAAAGCTTATTTGGCGAATGGGAAAATACCACCAAAATGTAGTGAACTTGTCCCCATTTTCAATTCTGTGTAGTGATTTTTTTTCCTAAAACAGTAACAAACTTTCAAAATCCGACTATTTTGTGCACTCGTTGGCTGCCCAACTTGCTCGTGCCACGTGGTATATACACTTGTATTTTTTCATTTTTAATAAATTCCACCTAGATTTTCCACCAAAACAAAATTCCACTAATATACATTAAACTTGTCAAATTTTGTAATTCAGTGTAGTGATGTTTTTTTTCTTTTTAATACAAGAAACAAACTTTCAGATATAACTCTTGTTTCTAAATCTTGTGTGATATCTGTTATACAAGTAACACACAACATATATGGACAACAGATGAAGGCAAGTGCACAAGGAGTTGCTGATGAAGGAAGGTGCACAAGGAGCTGAGATGCAAGTCTAAAATTTGAGACACTAACTCAATTTGCTACTTTTGCAGCCACCCATCTTTCACATACCACTCCTCTCTCTATATGTTACTATCTCCATCTCTTCTTGACTCTTGCCATCTACAATGACAATGTATCTGGGTAAGTGTAACCGGACCCATTTCGATTCTACAAAAATACACGTTTTGACTTGTTACCCAACCCGAACATTTTTTCACCTCTATTAATGGTAAAAGAGCACATAACTGAAACTTAACTGTATTTACAAAGTAGAAATAAAAAAATTGTTGCAAGCAAGTGGTTGTGACATTACTCAGCCACAAATCTGGGTATTTTTTCGACCAAAGAGACAATCACTGCCCCATTGTCAGGTCTGCCGCAAGCATAACTGATTCGTTGTGTTTTGGTGTGTGCAAAAACAATTTATCAAAATATCAACAAACGTGAAGTTTAACTTGTCGTGAGACAAATAAACGTGAAGTAATACGAGTAAACCGTTTAGGAAAACGATTACCTCGCAAAACTTGTGAGAGTGATATTAAAATTGTGAGACCGGGAAGTAATTTCCCGAGTCGTACCCCAACGAGGTGTGAATGAAAAGTTTCGCGAAAAGATCGAGATTAAAATCTTGTATGTTTGGTTGAGAAAGGTTATTTGGTATTGTGGTACGTTAAATTAATGAAAATCACGAATTAACGAACGAATACGTGACCAAAGTGCGAATTTACAATGGAAATGAAAATTAACTCTTAAAAACTACCTAAGATACTACGGGAAACATAATAGGAATTTAGGGAACCTTAAAACGTAAGCTAGGTTTAAAAACGTAAAAGTTAACTTAATAAAAACGCGAGTGCGCGAAAAAAAACGCGAAACGGGGGCAAATAAAATCCTACGAATATAAAAATTATATTTTTACAATCCTAATGATATAAGAAAATTTCTGGAAAATTAAAATTATTTTTAACCCTATTTAATTAATTACTACTAATTAATTACTAATTATTAATTACCTTTTAATTTAACTAAATTATCCTAAATTGCAAATAATTATGAAATTTAACTAGAAAAATGAAAATTAAATTTAGAAAAATCTAAAATATTATAAAACTAATCTAAAACAGAAAAACTATTTTTCCTAACTTTTAATTAATTATTACTAATTAAAAACTATTTATTTAATTAATTTAAATTAAACTAAATTATAAAAAATACTAAATGATAAAAGAAAATTCTGAAAAAATTCATAAAATTATCTTAAGTTAACAGTGACCTAAGAAAATCATAAAAATGAAAAGTGCTTTTGAAAAAGCTAATAAATAAGCTAAAAAGCTTAAATATAAGCTATCACTTTTTGAAAAGTGGGATTTTCTTGATTTTTCTTTTACACAACTAATTTACCACTGAAATGAGACAACTTTTACAAAGGAACTTTTTATGAAATTCAAAATTAAGCACTGTGCATGCAATTAAGCACAACAGTCAAAGCTTTAAGCTTATTTGGACTAGTGTTTGTTTGAAAAAGCTAAAGACAAGCTACACTATGATTAACTAGGATAAAACAGATTAAGACTAAAGTGAGACAAGCAATTACACTTAAAATGAGTACATGATTAAGCTTCTAACACACAATAAGCAGTCCAATCAACACTGCCAACCAAACACCCCTAACAGTCAACTTGTTGGGCCAATTAAGCTTATGAACTAAGCTGATAAGCTCAAAATGAGAGCTGAAAGAGAAAGAGGGGCTGGAAGGCTTTCCAAAAAGCTAGGGCTCAAGGGGTGGGACCCACTAATAAGCTCTAGGAGGGCTTGTGAAAATGGACTGATGGAACAGACAAGCTGTGCAGGGGAGATACTCTCCCTGCAAGTCACTTTAGGCTGTTTAATAAGCTACTAAAAAAAATGTTAAAATTAAACCAAGTACTGGTTTCAAAAGTTGAGCTGACTCAGATTTACCTCAAAGAAATTCAGACCATAATATCAAATACTAAAATCATGAAAAATGCTTGAACATTTGGAGTTCTGCACTAAGTTACAATTTTGACTTTTTCAATTGCACACTCAGTTGACTTTCATGAGATTCCAGTGATCAAAAGTGAATCTACAAGTTAAGTTATGGTGATATTACAACTAATTAAGCTATGTGACACTCTACTCTACCTAATCCTACAATTTGGGATCTTAAATTACCCTACTGTGAACACCAAGCCAACATACACCTCCTTTTGACTTTTTCTTGAGATCACTGGTTTGTAATGACTTTAACTAACCCTTGTGACTTAATGTAAGTGATGTGAACCAAAGTTATAAGCTAAGACAGTCCACACCACACAACACTGAGCTGAACCAAACACCCCTATTATGGACCAATTCAAAAGTTTACAAAGCAATAGACAACTAAAACAATTGAAACTGAGAATTTAGCATAAACTAAGCATTAATAAACTCTACTTAACAGATTTAAATTACAACAAAGCATAATCACTCAACATAGCAATTTCTAAAGAAATACATGGAATTTCTTACAAATATTTCCAAGCATAGAGAGATGAATGAACCAGAGCTTAACACCACCAACCTATACTCCCCTTGGAGTTCTAAAACCATGGCCATCCCTTATTCACCATGCTCCTTGCCAAATTCCACAATTTTTATATCTTATTCTGATTTTTTTCTTTCTTTGTAATTTTCTCTCTATTTTTTTTCTTTTTCTGAGTGTTCCTTAATTCAAACTTTAAAAAGGCTTTTAAGCTCTTATGTGAGCTTCTGAGAGCATAATTGAGCACAAAACAAAGTAAGATCAACAATTTGAGACAACAGGGGATTTAAGTAATAATTTGACAATTGCTTGAAACTGAAAATTTACTTGCATTGATACTAAAAATGAATTACAAACTATTTTTTTTACTAAATTAAAAACATTACAGAGAAAAAACTACATGCCATCTGAGGCTTACATTTGGTACCTATTTATACTAAAAAAACTAGGGCTTCCACCTTTTTCTTCCTTGTGCATCTTCTGATAAAAACAACCTTGGATTCCCTTTGTGCTTCTTTGGATGATTTCCCACCTTTGGATTATAAAAGAGGTGATCTCAGCCTTTGATTAGGTTTGGCACCCAATTGAAGGTGGGGATTGCCAGCGTGGATTGAGTGGTGAGTGGGATTGGTATTGGTGATGGTGTAGGGTGGCTGTTGTAGAGTGTGTTGGAGAAAGGTGGGGGGGGGGGACAAAGATGTTGGGGAGGTACAGGGATTTTGGTGGCTGTGTTGTTTTGTTTTGGCGGGGAAGAGAGGTTGGGGAGAGGGGGTTGACTTGCTGACCCTGCACGTTTTATTATTAAACGCAAAGGGGTGGGCTTTGGATATTATCTTGGGCCTGGGTATAATATGGACTGGATCAGGGGTAGGGGTAATTGGGTGGTGTTGGATTGGTTTTAGGGATAGTAATTTAAAGGTCCATTTGTCTTTACAAGTAATAAAGCCCAAGGACTAAACTTGTATATTTTTGATTTTTCAGGGACCAAACATGTCATTCTTCTAAAGTTATTCACAGGGTCTCTTTTGCCATATTCCAATAACACAAGGGCCACAAAATATAATTTACACCTCAAAATTTCCCAGGGACTGATTTTGTCAATTTCCCAAACTGCATGGACCAAAAGTGTAATTTTTCAAAAGTTTTCACCTAAGGATTAAATTTGACGATATTTGACTTTTAAACGCCTTAGGTTGACTTTTCTTTCAAAATATATGCTCAGGGACTAGTTTTGTAACTTTTTGAAAGTCGGGGGACTAAAACTGCCAATTGTGTAAACTTTGTTCGTTTTTCATTGTTTTTGCTCATTTTGCATCTGAAATGTATAAAATACAATCCCTGAGATATTTTTAGTATTTTGATGCATTTCTGGGTGTTTTTCGGATGTTTTGGCAGTTTAAATACGACAAAAACGATGAGTGTTTGAGCACTCATCAATAACATGTGTACCCAGCTGCCAAAGCAGCATCTCAAAATGGACTTCTTACAGATGTAGAAACCCCAACCTCCGCTAGGTTAACTCTCTTGTTAGAATACTCAACAATCTGCAATAACAAAATTCATCGACAAAAATATTGGCTCGACTATTTTAGGGTATTTCAGGCATAATTTGGTCTCATCTTCTTACTAAACGTGTGGAGTAATTAATAAAAGAAAAGGGATGTCGTGTAGTGGTTGTGCATATCTTCTAAAATGGTGATGATATACACGACATGCAGCAAATCTCAACAAAACGTGAGGAGTGTTCAACAAAAGAATGTGTGTCGTTTAATATAAGGTTACAATAAGGAATCTGGGTATCGTATAAAGTTATTTAGTTTAGGATAAATGTTAATAACTTGTATTTATTTCATAACATATAATATTTATTTTATTTATTCATTATTTAAACTTTAGGGTATAATTCAGAATGGTTAATAAAATGTTAACTCAAATTTTAGGCGTTATAATAACACTCATGTAACATTGTAACTTACTCAAAAGTTTTTATTATCTAATGACATCACGGCAACACTTCGGGGTGTTCGGCTAAGCTAATCAATTTGTCAAGAGTTATATTTGAAAGTTTGTTACTTGTATTAGAAAGAAAAAAAAAACATCACTACACTGAATTACAAAATTTGACAAGTTTAATGTATTTTGATGGAATTTTGTTTCGGTGAAAAATCTAGGTAGAATTTATTCAAAATGAAAAAAAATACACGTGTATAGACCACGTGGCACGGGCAAGTTGGGCAGCCAACGAGTATTATATATTTATATTTATATATTATAGCTTTAATTAAAATTTTGATTTTACTTTCTACATATTAGCCTTAATTAAAAGCTTATAGCCTAAGACTAATAACTTGTACATATTAATGAAATAATTATATAAGGAGTAGAAATTTGATATATAAAAAAAGTGTAGATGAACTCAAGTCCTAAAGATTGGGCATAAATGGTATATAGTAATTGGGAAAATGATTCATGCACTATTTATTATGCAATTATTTTGGTTTGACTCGGTGTATTTAGAACACCCCTATTAGAGATACCATAATCATCACATGTGGTGGGTGAATTTTTATGTTTGGTTTAGTGATTAGGGCATCAATCAAACAAAACTTACTTTTTCTTTTGTGTACGTGTGTTGTCGGATATATTTGTATTTAACCGAGACATGTTTACATTGTGTATTTGGCATAATAATTATGACAGGGTTTGTGGTTCATTTGATGGTGAAAGTGGATGTTTATTTTGCGAAGATGTAGAACCGACCACAATGTTATTACACCCGGTCTCGCTATTGGTTGCGGCCTGGTGGGTGACGTGGTTAATTCCCAGTGGTCACTTTAAAGTCTAACCTAAAACTAATATCATATGTAGTATTAACGAGTGTTGATACCCGCGCGTTGCTGCAGAATTCTTCTGTTGCCGTTAGCTACTTAACGTGAAGTTAGTTACCTAGGACTGACTTTGCAATTGATGTATAACATGAAGGACAATTTATGTAAATTATGTGAGGATTAAATTTGCAATGAACCGTTGAGATGAAGGAAAAAGTGCGTAATTTTTTTTTAATGTAAAAGTAAAGGTCGTTAGTTAACAACCGTTAAATAACTGACGGCTGTTAGTAGTGTACAAATATGACTGAATTTGCAATTGATGTATAGCATGAAGGACCATTTATATAAATTTATGTGAGGACTAAATTTACAATGAACCGCTGAGATGAAGGACAAAGTGCGTACAAAATTTTTTTTTAATGTTAAAGATAACAGTCGTTAGTTAACAGCCGTTAAATAGCTAACGACCGTTAGTACTAAAAAAAAAAAAAAAAAAAAAAAAAAAAAAAAAAAAAAAAAAAAAAGTTACTGTATAAACCACTATAGCAGCTACAGTGGTCGGCACTCATCAACCTCCCCACATTTAGTATATATATATAATTAAAAGGTTGCTGATTCGAGTGAATTTCTGTCATTAGGCAAGATGTCCAATTCTAACAACTACGACTTATCTTTGACTCATTCATAGTTATTTGGTATCTTAACGAGGAGGACATGAATATAACGGTAAAACTTACAATCTAAATAAACCTAATCTCAACCATATCAAATAAATTATAGCCAAATTGCATGGATCCTTGTGTGTTTCGTATAAAACGAGTTTTTAATGCCCGCTCGTTGCAACAGGTTTAAACAAACATTGTTTTATTTTAAGCCGAGATCATAATTTTTACCAAAATTATTTAAGAATAATTCCTAACTATCAAGGTACCCGTGCGTTGCGTTGACGGGTACCTGTAATTGATATTTTCGGCGAATAATGTTTTTTATTATTTGATTACAGTGACAATAAGTTTAGATATAGCGAGTAATCTTTTTGCAATCATAGTAAACTATTGAAATTCTGATAATGTTTATGATATCTTATCTAAGGCCATTTCATTTTTTATTTTATTTTTTCCTTATTTTGAAAATTGAAATTAAGATATAACTTATTACTTTTTTGTGATTCATAAGTTTGTTCAATTTGCAAAAAAGGTTGTATTATTTAAAATTATCATCAAATGTGATTAAAATTTTAGAAAGAGACTGTTTAGCACCTTGCTTGATTTGTATATTATGTTTTATTAATTATATTTTTTAATAATAGGTGTTTTAAATATTACATTAACTACAGGTGTCCGGTCAATATACGCAGGTATTGATGCATAGATTGATTGTACATCTAGATTAATTAGTTGTTTGCTTAAAATCTACAAGCAGGATACCCGCGTGTTGCGGCAGCGGGTACCCTGGAATAAAATTTTACGGTAAATCATGTATTTTAGTTTATTATGCTCTTTTTTATAATAAATTTACGGGTGTCAAGAATTTCATGTGACGTATTTTAAATCCTTACCTAAGGATTTATTTCATCTTTTTCAGTGTTTTTTAAATCGATTCGTATAACATGAGCCCATTTAGTCAGTGCCCGTTCAGGCTCGAGCACATTTGGCCCGTTACCCGTTCGGGCTTGAATATTTACATAATGTGCTTTATTATTTATATTATTGACATTTAATAAATGAATTGTGTTTAAGTTGGTTAAACTATATGCTTGATAATTTATATTTCTTATGTAATGGGTGTTTTAATAACTTCATTAATTGTATTTACTGACCAGTTAATTAATTGAATACATTAAATAGCTTGACGACATTGATAGCATTAAAGTGGTGTTTTGTCTTTTTAATATGTGCATTAAAATGGTGTACATTATGCTTCTTGTCTTGTAAGAGTGAGAATGTGTATTAAAGTGATGTACATTATGCTTTTTGTCTTGTACGTCTTAAAATTAAGAGTGAGGTGCCTTTGTGCATTATATGTAGTATAGATACGCCCCATGTAACACCCTCAAAATCGGGTCCAGCGGAAGCATACATGTCATTGGGGTGCTACGTAATTGGTATCATAACATAAGGTACAAAGAATTATTTTTATATCATTCATTTCGAATAAAATTCATTATCAAAAACATTATGTTTACAAAATATAAAAGTAGTGCGGAAATAGGCCTATGAAATAATTAAGTGGTCCCAATTGCTTTATCAGAGTCGCCTATGACAATGCCCCTTGCCAAGCGCCTTCCAATAGTGAGTTATCGACTTATACGTGAGAATACATGCTAAAAGGGTCAACTTATACTGGTGAGTTCATAGAGTTTAATAAAAAGCTTTAGTAGTGGACCTGATAGAGTTATTTGATATGCGGGACTAGGGGTAGATATTACCATACATTCCAACAACATTCCAATCGTAATCATCCATTCATCATAACGAGATCTCAAGTAGGGCCATAGCGACTCTAGCCAGGCAACAAGGTTATAGCAATGGATTGCCACCCTGGTCTAGGCCGGAAGCAGATATCTATTCTTAGCTAGGCATTACGGTTATAGCAATGGATTGCTACCCTAGTCTAAGTCAACATCTACCGCTTATCTTACCCATACCTAGTCAACACATAAAAAAATCAAAGTAGTTACAGGTCCAGAAAAATAGTTGAGCTAGGAAGCTCGCATTTATATCATGAAATCACATAATGCCTTCGAATAATCAATTCAAGTATACCAGTTAACCAATAAAATCTAATCAAATATTTCACGTATTCAGATAAACAATCATTGAGTTTAGTTAAAATGAGCATGTACTCTCCCAAAAAATAGTTATGAAAACCGTTAAAAAGTGGGGGATATGAACTCACCCTAGCCACAGCAATGCAAAGATCACGACTGACACAACTGACATCTAGATCTAATCACAACGGTATCCAGAAGATGGGTACAAGGTATAGAGATGGCGTAACCTAATACGCATACGATTAGCTCAGAAAATACCTCGCGAAATAATAAAGTCTATTGAAGACAATGTGTTATAGTTTTCGTGGATTATTCATGTCATTACTTGTAAAGAGTTTAGTATCAATGTTTCGTGTGGTGGTAAGAAATCATAGTGGTTACAACTCACGCCAAAAAGGAAAAAGACGTCGACATCAACTCACGCCAAAAGGGATAGACATCGACATAGTCATGAAACGTGCTAATAACGCTCAAGCTAACCAAAGAAAATCTAGACCATGACGACAATTAACCATGTAATATATAAAATAGGCAAGTTTCGGTGTTTACCCCATAGTCCCAAATAGTTTATATAAAACATACACATTTTATAAGCAAAAATAAGTTTGAATTCACAATTCGAGCAAAAGACTTTTCAACTTCATAAAACATAAGTTTATATTCTTGTCGGGTTTTATAAGAGTAAAAGGTTTTGGACAATAAATACAAGTTTGGAAAGTTGTATAAAATTCAGCATGACGTTTTCTTTTATACAACACTTCAAAGTCAACGTGACTTTAATTAAATAAATTTTCTTAAAACAATATTTCCCGACAATTTAATAGGAAGCTAATAAAGAGTATTCATTGTTTATTAGACATTATTTCCTTATTGTATATTCGTTGCGAATCAAGTATATTACATTCGTTATGAGTCTAATACATTGTATTCGTTTCGAGTCCAATAAGGTAGGTAATATTCTAAGGAGAAATAAAGTAGTTTTGATGAGGTTTGGTGGTGGTGGCGATGGAGTTTTGTTAAGAGAGATGGGGATGCTGGTGATTTGGCTGTGGTGGCAGCTGACATTAATGGCGGCAGTGGTTTTAGTCAGCGGCGAATGGCGATGCTAGAGATAGTGTTCAAAGAGATGTGTTTATTCTAGGCTTCATGAAAAAGATGTGTATTAATGTTAGATTTCTGTTTAGGGTTAGGGTAATTGATTTGGGGGTTTTTATTGATGTGTGTATTGATGTTAAATTTATAATTGATTTGTGGTTTGATGAAAAAGATGTGTGTTTATTTTGGTTCAACAAAATCAAAGAATGTTTAGCGTAATAATAATAATAATAATAATAATAATAATAATAATAATAATAATAATAATAATATTATATTATATTTTATTATTATTATTATTATTATTATTATTATCACTTCATTAGAAAATCATAGGATTTACAAGAAATTAGTGGGAAGCCAAGAGACAAGCTGGGCCCCCACTCCTTTAGCAATACCAAAACCAATCCTGCTAAAAATATGGTCAGCAGCACGAGCTCCAATGTCCTGAGTCAACGAGAATCTGCGGATACGCTTTAGTAACGTCACCGCATCCTTCTCAAGTTCTCCTAAGGAAGAGAACGAGAAGGGGAGGAACCCATATCCAGTGTCTGCGCATCTAGCCTTATACTTGGCACGTTTGCGTTGTGCGGCTTCGACCACCGCACGACCAGGAGCAAAATCAGCCATGTTTGTTTGTGTTAAGGGAGACGCCCCTGTCAAATCAACACATGTGTCCTGCCCACCATCCCAAGAATAGAATAACACATCAGCTGGACGTAAGGTTTCGCCACTTTCTTTACATAACCCAATGTCAACCTCTTTACGAACCAAGATCCCCGACCGATAACATATGTCAACAAGTGTATCCCATACCATGTTATGTCGATGTTTGATCCCAATAATCCCAGCATATGAAACCGCGTGGTCCCCATAAGTGTCCTGGAACAAGCCAAACACGGCGTCTGTGTAGAGAATAGGGGAATAATCAACCGATAACATAGCACACACCGGTAAGTTCTGGCATTCATGGTCTGTCTCAACCCAGAAATTGGGACCACCCTAAGCCAGTCTGAGGCATGGTCCTCATTTTGCGATCTCCATAAAGCCATTTGTCTAGTAGATAAGCAAAAGGTAGATTCGGCCATTTTGGCAACACGTGTGAAATATATGTCTGCCAGTTTCTTCATGAGTTTGGTGGCAGCGATCTCACATGAGCTGCCTAAAAGGCCAGTTTCCATTTTCGCATTAAAAGCATGCAAGGCCTCATCAAAGGAAGAACCAGAAGTTACGATGCCGGAATGTCGGAGGAGCCTAGTTTGTAAGCTAGTAGATTAGAGTCTAGATGCAAGGAAAGCATAGTTCAAGTATGCAAGGCCTTATTATTATTATTATTATTATTATTATTATTATTATTATTATTATTATTATTATTATTATTATTATTATTATTATTATTATTATTATTATTATTATAACCAGCACTTTTATTAGAATCATAAAAATTTACATGAAGTTAGATGCGAGTCTAAACACAAGCTGTGCTCTCACTCTTTTTTGAATACAAAAGCTTACTCAATGAAAAATGAAAAACACCACTCTTAACCTTTAGAAAAATTATTAGAACTTAACAAAAGTTTAAGAAACCAAAAAGCATTAAAAAATAAAAAAAATCGATAAAATGTTCTTTGACAAAAGTTTTTGAAAGTCTTATTAGCTTGAATATTCTATCTTCAAGCATCTAAACCCAATTGCAAATTCACCCATCTTTACTACCTATAATGTAAAAATGGTCAAAGGTGAAAAGTGGAATAGTCAAGATTTGTGAAAAAGTGAAATGTTGAAAACTCTTAATTTTGGTAAGTATGACTTGTGGACAACCAAACCATGCGAAGGGGTAGGTATGACTTGTGGACAACCAAACCATGCGAAGGTCATTATGGGCTGTAAGTTTGAAAACTTAATTTCGGTAAGTATGAGTTGTGGACAACCATGCGTAAAGGTGATAATGGGCTGTAAGTTCCTGGCAAATTATAAACAAGGAATATCACCCATTATTTGGTAATTTGGTAACAAGGAAAGGATTTCTTTGGTTCATCAATGAGGGCGGGAAAACTCAAATTCGAATCAAACCTAATGTATACCTTCTTGCCTATATAAACAACACAATGTTTAAAGAAACCATTTGTACTCAATTCGATTCCACAGAAATGGATGTGACAAATCAAAGGAATCTCGATGATGATCTGGAGGTTAGTTCACTATTTCGCAAAAGACTAGCCTTCTTATTACTAATGAAATCTATATTTTGCAATGAATGTGTATAACTTGCTCAACTGAATATGTCAATGCTAGGCGGAAAAATGAATTCGTGGATGTTCAAAATTCCTATGGTGTTCTTGCCTGTTCTTGCCTATATAAACAACATAATGGAATACGACCCCAGTGTACTTCGACATCAACAATAAGAAATAGCAGTGACAAATCAAAATAATGTTGATGATGATTTTGAGGTATTACTATCTGTTTCATTTGTATGATATACGCACAAGCTGTTCTTTAGTGTTAATATCTGTTTTATTTGAGGTTGACAATTACTGTTCTTTAGTATGATATACGCACAAGAACATGAAACCCTAATATCTATTTCATTTGAGGTTGGCAAATACTGTTCTTTAGTCTCATTTTACAAGTCTCATATGTAGTATATTTCATATGTAGTCTCATTTTACAAGTCTTATCTCTTTGGTTAATTTTTTCTTTACTCATGCACCTGTACTACATATTGTTTTTACATTGATTCCAATATTTCATTTGAGGTTGGCAAATACTGTTCTTTAGTCTCATTTTACAAGGAAACAATTCAAGGAAACTATCGAATCAAAATAATGCAATGGCTGACCAAAATAATGCACGGCTGGACATATATCCAAGGAAACTATTGAATCAAATAATGCAATGGTTGACCAAAATAGTGTAAGGCTGGACATATACATATTCGCGGAAAGTTTTCAATCATTATAATCTCAGAAGTTGAAACTTAAGAAACTATACGGTTGGAAACTTAAGAGCAACCATAATGTGAAGTTGAAACTTAAGAAACTATATATGGCAATAGTCTTTTCCATTGCCTATATAAACAACAATAACTTGTTAATTCATTTCATAAGTCAAGTCGCACATAAGAGATGGAAATGAAAAATGAAAAAAATGTTGATGATGATCTTGAGGTTGGTTTTCTTTAAATTCGTCTTTAGTTATATTGTCTACTGATATAGTTCGAATTATGATCAATGGTTGGTGTTTAGCAAAGAGTAAATGAAATTGTCTACTGATATAGTATTGAAATGCTTCATCTCAGTTACCCCGTGCAATCAAGTTTCCAAAGTTGTAAAGAAAGAAATTGGTGGGGCCCTGAAGAGGTAGTTTAACATTTAATATATTGTTTTCCATGATTTTCTGTTAATCTTAATATTTATGTATAATACTCATATATTTGACGAGTTTGAAATGGTTCCAATTGCAAGCGCTTTTCTTGCAAAGGTGCATGTTGCTCGTCCTCATGAGGGACCATATGTGATTTTGTATGTATTTGATCTATGAAATTGTTGTGATTTATGGTCAAATTACTGTCATTTGCTAACCATAATATTACTATTTGTTAGTTTCTTATCTATTCATGAGTAACAAACAATTAGAGTATATGGAGCAAGGGCGGAGCTATATTGGGAGAAAGAATGGTTGTGGCCCCCTCACAAATTTGTTACTTTGCGTACTTTTATTCACTTTCATGTG
This sequence comes from Artemisia argyi, assembly GCA_030686995.1. Lineage (NCBI taxonomy): Eukaryota > Viridiplantae > Streptophyta > Magnoliopsida > Asterales > Asteraceae > Artemisia > Artemisia argyi. Next base: position 32,109,966 of record CM060708.1, read on the forward strand.
GTAAAAGTAAATATTTTGATCTTTGGCTCTCCTACAATTCGCAGATTACCCTGTTGGTCTTCCCACATAAATTTATCTAGCTCTGCCACTGATATGGAGGACTGCCCATATTGCGATTAGTTCATAACCCAATTCGAACGTGGCTCCCCTTGTCTCCAATCTATTTTTGTGATAAATATTGGACGGCTAGAAATCATATTGTATATACTTTCAAAAAGTATAATATGAGCATTAACTTGTGTATTCTTGTCATTTAAATGGCAACCATAAAATGACTTGTATCGTTACCTTTCCATTTGACATTAAAAGAAAAAAAAAAAAAATGAACGTGGTAATAATGTTAGCAACGTATGGGATTACAAACTTTTTTTTAACCTTATAATTATCAAACACCTTAGACTTTTATAGTTTGAAGAGAACAATAATTAAGTCTTGAATAATCCATAGTATTAAACAAAGCCAACCAAAGATGTATCTACTTTATTTCTTCTTGACACAAAGAAGGTTACATTGGAGCACTTGACTTTGAAACTTGAGAAATAATTATTTTTAATTATGAATGTTTATGAGGAGATGTTTGAAACACGACACATTAATGCATTTCCTAAAATACGACTCGACAAAAGGTTATTGATTTGATATATCATTCATATATTTACACTATGACAACTTTACTACAAATCATTTTCGTATATAAACCTGAAGAATGACAACATTATAACAAATCAATTCCAAAAAGTTTTGTTATGACAAGTTTTCAAATCGTTTTAAGTTTTTAGTTTTAAGGTTCATGTGAAATATACATTACAAACATAGAATGCGGGTGTTTATCAATAAAGCTCAAAGCCAAACAATTCCAAATGTTGGTGTCTATTTGCCCGACTGTGTTTTCTCGCATGACCAGCTTTATGTGGCATTGTCTAGAGGGATATCCCGTAGAACAACAAAGATATTGGTTAAACCAGTCAAAGAGTTCTGTTAAGCAGGAATCTACACCTCAAATGTCATGTATCAAGAACTTTTATGTGACGAGTAACGTGTGTTGTTAGTTATTATCTCATAACTGATGTAATGTTTTACTTTCAGTTTCATTAAATGTTGTTATATGTTGTTTGATAGATGTTAAGAATTTTTTCTAGGCTTTAGTTATCGTATAGTACAACATTTTACAATTACATTCTGATCGATTCACGTTCTATTTTGAATGCTACACAAAACACTCACCACAATATCACAAATCGTTAATTATATGTCGCTAGAAATTCCGTTGCTATGCACGGGTACTCGTCTAGTCTTCTCTAATGTTTGCATGTGATGTTGTTTTCATATCTGAAAAAGCAATAAAAAATAAATATGTGCCAAATTTGTATATAAGATATATACATAAATAAAAAGGCCATGCCTATAAAGAATGGAAATATCAAGTTACAATCTTCAAAATTTTTAAAGTCATCAATGTGTTCTTCGAGATTCACTGCAACGTCACCTGAACAGACTCGAATATGTATATATATAATTTTTTTTTAAATATGTGTGGATAGAGATATTCGGTGTTTTCAGTTTGGTTTTGTTATATATTTCTCAATCCCAAAACCAAACCAAACACTAATTAAATACTCCGATTCAACTTCAAACCAGACCATACACCAATTAAAATTTTCGATTCAATTTTATTCGGTTTCAGCCCGAATTATTTTTTGATTTGTTCAATGTCAAACCAAACACTGAACACTTTTATTAATGAACTCAATCAACCATCTCTTAGTTCAACTTTATTAACCAAACAATATAAGAAAATAGAAGCATATACTCCTCAAGTGAGTGCTATCTCAAACAAGGAAACAAACGACAATAAATCTTCACTGCAACACTCAAGAATCAACAAATACAGAAGCGATTAAATATATAGCCCACACTTACAATCCACCGCCTGCACTTATAAGAAAGACAAAAACAGTCCGTGCTATATAAAAACTCAAAATACATCTGTTTACCTGATTGGCAGAAATAGTCCCTATAGTATTTGGACCCTTGTTCTTAAAGTCGCGCAAAAGCCTCGCCAAAGCCCCGCAAAGGCTTGAGGGTTGGTCAAGCCGTCACTCCACACGTTATGCCACATTATGTAACGTCTTTTTGTAAACTCGATATATATGAAATATAATATAAATATATAGATATTTTCATATTTTGTACCACCTTATGTCACTTCTTATAAACTCAAAAGCTTCGCCTTGACCGCTAACGCGTGATGCTTGGTCATGCCACCACGCCACGCCTCGCACTATTATAACCTTGATTTGGAAAGTACATCATGAGTAAGTCTAACTATTTTAGATATAGTCAACAACTTTAAACTAATGTTTAATTATAAAAGTGCCTTTAAATCAATATCCTTACAAAACTTCGTAATTACATCAATATCCTTAGAAAATTTATAATTAATTCAATATCTTTTCAAAACCTTAAAATGTACATGTATATCGAAAAACACATTTTTATTATATTTAAATGCACATTAAATGAACTTGTAAATTACTATATTTGAACATGATTTTCACTTAAATGAATTAAAACATTCTTTTTATAAATAGATTAATCTCTTTCTACCGGGAATAACTTAGCAAAACCCACAAACAAATAGTAATGAAGGGTTTGTTGCATATAACTAAAAATTGCCACCATATGGAAATGATAATTGCTTGTAAACGACTTCATTTCATATGTAATAAATAAAAATAAAAAATAAATAAATAAATAAAATTGACAAGTAGAACCCATAATGTTCAGTCGACTTTAAGATGGATTAATTTTGTGTATGTTGATAAGATCTAAAGAAAGACTAAATTAGAAATTTGTAATCAAACACTAACTTGAAAACAAATATTTTCTTTTACTAGTTATAATGTCCGCTCTCGCGTGAGTTTTTTTTTTTTTTTTTTTTTTTTTTTTTAAATGTTTTGAATACTATATTTTTATTTATTAAAAAACAAATAATTTAATATTTGTTTTGTTTGATTTATGATTTTTAATTATAATTTTTTACTATTAAAGATAATTATTTAAAAAATTTAATCCTATTGTTAGTTGCATCTTATCTATATATATATTTTTTTTATCTTATACTTATTTAGTATATTAACAAAATGAATTTATAAATTAAAAAAAAGGCGTTTAAATCAACATCCTTGCAAAACTTCATAATTAAATCAATCTTCCTATAAAGGGGTATTTAAATCAATCTCCCTATAAATGTCATTAAGAAATCAAAGTTAGGCTGCGTTTTTTTTTTTTTTTTTTTTTTTTTTTTTTCTCCAACCTCTTAACGCCTCTGAACAGGCACTGTGTCTGAATCGGTCAGACATTTACGCCGTTCAGACAGTTTGTTTTTTATTTCTCGTTCAGACGCGTTCAGATGCAGTTAGATCTTAATGGTCAAGACTTAAGAGGGGTGTCTTAACGCGTCTGAATGCCCTTGTTGACACAAAATAACCAAAAAAAAAATTTCCCGTTCAAACATGAGGTTTTTTCTTTTCTTTTTTTTTTTTTTCCGTTCAGATGCGTTCAGATTCAGACATTTACGCATCAGATTCAGATTCAGACGTGCGATTCAGATTGAGATTCAGACCCTCTTAATAAACAAACACCACCTTAGTGACAATCCAAATATACCACTAGAGTTAATCATGATGAACACAGTTCAATCCCTTTCTTGAATACATTTAAAGAACCCGATATATCCAACTTTCCTATGTGTGTTCATATTATATACATCGATAAAATATAAAACGTACCATCAGCCAAGTAGCCAACCACTTGAGCTTTGTCAGATTATGGTTTTTTTCTATAGCGTCAACCATTGGCCCAGGCCCACTAATATAAGAAACCCTATCAAGTTTCTATCACCAACTTAAAATGGGACGACTTTGGACTTAATTTTTCTCTATTATCAGTCACTTTCTAACCTTTACGACTCGTTCTTAATATCAGAATGCATGAGACCGGATAAGGCTGGGCATGTAGTATTCTAGAGAAGCGATTAAGTTACTTAAACAAGCTCTCACTTGTTCATAAACAAACTAGGAAATTTAGTTATACTTTCATAAAAGTTCGCATTGTCTATATTCCATGAATTTCAGAATATTGATTTACATATTAATACACACAGAGGTTGCAACACGAGCTGGTTTCATCCTACTTTTCACCTTACACATTGTTGTAATTGTTGGTTGTTATTAGTAAATGGGTTCCCAGATTAGGGTTAAGATAATCAATGAAGGTACCGGATATTCACTTGAAATCGTGGTATCACTTTTCAATAGAAACTATTCGACCCTATGCGTGGGTTACACGAATATCTCTATGGGATAAGACCAAGTGATGTTCTTGTTTTAGGCACAAACCAAGAACCAGATGTGTATAGAAGTGTTTAGGGTTTTGTGTTTAGTATATCGTATGATAACTTATCTCCATGCATAATGATGTGATCTCTATTTATAATAGAGAATACTCAAACCCTAGCCCATGGTATTATGTATAATTAACGGCCCATTAATTATAACATAATACTTTCCATAATAATAGGGATATGTGGTTGTCAGTGAAAACATTATCACTAGCAGTGGTAATGTTATCACTAGCAGTGGTAACAATAACCCTTGCAGTGGTAATATTAACACATCAGTGGAAACACACTAACAGCAGAATCTACTATCAGTAGAATCAAAACATAACCACTATTGAGTCAGTGGATTCAGTGACCAAATGGGTGTATACTCCATACCTCCAAACCCATTACCAGGTGTGAATTGATCCCTCAAGTGCACTAAATTTACTAACAATCCTCCCCAAATTTAGTTCACTTCCTTTGCATGAAAATTCAAACACAAAACCAAAACAAGTGCATAAATGAAAATATCCTGAGGATTGAATTTCCACATTAGTACATATACTTTCAAATATTCGAGAATCAGGGTGTTCTAAGAATTGAACCCTTCAACCCATTTGAATACCTGATGATAAATACACACAAGTTTTCAAACACTAAAATACTCCTGACACTATACAAGCCATGTGTCCATATCCAATTCATAAATGTTGTAAAAGCTAAAAGTCCAAAGCTTCCTGAAGCGGCAAAACTTCAACATTCACATAGGTGGTTCATCTTTAATTCATGCTCCTGCTAAGCACTTTTTCAAAGAAAATTAACCATTAAGAAGTGAAGACTTCATCCTCCTTTCAGCAGGTAACAAGCACAACCTTGGGATGTTTGTGATACATGTGCTTCAGTCCACTAAATGATCAGCTTTCCACATTGAACTCAGCTTCCAAGTTTCCTTAGAAGGGAGTTGGGTATCCTTGCATTCAGTGACTAAGTTGGACTTAAACCCATCCCTTTAGCAGACTTCAAAACCAAGTCTCTAGCCAAACCCTTCGTCAAGTGATCAGCTAAGTTTTGTTGAGATTTAACAAACACTATAGATACCACCCCATTCATGATAAGCTCACGAATCATGCTATGCCTGACACCTAAGTGTCTAGACTTCCCATTGTACATCTGGCTATAAGCCTTTGCCAATGTAGCAGCACTATCACAACGGGTAGAAATAGGTGCTATAGGTTTAGGCCATAAAGGAATCTCAAGAAGCAAGTTTTTCAACCATTCAGCTTCTTTGCCAGCAGCAGCTAAAGCCACAAATTCAGATTCCATGGTTGAACTGGTAATGCAAGTTTGTTTCTTGGATGCCCAAGAAATTGCACCTCCACCAAGTAGGAATACCCAACCACTAGTAGACGAATTGTCTTCAGTGTTACTGATCCAACTTGCATCAGTGTATCCTTCTAATACTGAAGGATAACCAGTATATGAGAGACTATAATCCATAGTTCTCTTCAAATACTTAAAGACCCTCTGAATTGCTTGCCAATGATGAGCACTAGGATTACTAGTATACCTGCTCAGTTTACCCACAGCAAAAGCAATATCAGGCCTTGTACAAGTCATGGCATACATCAAGCAGTCAATCACCCTAGAATACTCAAGTTGAGATACAGCTTTGCCAGTATTAGGCATTAGTTTCTCACTTGTATCCATGGGAGTACTCACTGGAGTATAAGTATCAAAGTAGTCTATTCCTGACTTTTGTTTAAAGCCTTGAATAACTAATCTTGCCTTGAACTTTTCAACAGTTTCATCTACCTTCATTTTCTTTTTGAAAATCCATTTGCTACCTAAAGGTTTGCAACCAGGTGGTAGATCAGTCAACACATAAGTGTTATTGCCCATGATAGAGTCCATCTCATCATTAATTGCTTCTTTCCAGAAAGCAACATCCTGGGACTTCATTGCTTCTTCAAATGTTTTGGGATCATCCTCCACAATGAAGCAATAAGAGTATTGGTCAGAGACCTCACTCCTTGTACCTTCAATTAAGTATAATTGAAACTCATGTCCAAATGACTTTGGAGTCCTCACCCTATTGCTCCTTCTGAGCTCAGGTTCAGGTTGTTGTTCCACAACCTCAGCAGGAACCTCATCAGCAGGAACCTCATCAGTAGGAACCTCTGAAACACTATTGTCATTGGTTCCACCTGGAATCCTTTGACCTGGTCTAGGGATAGATGAGAATCTGTTCTCATCAAAGAGTGCATCCCTTGATTCAATTATTGAGTTAATTGAAACAGACTCATTAGGTTCTATAACATAAAACCTATATGCCTTGGAATGCTCAACATATCCAACAAAGATGCATTCAATGCCTCTTTCACCCAAAGTTTTCTGCTTTGGATCAGGGAGTCTTACAACAGCCCTACAACCCCATATCCTAAGATAATTAAGGTTAGGTTTCTTTTTAGTCCAAAGTTCATAAGGGGTAACTTTGTTCCTTTTGTTAGGAACCCTATTTAATAAATAGCAAGCTGTTAACGTAGCTTCACCCCAGAATCCTTGACTCAGCCCTGAATAGGACAACATGGAATTAACCATCTCCTTCAGCACCCTGTTTTTCCTTTCAGAAATACCATTTTGCTGAGGAGTATAAGGGGCAGTCGTTTCATGGATTATACCAACAGACTGAAAATACAGAGTATCCATGTACTCACCTCCCCTATCAGTCCTTAATCTTTTGATCAGGGAACTTTGTTGCAATTCAACTTCAGTTTTAAATACTTTAAATTTATCTAATGCTTCATCTTTAGAATGTAATAAATAAACATGACAAAACCTAGAAGCATCATCAATAAAAGTCACAAAGTATTTCTTATTCCCCAAAGAGGGAGTTGCATGTAAATCACAAAGGTCACTGTGAATTAACTCCAAAACTTTAGTTTCACGTTTTACTCCTTGAAAAGGTTTCTTAGTTATCTTGTTCAACATACAAGTTTTACACTTTTCAGTGTTCATATCAAAAGCTGGTATTAACCCATCCTTGGACATATCTTGCATTCTTTTAAAATGTACATGGCCAAGTCTTGCATGCCATAGGTTTGAATCATAAAGTTTAGATGTAGAAATAAAAGCAGAATCAATATTATCATGAACAATATTAAGTCTGAACATTTGATTACATAAATAACCAAAACCAATAAATACACCATTTTTAGATAAAACAAACTTATCAGATTCAATAACCTGTTTATAACCACAATTATTCAAAACACTACTAGAAACCAAATTCTTTCTAATATCAGGAACATGTAAAACATTAAATAAATAAATAATCTTTCCAGAACTAAACTTCAATTCAACACATCCTTTTCCATGCACCAGGGCAGTTGACTCGTTTCCCATGTGAAGAATAGAACCATCATTCATTGACTTGTAGGTCTTGAACCAGCTTCTATCTTTACACACATGAATTGTTGCTCTAGAGTCAACCCACCACGCAACATCATCATCCTGCACAAAGTAAATATCAGATATATATGTAACATAATAAATCTTAAAAGACTTATTAAACACATTCTGACCTTTCAGAGAATTGGTGTTACCATTCCCTCCACTTGTGCCTGATCCATTGGATTTGTTTTCAATTTTACCACCCTTGCAATCTTTCCTGAAGTGTCCAGGTTTCCCACACTTACAACAAGTCACCTTAGGTTTCTTGTTAAGATCAGATTTGGTGTTATCTTGATGCTTACGCTTGCCCTTGTTATCATTGTACTTGGTGGAGTTGTTATGCTCCACCATATTGACAACTGATGGACCAGTAGCAGTGCTACTCTTTGGCTTGTCAATGTCTTGAGCTTTGAGTGAGTCCTCAATGCGCAAGTGACTGCCCAACTCAACAAGAGTTAACTCCTCCTTCTTATGCTTAAGCATATGCTTGAACTCTTTCCAAGAAGGAGGTAGTTTATCGATGATACAAGAGACTGAAATAGCCTCATCCATGTTCATCTTGTGTTGTGTGAATCGACCAAGTATACTAAGAAGTTCATTGTATTGTTCCATGACAGGTCTAGAATCAACCACTTTGTAATTGTTAAAATTACTTACAAGGAACTTCTTACTTGATGCATCCTCAGCCATATACTTGGCTTCCAAGGAATCCCATAGTTCTTGAGAAGTTTCAACATTCTGATAAATATCAAATAGAGAATCAGACATACCATTGAGAATTAAACTTCTGCATATGTAGTCATCATTCTCCCACTTGCTCCTTGCCCTCATCTGATCTATAGTAGCATCATCTCCATGATCTTCTGGAATCTCAGTCGTGAGAACATACACCACATTCATACTTGACAATAAGAAGTGCATCTTCTTTTACCACCTTCTGAAATTAACACCTTCAAACTTTTTCAACTTGGAAAAGTTAGCAGCCATTTGTCTCATAGCAGCAGCCATTGATTATCACTAATAGTTTCTATTGATTGTTGGTTGTTATTAGTAAACGGGTTCCCAGATTAGGGTTAAGATAATCAATGAAGGTACCGGATATTCACTTGAAATCGTGGTATCACTTTCCAATAGAAACTATTCGACCCTATGCCTGGGTTACACGAATATCTCTATGGGATAAGACCAAGTGATGTTCTTGTTTTAGGCACAAACCAAGAACCAGATGTGTATAGAAGTGTTTAGGGTTTTGTGTTTAGTATATCGTATGATAACTTATCTCCATGCATAATGATATGATCTCTATTTATAATAGAGAATACTCAAACCCTAGCCCATGGTATTATGTATAATTAACGGCCCATTAATTATAACATAGTACTTTTCATAATAATAGGGATCTGTGGTTGTCAGTGGAAACATTATCACTAGTAGTGGTAATGTTAACACTAGCAGTGGTAACAATAACCCTTGCAGTGGTAACATTAACACATCAGTGGAAACACACTAACAGCATAATCTACTATCAGTAGAATCAAAACATAACCACTATTGAGTCAGGGGATTCAGTGACCAAATGGGTGTATACTCCATACCTCCAAACCCATTACCAAGTGTGAATTGATCCTTCAAGTGCACTAAATTTACTAACAGTAATCTTGTTTACACATTGTTCTACACACTTGTGCTGTTGTACATTGAGGAAAAAAAAAAAAAAAAAAAAAAAAAACTGACTAGTTAAAAATAACCAAGTGGTTGTAGAAACTACAAGATTACTTGTCGCTAAATGCTTTTTTTAATTTGTTGTTACAAGTGATGTAACGCATAAACAATATAGATATTTACTTGTTTAGGAATACGTTACTGTCAAGTAAGGTCAATGTAATTGACATATTTATTAGATATTGTGTGAAAATTTCATCACTATTTTATATGTGAGAATACACTTAATCCAATGGTAGCGCAAACCAAGTTGCGGTGATTCTTCACTTATATATGCTAGTTCAAAATATTTTTAAATATAAGACTAAAAAAAAAAAAAAAAAAAAAAAAAAGACTAATAATAATAAATCGAAACTCTTTTCTATCGACTATCTCACAGTAACACCGTATATTTATCTCACATATTCTAAGTTAGACTTAAACACACAAGTAACCATTTAGTTGAAAATTTCTCAAACAACAACAGATACTATAGAGAGACACTCTTTAATAATGATAAATTGAAATGTTTTTTTTTTATTACTATTTTTTTTTCAAGTGTTTCTTTAGATTGTTTGTGTTTTCGTTTTCTAACCTCTCCTTAGGGGTGTTTATTTTTTTGTTAGCTAAGAGATGAGTGGGATTCATATAGGACTCATTGCTCTTAGTGTGTCTTAATGGGGAGAGGAATACATTTTATTACTTGTAGATATAGATGTATTAGTGAAAATAAGTGAGTTTCACACAAAAAATTACTAATATTATTAAATACTTGTGTGGACCCATTCACTTAGCTAAGAGAAAAAAGAAACACCCCCTGGATATTTTTAGTTTTTAAAGACCATTTTCATTAAAGGTTAGCAATAAGCTAAAAAAGAGACGTTACAAATATTTTTACAAGCTAACTTTGGATTATTAATCCAATTGTTCCAATTAGGACATGACCTTTTTTCTCCTATGAAGAATTCACGATTGTGATAGTGAAGTTCCTAATCCATGACAGTTTTTAGTGAAAGAATGACAAATAGGTTTAAACAATAACATATCTTTTATATAATAAAAAAATTATATTATTTCGGAGTGTTTTTGTAAATCTTTTCTCACTGAAAAAAAATTAGATCAATAGGAGAGCTCGATTTTGCCACGTAGGCGAAATCAAGCAATATGATTAGTTAATAAAAAGTCAAAATTAAATTGATTTTGGTCAAATTTAATCAATTTGGTAGAGAAATTTGGTTAAGAAAAAAATGCATAAAAATATAGGTGTCAAATTTATGAAAACAAAACTTAAAAAAAGATGAATTAATTAATAAAACTTTGGTGTTTGAATTTTAAACAAATTATATAGAGCTAAATACAAAATTACAAGTTTTCATGTTTTTTAATAACTTTAGAAAAAAACAAATAACCCCCTATACTTTATAATATTAACTTTGTTTAAAATTACATGATTATTAGTATTAGTTTTTAGATTTTCATTATTAAAATTACAAAATTTGGTAAATATGCAAATTCGTTTTAATACACGTTAAATAGTTTTTAAACTAATGTTAGTTTTAGACTTTTCTAGAATATTTTTTTAAATAAGGACTCATGTTATTTTATTTAAAAGTTTAATTTACGCGTACACGAGTTTAAATATTAAATACGGCTAAATTGTTAGTAACGGGAATATAAATATCAAATGGTAAGCACGAGTTAGTGTGATATGAAAATAAATATACGCGATTCAACTTATAGCAACGAATCATGAAATTGTTATTTAAAATTTATATAGTGATATCTATAAAAACATTTTAAAAACTTTATGGAGCATAATTTAACTTTATCAACGCTCATTATATGCTACTAAACCCGCACATTTTGTACAACATGATATTAATAGTTAAAGTTAAACAACAACATCAACCTCAACCTCAACATGTCTGTCAGTTAAAAACGTTATACAAAGCTAATTATTAAAAAGAAAAAAAATAAGGTTAGATAGTCATTGTTTAATTAATGTGTTCTCCTTAAATTATAAAAAAAATGCACGCATCACAATCCTTATTTGATAACAATCACCTCCTAAATCAAAAAAGAAAAACTACGTGGGTGATAACCTAAGTTTATTTATTGACGTGATGTTTTATAAAAAAAATAATAAAATAATAAAAAAATAACGTAGTAGTTGGCTTTTGTAAAGGAATTAAAAGTATAAACATGAAAATTATTAAGCAAGTATATATAGTTTTTAATCATGTTATTACGTTACTATATTGTGATAATGTTATTAAGTTGATAATCACGGATGTGAGATACAACATTCTTCTATATTTATGATTTATGTGTTAACCTATTTTTGCTTCTGAATAAAATCTGAAAGAGACCTCAACAGAACTTTGACTTATGCCTTATCTAGCTGATAGTTTTTAGTAACGTTTTTTATGGTTAAATTTTTTTTTTATACAAATAAACTTTTAGTAACTGTTTTTAATGTTTTATTGAAAACTTCTACACTTAATATCTGTGTTTTTACTATAAACATACTAAGCTATAATTGAATTAGTTGTGAGTTCAAGGGTTTTTTATTAAGCTTCTCAAAAAAGCTTAAAGCTTTATCATAAACTTATTGTGTTATAGTAATTGAATAAGACAATAAGCACCTTCAATAAGCATAACCAAACACCCCTTTAGTTCTAATCTGAAGTTTTCTTATTTGATGTTAGGACTAATTTTGTTGTTATCCTCACTATAATGCAACATGTTAGTGGTGTTTGCAGTTTTATTATCTTATCGCACACACTAAAATGCGAAGCAATTTGTTGTGTGCGTTTTTTAGAGGAGGATTAAGTATCAACACATGATTTTCGTGGAAGGATTATCTACGCCTGCTCAAGGTATGAATGTATAATTAAGTTGAGTTGCTAATTTAGATAGTACATGAATGTATTTTAATGTACCAAAGATGTGTTTTAGTGCCTATATGAGGAATTTTATGGTTGGAATTCTTAGCATGTGTCTTTAAATGAGTTAAAGAAACTTAGTAGGTGTTTATTGTCATTGATAACACTATGAGTGTCAATCAACGGTCTAAAATATGGGTGCCTTTTATCTTGATGATTTAGGCTAATTGTGAAGAAAGTTGCACTAAAGTGAAAGGTCGGTAAGGATTCAAACAATTTTAAAAGACTTGTGAATGTACTCTTTGCCGTTTTTTCCATGCATTTATAATTTACTTATGCAAGTAATAATAATTTCCTTATATAGTTCGGTCTCACAGAAAAATTATTCTTATACCTTATGCATAAAAGTATTCTACCATTACTTTTTTTTTGTTTGTTTCTATTTATGTAATAAAGAGGCTATAATATAAGCATCTATGTTAATTTGGTAATGTTATGATCAAACATGAAAAGTAAATAGCACAAACTTATGAAAATACAAATTTTCAAATAAAAAGGTACATTGGTAAATATGGTATGATGGTTATTCATAAGGGTTTTATATCAAATAAGTTACCCAACTTTGCGTTTTTGTGCACCTAAGTTACCCAACTTTTTTTTTGTTCAAATGGGCTACTGGACTATACGGGTTTGACATTTAGGTTACTAAAAACCATAAATGTGTTCATTGAGATTACCCCGATGATTGGTAACCGGGAGATGGGTCCATGTCAGCTTTATGTTCAAATAAGTTACAAATATGTTACTCAACTTTACGATTTTGGTCGTCTAAGTTACTGAAGGTTTTTTTTTTTTTTTTTTTTTTTTTTTTTTTTTTTTTTTTTTTTTAATTGGGTTACTAATATATATTTATTTACAAGATATTTAGCGAATTAAGTGGATTTCGTTAAATATCTTGCCCCGGTCCGCTGCGTTGCGGCTGGGCGTTGGTTTTTTTGCGAACAATGTTGATGCAGTTTATGTTTTCGAAGATTGTGAGCTGATAAATTGAACAACATATTTAGCTAATTAAGTGGATTTCGTTAGAATTTATACGTTTTGTATATGTTATTATAGACATTTTTGTATACGTTTTTATGTATGTTTTAAATACATTATTATATGCTTTTTGTATACATTTTTGTATACAAAACGTATTTAAAACATATATTATAGCATTTATAAAGACGTACATAAAAAGTATATAATATAATAATGTGTATAAAAATGTATATAAAAGTATGTATAAGGACGTTTTTGTAGTAACGTATATAAAAACATATTTAAAAAGCATATAAAAACGTATATATAATGAATGAATACGTTTACGTTTTTAATTATCTATGTGATTTTTAATTTATGATGTGGCGTTGAGGTGTTTGGTGAGTGAGCGTATTTTTTATGTGACTTATAAGGGTAGCCTAAATTAACAAAGTTGTGTAGTTAGTTATCGAATTGAACAAATAAAACTTTAGTAACTTAGGTGAACAAATTCGCAAAGTTCAATGACTTATTTGTATAATTAAAAAATAAAAGTCAGCTGCCAGTGTGGCATGTCAACCGATTATAATAAGTGCAAAATAGTTGGGTCACTATTTTGCCCGGTAAGGATAGTACAGTAACCCATTTGAACAAAAAAAAGTTGAGTAACTTAGGTGCACAAAAACGCAAAGTTGGGTAACCTATTTGATATAAAACCATATTCATAATCAAGGAAATGAATCAATTTTCAAAGCTATCTAAATATGCAACATATTTTAACGAAAATATAAGTAAAAGAAATACCACAATTACAAAACACGTCGTAAATTGATATCACGGGTTAGCAAAACTAAAAGCATATATCACTAACATCTTATGCAAGTCAAGTATCGTCATGTGATTTTGCTCGAATAATAAAATATTATTTTTAATCCAAAAGCATTCTGCTAAAATTATAACACATATACATGTGGTTTTTTATTTTTAGTCCACAAAGTAAAACTATTTGAAACATGTTAAGTGATTCATCTCTTAATCGATAATAATATATAATCAAAAAGAAATTTTTAAAAACCTGTGCGTACACAGGTATTATAACTTGTAAGGTAAACTACTCAATGGATAATTCTTATTAAAATGAATCAAATAATTACAAAAGTTCTGCAAATTAAACACTTAATTTAATGAAAATAAGTTTAGCTCTCTAATCAAGCAAACTCAAACAATAGTTAGAGTTAAGTGAACTCTGACTAGCTCTCTGATTTGATCAAGGACGAAGAGGGTTCAAAGTGATTATAAATGCTTTTCTTTAATGTGATAATTAATGTTACCCCCCGTGCCTGATTTGACCATAATTTTAAACTTTTACACGGAAACGACATATCCCAAACCTGACCTTCTGTTACTCTTTAAATAACTGACAACGACCTATTACAAACCAGCCCTTAAGACTATTTTTAGAAGAAACTAGACTCAATTACCTTTAAAATGATGGGTGGTACAACTTCTAACAAGTTACGGATCAAAAGATATGATTTTTCTAACATGACACATTTTCTGCACTAATTGCTGTCCCGTTTTCATACTTAACCAAAACGACTAAAACTCAACTTCTATAACTCGAAAATTTACAAAACTTTCCAGAAATCATTAGGACATTATAAACATCAAATATGTACATAAAAATGGTCACAACAACCCTCGAAAACATGCTTTACAAAGTGACGGGTGGAAAACACCTGTTTTGACCCATTCGCATACTACACTTAACCATATCACCTTTAACCATAAATTAACACTTCAAGTATGAACCAAACACTCATTTAACATTAAAAACCATGACAACTTTGATCCATGACCATTGACCCATTCACATCCCAAAATGGGTCCAATTACATGTTATGCCAAACGCCCCCTTAACTTGACTGTAAACACATGAACTATATTATAACTTGTCCATTGACCACCAGTTTATACACTTGTCCATTGACTCACGGGGGTACAAACATGACACTTGAGCTCGGTATACTACCTAGCTCCTACTTTCTTACCATTCCTTCTACTTCACATGTCCAACCTTAGTTCTTATCCAAGCCATAGCTTCACCCATGAGTAACCTACAAAACATTGTCAACTAAACAATAAGCTTTCGCTTAGTAAGTAACTAGATTAACACATGATTAGCATGTTAGTCTACATATATGCTACACAAATACTTCAACCAATAAACACATAAACATCAAAACATACCTTAGCCTTTCCCTACTCATAGTTTATCACTTGAGTTGGCTAACTAGGCAAACCACCTATCAAGGCCACACTCACTAAATCAAAGCTAACAACCATGCCGTAAAGGCAAGCTAACAACCATGCCATGAAAGCAAGCTAACAACCATGCCATGAAAGCAAGCTAGGTGATGAGTGTGTAAATACTCATCATTTTTATCATATCTGAACTGCCAAAACATTCAAAAACACTCAATTACGCATCAAAATACTGAAAATATCCCAGGATTGTGTTTTATATGTTTTAGACGCAAAATGTTTAAAAACTAATGAAAAATGAACAAAGTTTGCATAATTGGCAGTTTCAGTCCCTCAATTTTCAAAAATTGACAAAACTAGTCCCTGAAGTTTTAAAACGAAAGAAAAGTCAACCCAAGGCATTGAAAAGTCAAATGTTATCAAAAACAATCCTTGGGTGGAAATTTTGAGAAAATTACACATTTGGCCCCTCAACTTTGGCAAACTGGCGAATTTAGTCTTTCAAGTTTCAAAAGTGTCAGTTTTGGTCCATGGGAAATAATTTTTGGATAAAAAGTCAACTTAGGACCTTGGGAAAGCAAAAGTTATCAAAATTGGTCCCTGGGTGAAATGTTTGAGAAAATTACACTTGTGGTCCCCGAACTTTCAAAAATTGCAAAAGTAGTCGTTGGGTTTTAAAAATTGGAAATTTACATTTATAACCATTGTACTATTCACGTGTTACTACTTTGCCCTTTTTGATAATTTATGGGAAATTACACTTACAGCCCCTCAAAGTTTCAAAATTACAAAAATGGTCCTTGTGCAGAAACTAACCAAACGGTTCCCTTTTTTTATCCAAACCCAAATAACAAATCCAACCCAAACTTACCCCTAGCCCACCTTATACCTCCCTTTTTGGCCCAAAACATCAACAGCCCACTCCACACAAAAAATTAATACCCCGTTTATATTTTACCTCGGTCAAACACATTTGACTACCAACTCCACCTCACCCCTGCTCCTCTGCAACACCACACCAAAACACCATCATCACTTCCACCCCTCCTCTGCCAACACTCAAACCCTACACCCCTACCCCCAAACAAACACCTCAGTCCAAACTAATACCACTTGCACAAGTTTTACAGGTTATGAGTCAAATCCAAAGTTTCCCGCCAATGATATTGAAGGCTGGGATGAAAGTAAGCCTATCCAATGGATGGGAATGCTCAAGTGGGTCCCACTGAAACCCTAAAGGCTCAGAATAAAAGGAAAAAGAAAGAGTTGAGATGGTAGTAGTTAGTAGTGTAGCTTAGTGTAACTAAAATGTCGAATTTCATGTAATCTTTTCTTAGTTATTAAAATCAGTACTTAAATTGTATCTCTCAGTTTCTTAGTGTATTTTTCAAGTCAGTTAAATCAAAAAATTGAAGTGTTTGTGTTAATGTTAGTTTATGCCATAATTCCATGAAATTTCTTATATAGCTTGATGATTGATAAAAGTGTTTGAATTCTATTCCATTAAGTCATTTTAAGTTAGTATGACTCATTTTAACCTTAACACCTTAGATTAATTCATCTTTAGTCAGAATCTCAAAAATACCAAAAAAAAAAATCACTAAAAATTAGTAGAAAATAAAAAGTCAGTGTATTGGTTAAAGAAGGAATGGAGCAAGGCTGAAATTGGAATTTTTGTTGGTTTAGAACCTCTGGGGAGGTGTTAGGTTGATCATTTGTCCTCTGGTTGTTACCCTGTGCATTTGGACTCAAGTTGTAAGCCATCTTCTTAATTTTTTGCAAGTTAACTGTAGAAGTGTTCATCTTTGTACTTTTCTGATTTGTCTTTGTTTATTTAGATGTAATTAAGTTATATTTATGTTATAATGTTGTTGTGTAATGATTAGATCTATCCATGTACATGTATTAATGTAAACAGTCAAATATGCATATGATTAGATAATCTGTGTATTGTGGTTTTAGCCTGTGTTTCTGAGCTTATTTAAGGCTGCTTAATCATATTTAGTAATTATAAATCTGTTTTGAAGCTTAAACATCCCACTTGATCCTTAAAACATGAAAATCAGTTACATAAAGGGGTGTTTGGATTTGGAAGTTTACCTGTGTTAAAGCCTATCTCAGCTGCTATTTTTAGTTGCCACAACTCACATTAGGTCTAAATAGGATTTGTAAGTCACAAAAAAGGTACCTTAATCAAGTAAAAGTCAAAATCCCACTTATAATCCCTCAACTGTCCAACTGTTGGGACAGTTGGTTTCCAACTCACCCAAACCTTTTCCCTAGTTGTTGTTTCAACTTATTATAGTCTTAATATAGCTTATTACATGTTCTTAAGTCATTAAATTAAGTTAAAAGTTCAATAAAGTCAAATCACCAAGTTTTCCTAGAAAGTCAAAGTGCACCTTTCTCAGTTTTTGCAAATATAGTATGAATTAATTTGAATTTTGTGTTATCTTTCATTGCTTGAAACTTGTTCACATTTGTTGTCTATCAGTTCAATTTCAAGATCCCATGGTTCTTTGATTATTGAGAATTTTTCCCTGGGCCCCACTTAGCCCCAAACATACCTGCATGGCTACTAAGCCCCCTGCATCAGCAGTTAACACCACCACCACCACCACCACCACTTGGTGGTGGTTTTCTGACCTCCACAGTGGTCTTCAGGCCTTCTCATTGGTTCCTCCCAACCCCCCTTCTAGTAGGCTTCAGATATTGACCCTTGGTTTGACCTAAAACCCTGTGGACCCCACCTGAATTAGGCCAAAAACTTTGTCCCAATTCTGTGTTGTACTTGGTTTGTGAATGTGCTTATTTTAGCTTATAAGCTTATCCTATGAGCTTATTCACTTGAATCCTGCTCATACATGTCCAACACACTCAATTGAACCAGGATTAATCATAGTGGGACCCACAAAAGCTCATTTGAGCTTATTTGCTTAAAAAGTCAACCAAAGTCAACTGTCTCAACTTTTTGGCTTATTCTAGCTTATTTCTGATTTCCTAAAAAGTTGTTTTTGTAAAAGTTTCATGTTTTTAGTTGTAAAATAGTTTTCCAAAAAGAAAATCCAGAAAATCCAAATTAATTTTAAGTGATAGTTTCTATTTAATTTAATTTTAATTTTAATTTTCATTTTTAGATTTTTATTAAGTACTTAGCTTTTTTATATTTTTCTTAAATTCCTTTTATATTAAAGTATTTTTAATAATTTTCTCAGATTTTTATTTGATCCTCTAGTATTTATTAGAATTAATCTTAGTTTTATTAATAATTAATTAATATTAAGTTTTAACTAGCATAATTAGTTTTTATTAAGTAAAACCTAGTTTTTATATTTTTCCTAGCTTTTATATGTTGTAAGATAACTTTAGAAATTTTCTTGTAATTTTTACTGTTCATTTGCTATTTTTTATAATTTAAAATAGTTTAATTAGGTAATTAATGTTTAATTAGTAATTAATTATTAGAAAAACCACAAAAAGACAAAAATACTTATTTTTAATTTTAAAACTTATTTTTAGTTATTTTATAATTTTAGAAATTTTATTTTCATCATTTTAGTGTTTAATTAATATTATATTGTATTTAAGTATTTTAAATATTAATAATTAGTATTAAATAGTAATTAGTTAATATTAAATGATTAATTAATGTAAAAATTTATTTTCTTTTTCCAAAATTTTCTTTTATCTTGTAGTTTGTAAAAAAGTCATTTTCACCCCATGGGTGTTTTCAGATTTCATTTTTCACGTTTTATTTTGTACGTTTACGTTTTATTTAAATGTAAACGTACGCGTTTTTAGTTTTAAACGTTTCTGGGTTTTCCAACTTTGCAGTCTTGTTAATAAAGTGTATTTAAGCTATTATCTTTTATATTCCAGTAGTGTAATCATCACAACTCTCTTATACCCATTCCTGTCCAATTTCACCCGATCACAAACCCGTTTTAATACCATCCATACCTCGTCGAGACATAACGACCCGGGGAAACCCTATACTTCCACGGAGATTGATTCTAGGCAGTTTGACTTCGTTGACCATTCCCTGGTCAATTTAAGTTGACTGTTTGGAGCCAATCACTAGGTCATCCCGAAGGATGCCAAATACATGCCATAAAAGGCAATCTGGGCTATCCCGAAGGATACCAAAACTAACACATCGGGTCCATACTTATAGTCACATAATATGTAAACAATCATCTTAAACACATATCAATCAAGTTACTTACCTTGCTCATCCAAGCTAAGCTACAAATCAATAACACCATCAATATCAACATCACTATTCATCATCATCATCATCCTTTATAATTAGCCAAAACCTAACAACATAACAATCAATAATCATAAACAAGGGTTTATGTAAAACACACCATAACTTACCCATCTTCCTTTCTAAATCATCATATGATCATACCTTGATCATATGATGATTTCCCACTTTGATCACAAACTATAACTTTAACATAATCAAGATGGGGAGTACTTACTTGATTGATTGTTGCTAGAACTTAACCCTAGCATAAGACCTTAATCTTCTCCATTCTTGGACCATCAAGACCCATCTCTTTCCCTCTCTTTCTCTCTTGCCGACACCACATACACACACATACTTCTTATCCAAAATGAACCTTATAGAAGTCCAGAGAATTCTCTAGATATTTGATAGTTGGAAGTTTTCCCAAATGACAACTTTAGTCCCTTAGGTCCTGTAACCATTCATCCTTAGTACTAGAACAAGTTGGTTCTAGTGCTAGTTTGAGGTTTTGGCAAGAATAGTCCCTGTAGACTAGAACAAGTTGGTTCTAGTACTAGAACAAGTTGGTTCTAGTACCAATTTGGGATTCTGTCAGCTTAGGTCCCTCAAGTTCTTATCCCTCTTACTTATGTCACATAATACTTCTAAAACCACATTACGAAATACTATGACTATCGGGTTTGACCACATCACGACATTTGTTGACTAACCAACCACGTAAGGCTCTTAGTCCATTACATCTAGGGTGGGGTCCAAGTACCCGGGAAACGGGTCTAACAATTCTATCCCTCTTATTTAGATTTCGTCCTCGAAATCTTTCGTCTATTACTATCCAAAACTAAATCTCAACATAACAACTTATTATTCTCATGCTAACTAAGCCATTACCTTGCAATGATCTAGATGATCTTGCAAAGTCTAAACTTGCTATACTTAATCATAATTCATATTATACTATAGGCAACACTTCTCATCACAAGCTCATCTAAAATTTCTCACAATTGACGACTAGTCATATGGAAAATTAACTATTTTGACTTTATATAAGTCAAACTTCACATTATCATCACTTCATTAAAAAATGCACTACATGACCTTACGTCATATACCGGCCAAAATTACACTTTACACAATATCAACACTTATCTACTGCCAAAAACCGGTAACTTATCTCGCAATATATACATAGTACCATATAAACGGCACTTCCAAAAACCAAATCTACGCATTACTAAAGCAATCTTCTTGTTAAGTCGTGGGAATTCCACCCATCATTTTATCAACTTAAAGCAAAAAAATCATTCTAGGCGTCTATCTTAAGGTTCATATAGGACCTTAACGCCGCTACAAGATTTTATATCTAATCTCTTCTTATAACGTCTAACTTGTTTTAGTTTTCACTTTCTCATATCTCTACCCGTATTCATGTCATATCGGATACACATAAGCCCACTCATTTATAACTCTTTACTTACATAAAAAGGCATCCCAATCTATGCAAGTAAGGAATTATAAACTTATGGTTCGGCGATTTACAATTTCTTTATTTAAATGAAGAGGCGTCCCAATCCATTTAAATAAGGAGATTATAAATCCTCCTACTCATGTACTTCCGACACAACAATTATACTTACTTTACTTTCCTTCTTTTCTAGCCTTGGATCCAATCTCACTAACTATTCATCCATGTCATAAAGACAAGCTAGCTATCCCGAAGGATACCATAATATCCATGCCCTTGCGGCAAGCTGGGCCACCCCGAAGGATGCCATAACGATCATCCATGCCATAAGGCAAGCTGTACAACCATGCCATGAAAGGCAAGCTAAGCTATCCCAAAGGATACTTTCATACATGCCAAGAATATAGGCAAACCATGCCGGCGAAGGCAAGCTAACAACCATGTCATGAAAGGCAAGCTAACAACCATGCCATGAAGGTAAGCTAGGACATCTCAAAGGATGCCAAAACACATGCCGTGAAGGCAAGCTAACAACCATGCCATGAAACGCAAGCTAGGCCATCTCGAAGGACGCCGAAAACACATGCCATAAAGGCAAGCTGGGCTATCCCGAAGGATACCAAAACTAGAGAATTGGATCCAAGCTATATCTAACTTATCATCTTTACTCACTTTATCTTTCATGTACTTTTATCATTAAGTACACGCTATCACTTCAACACTTCTCATTGCCTTGAGCAATTTCAACATTCGCTACCACGTTTACATTCATCTAGACAACTTGCTATATTACACTTGTTAAATTATGTTTGCATTCTCACAATGCTACTTATCATTTATCCGTCAACCCCAAGTTGACTCATACATTCACTACGTGGCATCTCTATTTTAGACAAGTTTTATATGATGCTTGTCCATTTACAGTTTACACATTCTCTATGTATCCTTACCACACACTTTTACTATTATCCGTCAACCCCTGTTGACCATGTTCACAACTCATACTATCACTTCATTTAGTCTACTCAACTTTACTCATATAAGCCTTACATAGGCTTATTCTATAACATTTCCATTAATCTCATCACATATTGTCCAATATATAAACATGAATATACTCATGTTTTACGATTCTTCTAGCGCACTTCATATCACTTATGAATTCTAGTGCAATCTATGGCTCATTCATCACTTCTACTCATCACGCTTAACCATTTACTTACTAACACATTTTACTTATCATGTTTTATATATAACATGATCTCGTCACATCTTAACCATATTCTTTAACTTTTCTTATTTTAATTAAGCGTGTAAGACTTATGCTTCAAGCATCTACTCATTATTACATCTAATCGTTCATGTCTCATGAAATATGCATTCCAATGCATCTATCTCAACTCATACACTTCTGTGAATCGTGCTCTCAAGCACATCACATAAAACTTAGACATATAATAAACTACTACCATAGACTTAACGTCACATAAACAATAACACTTAACACTTATCTTACAAGTGTTAAAACATTCATAATCATAATCAAATCATATAGTTTATGGCTCATACATCACATTGAACAAACAAACTATGTCTAAGCATCAACATTCTAACTAGGCGCAAGCACTAGTCTACCTAATAACTAAGTCATCATAAAACCTTACTCCACTTACTAGCCCATCTCTAATACCGTTTAGCATTAATACTCGCATTCTATTACCATACTATCACATAATCACATCATAATCACCGGCACCAACCGAGGTCCACGGTTAACTAATCATTTAAGCATTTCAAGTCCTCCACGGACTTACATCTAATACACATCAACACTATATCATACATCCATCACTTATCATCTATAAGTTCAACTAGCATAAAACATAATCCGTCTCACTTAACAACTACTTTTCTGCATTACTCAAACTTATGGCCATCGCAATCTATGAGTGGTTTAAGACTAGGAAACCTAAAGGAAACCTAATTCACTTAAACCAAAGCTCTGATACCAAGTTGTTACACCCTGTGCCCGATTTGACCATAATTTTAAACTTTTACACGGAAACGACATGTCCCAAACCTGACCTTCTGTTACTCTTTAAATAACTGACAACGACCTATTACAAACCTGCCCTTAAGATTATTTTTAGATGAAACTAGACTCAATTACCTTTAAAATGATGGGTGGTACAACTTCTAACGTGTTACGGATCAAAAGATATGATTTTTCTAACATGACACATTTTCTGCACTAATTGCTATCTCGTTTTCATACTTAACCAAAATGACTAAAACTCAACTTCTATAACTCGACAATTTACAAAACTTTCCAGAAATCATTAGAACATTATAAACATCAAATATGTACATAAACATGGTCACAACAACCCTCGAAAACATGCTTTACAAAGTGACGGGTGGAAAACACCTGTTTTGACCCATTCGCATACTATACTTAACCATATCACCTTTAACCATAAATTAACACTTCAAGTATGAACCAAACACTCATTTAACATTAACCATTGACCCGTTCACATCCCAAAATGGGTCCAATTACATGTTATGCCAAACGCCCCCTTAACTTGACTTTAAACACATGAACTATACTATAACTTGTCCATTGACCACCAATTTATACACTTGACACTTGACCATACGTTACATAACATTAATGACTCACGGGGGTACAAACATGACACTTAACCATATCACCTTTAACCATAAATTAACACTTCAAGTATGAACCAAACACTCATTTAACATTAAAAACCATGACAACTTTGATCCATGACCATTGACCCATTCACATCCCAAAATGGGTCCAATTACATGTTATGCCAAACGCCTCCTTAACTTGACTGTAAACACATGAACTATATTATAACTTGTCCATTGACCACCAGTTTATACACTTGTCCATTGACTCACGGGGGTACAAACATGACACTTGAGCTCGGTATACTACCTAGCTCCTACTTTCTTACCATTCCTTCTACTTCACATGTCCAACCTTAGTTCTTATTACACTTGTTGCAAACCAGGTCCAAGCTTCAGTAGTCAAAACAAAACCATTTTGACCCATTTTGAAAAACTGTCAATTGTCACTCATTTGTTCAAACAGACCATGTTTTTTATTTTTAATTTGCTCATTACAAGCCCTCTTGATCTGAAAATTGATATGCATGTAATTTGGTTGGTGATCTAGTTGTTGCACATTTTTTACAATTTTTTATTACACCTTATTGATATCTTTTCATCAGCCCGAAACGGCCATTGCAGGCCTGCAATTACCATTCATTTTGTCAAAAGTAGCTTATGCTTTTGATTTTTCATTTGCTCATTTTAAGCTCATTTACTCTGCAAATTGGTATTCTTATTCTTTGGTTGCTATGCTAGTTGTTGTGCATTTTTATTGATTTTTATGTTAGCTTATTAATAGCTTTTCAGTAGTCCAAAATCAGCTATCAAGCCTGTTATA
Source organism: Artemisia argyi (assembly GCA_030686995.1). NCBI lineage: Eukaryota > Viridiplantae > Streptophyta > Magnoliopsida > Asterales > Asteraceae > Artemisia > Artemisia argyi. The sequence goes on from CM060708.1 coordinate 32,134,869, forward strand.
TAACCTTCATGCTCAGTACCAATTTGTTCAAAATAGCTCATGTTTATGAATTTTAATTAATTCGTTTTAAGCTTAAATTGCCTGAAATTTGGTACAGATCTTATTTGTTTGTTGTTCTAGTTAATGTGCATTTTCAGTTTAGCTTTTAATAGCTTTTTAATAGCTTTTTGATAGCTTAAAAGTGCCCCTTAAGGCTGTTTGGGTATGCTTGTTTTGTTTTAGCTTATTTTCCACTGTGTGCTTAATTGTTGTTGCTTAATATCCATTAGATTAGTTCATTTAAGTTAAATTCAGTACCTTGTAGCTTATTTAGCTTATTACAAGCTTATTTGAGCTTATTGGACATAACATAAGCTCTTTTGTCATTTTTTTAAAGTTTCATCACTGTTAACCTAAATAAGCTGTTTTACAGCTTATTTGTGGAAAAAAAAAGTTCCTTTATTAAAGTTTCTTATTTGTCAGTTGTTAATAGTTTTGTAAAATGAAAATTGAAAAAAAAAATTGCAAAAAGGTAAACCAGGGACTCGAACCCTGGTCACCCAACCCACACACGCTCTGCCTTACCATTGCGCCCTAGGGACTTCTCATTTAAGCTTTGTAAAATCTATTATATAAGGGTGAAAGTGGCAGTGTAGCTTATTTTCAGCTTATTTGTAACAGCTTTTTGCTTTTTCTGATTTTTCCCTTGTTCCTTATATCATTAAGTAGTTTCCTGCAATTTTTCATATTTTCACTGTTCATTTGGTATTTTTTTTTTTTTTTTTTTTTACAATTTAATTAGATTAAAATCATTTTTAATTCATAACTAATTATTAAAAAGTCAAAATAATAAAATTATTTTTTTCAAAATTTTCTTTTATCAGTCAGAATATAGGAAAATTAATTTTACATTTGTAGGGTTAAAATTTGAGAGTTTCACTTTTCTAGGTGCGTTTTCGATTATCGGAAACGCGCATTTTTGTGTTTAATTGCGTTTTAGGTTACTTTGCTTGTGCTTAATTGTTTATATTGCTTATTTAAGTTGTTTTAAGTTTGTATTTGCTTAATTTAGTCATCAAATTCCAAAATCTTGTTAATCTTTCAAATCACCTGATCACGAAACGTTTTTCAAAATTCAATTTCACGCCTCGTTGGGACTTAGCGACCCGGGGATACACTATACTCTCGGAGAATATGCGAGGTTTGACTATCTTGACAATCCTTGGTTAAGTGGTTAATCTGAGCGAATCAGTAGCCCACCATGGATATATATGACTAAATATTATTTTATATGAAGTAATGTTTAAAAGACTTCTTGAGTTAAACTTTGTTGGGTAGATCAAAGAGCTGGTATGATCATCAGGGCATTGTCGATTCCTGAAACTCCTCAGTCCTTCAGCTTCTAGTTCATATGCTTACTAGTTGATACTGCATCAACTAACAAGTATATCTTCAAGTTGTCTTTAATTTCTTGAACTTGTCTCTGACTTGAACCTTGTTGAAGTTTGTTCACTGATTTCATTATGAGGGATAGGGGTGTCTACTAGGTGGGTAACCGGACAGGCGTGTACCCGAAATGAGCGGTTACCAGTGGATGGGGTCACGGTTATTCATTCTAAAAAATTAATCGAATCAAATCCAACGAACAATAACATAAATTAGAACGTAATATGTCATTGTTGTAAAACTAAATAATGGGGATTAGAGTCATAGTAAAGTTATTACGTTGCAATAAAAACATTCAATTTATCATATGTAGCAAAATAAGTAGGGATAATTCCTAATATGCCCCGATTGCCCAATTGATTTACTTTTTTGCCACAAAATTCGGAGTTTCTGTATTTAGACCAGGGCAACCTATAATTTTTGGGCAACTGAAATCTGCAAGTGACAAGTGTCACTTTTTGAATTACAAGGTAGGGCAACTTATGTACTTTGTGGGCAACTTGTGTACTTTTGGGCAACTTGTTTCCCTCATGTCGGACACTTGGCGTCATGTTGGTCGAGTTGCCAAGTTGCCTGACATATTATGAATTACCCCAAATAAGTAATACTATTTATTTGAGGTTTATAGGTTACGATCGCTTTAATAATATCAAATCCATGGACGTTAGTAAATGATCACATTTGGTAAGTAAAAAATGTTTTATTCGATAAAAGTAGTGCAACAATATAGTTGATACTTATCCATTTTTATGAATAGTTTGTTGAAACGTATATGTATATATTATACACAGTTCGGTTCGGGTTACCATGGATAACCAAAAGTAAAAAACCAAAATCAAACCATGTTAGGCGGGTTTTCCTGTTTCGGGTTTTTTCGGTTTCGGTTTCTTTGGTTATCGGTTTTTGTGGTTTCGGATTGAGCGGATTGGCTCAGGTTGTCGGTTTCTCGGATTTTTTGAACACCTCTAATCAAGGAGTCGTTTTATATTTAGTCTGATTTATATTTGAGTAAACTACAAATATGGTCCCTGTGGTTTGCGTTGACTTACACTCTTGGTCCTTTGACTTTTTTTTTGCACATACAGTCACTAACTCTGAAACCCTTAACACTCATAGTCCCTTGACCAAATGACGTCAATTTTGACTATTAAAAGTTCCTCATGTGCCTTGCACATGAGGGTAAATATGTCTTTTTATTTTTCTCTTTCTTTTTAACACACCATGTTTTACTAATAAAGAGGAAGTTACAATACAATGAACATAATATACAACCTAATAAGATTGACCAAGCACACTCTAACAACACAAACCACCATCATTTTTTATCACTTTTAAAAACACAAACACACCTCTTTCTTTTCAAACCACCAACTAGAAGATGAACGCACATTTGACATCACCACCAAATGTACAGGCTGTCACCACCACTTAATTAAATCCATCAACTCAAATAAAAAAACCCACAAAGCATCCTCATCACACACTTACAAACACACAGTCTAGTTACCTCCACCAAACATCCGAGAACAGTCGATGCAACAGGTGGTCAACCGTTGACTTTCATACAACTTGGAGTTGGGGACTATGCTACTAATTGGTTCAACAACATAAGCACACAACTCTTAAAAAATTAAACAATCATGAAAGAATTTGGAGATACACTCTTGATGGTTTTAATCGATTGCGTCACGGTGGTGGGTTATAACTTGTGGTGGGTTCGCACTTTTCCATTTTGATCTCGATTTAGTTGAAAGATATGGAAATAATGGAAATGCTTGCTTGACTTGTAGGCTTGTAGCTTCAATCTCGTTTAATAATTTAGTGGTGGACTGATGATGGAGATGGTGGCGATTTGGTGGTGTTGATGGAGATGGACTGATGTCGTGGGGTGGGTGTTTGGTGGAAGACTGATGGTGGTGGTGATTTGTGTTTTGTGGCGGACTAATGGTGACCGACGATGGCTTGCGCATATTTGACAAAGGTGTTTTGGTCGGATGTTGATGGTAGATCTGTGGTGAATCGGGGCTAGTGTGGAAATGATTGGTAGCTAGAAATAAGAGATGAGTTGTGTGATTATTTGGGGAAGAAATGATTTTTGTTTGGCTAATTAATTGATATATTTTGTTAGTAAAGAATTTTTTGAATTGCAGGAACATAGCATGTATTTTTTTATTTTTTTTTTAGAAAGTTGTGGATCTGGGTATTTAGCAAGATTGTGGATCTGGTTCCAAGATGAAGAGGATGATAAGGAAGAAAGAAAATGACTAAAATGACATTTTTACCCTCACCATTTTGCACATGTTACAAAGATAACGTCTTGACCAAACGGACGTTTGGTCAGAGGACTATTAGTGAAGAGAGTTTCAGAGTTGGTGGCTGTGAGTGATAAAAAAAAGTCAAAGGACCAAGAGTGATGGTCAACCCAAACCACAGGGACCATCTTTGTAGTTTACTCTTTATATTTAAATCTAGTAAGAGACTATTGGGCATTGAATTGGCTCAACAAATTGCCTGATAGAATCCTAATTTCATCACCGGAGATGTCTTTTCGTGGAGGTTTATAGGATCAAAGCAAGTCTTATTCCGATACCTCCATATAATTTGCATTGTAGCTTGAATTACTTCATCGAAACTTGTCTTTGCCTTTGAAGCAAGATCTAATGAATCAGCCCATATAAGCACCATGGGTTTATATAAGATTGTGAATTATTTTTAAAAAAAATAAGTTCTCAAAACCAGCTTTTAAAAGATTATGGAGATTATTTTCACATTTAACTGATTTCAATCTTTTTCAGCAACAGCACCATGCACCACTGGAAAAAAAATAAACCCTTTAATTTTAATCTTTTTAAGTACCAGAACCAACATCAGCAATTAGGGGCGGATCCACATGTAAGGTAGTGGGGGGCGTTGCCCCCAACCAAGCTCTTATTGATACAGAAAAGGGGCAATTCTACAAATGGCCCAGTTGCTCAGGAGTGCGGGCTTTTTTGTACCTAAGTTGCTTGGTTTCTTGAAATGGCCCTAGCAACTAGCGAACTTAACATAAATGGCAAGTGCCTAATCATTATGTGTAAGGCACAAGTAGGGCTCCTTTTGAGTTACTTATCACTAGCGACTTCTAATAAAATTATATTAATCTTTTTTTCCCCTTCCCAACACTTCCCGTCACCACTACCCTCTACCACCACACAACCATCACCACCACCCTCCACCACCAGCAGCACCACCACCACCACCAACCTCTACCACCACATTCAACATATCATCACAAATTCATCACCATATCCGATCAAATCAATACACAGAAAAAGATCATCATATAAAAAGGATAATCGAAGCCAAGATCCGGATTTAACACAATATGCATTCAAAAACGATGATTTAAAGCAAGATTATTAAACTGGTGGTAATGTTAGCTCCATTTTTAAATGGTACATGTATTACATTGTATTCACCAATAGTCTTGTAAATGAATTTCGAACACTTCCATACTCCTTAGTTAACAAGAATCAGTTGCATAAGTAAATATGAAAAGAGAGAGTTTCTGCTTAGTGATACCTTATGTTCACTTGTCAAATTCATAGAATTAAATAGATGTACAGCTGTCATATTTCACCACCACCTACTTCACAAACATCCAGCACCACACTTTACTGATTACTGAATAATCTTTGCTTAAGCAGCTATATAAGATTTAGCAAGTGTAGTTTTGCTTAACATAGTAATTGAATAATAAATCATTTTTCTTGGTAAATACTTCAACTAATAAATCACTCCTAGAATTATATACTCTATTAATTACTAGTACAATATATAGTACTACAACTATACACTTAATCCTTCTCATTAACTATCGTGGTATCAAAAATAAACTCCAATCCAATCAAACCAACAAATCCCATCCGAATCTTACTCCCATTCGGTCACAACTCCAAACCAAATCCGCAACAAATCCAAACTCCATCTCAAAACTATCTAAATCCTCAACCTACGCATACCACAAGTCTCATCGTGACTCACCTCGAGTCACGGCCCAAACATGATAGCAGCAGAATCAATGAGCAGCAGAATAAATTCCAAACGTGCAACAAAACTTGTATCAGCAGAAACAATGCATAGCATTATTGAAACCAAAACTTGTATGAGCAGAAACAATGCATAGCATTATTGAAACCTCAAACGTAGCAACACCATAACTGATGAGATATTGAAAGAGTACCTTGAATATAGGTCAAAGAAGGATGACATGTAAGTATACAGATAACCTTCTTTTCAAGGTTAATATTCATCAGAAGATTTCATTTATTTCTGAATTTTTTTGCTGTCGTCATGCGTGTTCCTTTTCCACTGAATATACATCTATCAGACTATTAATTAGGCCTTACATATGAACATTGTAATTGAATAAGTATTTACTTGAGCTGTGAAATTTCACCTGTCCATCTGTGACTGATTTGAGTTTGTTGCTTGTGTTAATGTGTTCCTCTCTTGTGTTAGAATCGGGGGATATTACTAATCATTGTGACGTGAAACGTTTAGCAAGAAAAAATTCTTTGATCCTCTTATATGTCTTCCACATATACGTGTGGAGCTGAGTACACTTTATTTTTTATATTCTAGTCATGGCAATTAAACTAATAATATACAGATTTACGAGGTAATACTGGACTTCTCTAGATTCATATATATGCATATAATTGCTTTATTATTGATATTTTTAATTTATTCTAGTTACAGAAATACTTTGGTTGCCAAATTTATTGTGGGGTGCGTTTCGTGAGCTCAAAAGCTCTAGATGTGATGAGAATAAGCCGATCTATCGATTCGGCAAAGAAAACACTTCGCCGGAAAATTTTCCGACGCCAAAAACTGCTGGTGTTGGACGGATTTTAGGGAGCCCGCGGTGAGGTGATAGAGAGAGAAATGAGTGAGTGTGCGCTTATTATGAGTGAAGAGAAAGAAAATCTTGGGTTATATTATAAATGGGGTTTGATTATAAATGGTGGTGGTGGAGGGTGGTGGTGTTGAGAAGTGTTGGGAAGGGGAAAAAAGATTAAAATAATTTTATTAGAATTCGCTCAAATTTTTAAAATTCGCTAGTGATAAGTAGCTCAAAAGGAGCCCTACTTGTGCCTTACACACAATGATTAGGCACTTGCCATTTTTGTTAAGGTCGCTAGGCGCTCGAGCCATTTCAAGAAACCAACCAAAGTGGGTCTAGAAAAACCCACACCTCTAAGCGACTGAGCCGCTCTCAAATTTACCCCTACAGAAAATACATAGGAAAAAAATCAATATTGGTAACAAACAGGACTAGTGCCCTCACACAAATAATCAGAGTGCCCTCGACACTCTCAAGGTTACCAAAAAAACCAGAGCTGTTTAATATGGAAACTATTTCTTCACTGTATCGTCGATCGGAAAAAATGAGGTATAAAGTGGAAACCGGAAAGAGAGAAGGTGAACTGTGATGGGGGAATTGGTTGTGGGCCAATTATATCACGTGATATCATTTTCTTTTATCTCTCTTTGCCTCTAGACAGTAGTTTTATTTCAAAAGTGTAGTTTAGAATCTTTGAGTTTTGTGTAATTCACATGTGTATATGTAGAAATTAGTATGATTTTTGTTTTGAGTAACTAGTTATAATACCTGTGCATGCACAGGGTTTTTAAAATTTCGTTTTGATTATGTATTATTATTGATTAATAAATGAACCACTTAACATGTTTCAAATAGTTTTATTTAGTGGACTAAAAATAAAAAATCATATGTATATATGTTATAATCTACCTATTATTTTAGGAAAATGGTTTTGGATTAAAAATTATATTTTATTATTCAAGCAAAATCAAATGATGATACTTGACTTGCATGAGATGTTAGTGATATATGCTTTTAGTTTTGAAAACCCGTGCTATCAATTTACGATGTGTTTTGTAATTCTGGTATTTCTTTTACTTATATTTTCGTTAATATATGTAGCATATTTAGATAGCTTTGAAGATTGATTCATTTCCTTGATTATGAATAACCATCATACTATGTTTACTAATGTACCTTTTTGTTTGTAAATTTGTATTTTCATAAGTTTGTGCTATTTACTTCTCATGTTTGATCATAAAATTACCAAATTAACATAGATGCTTACATTATAGTTTCTTTATTACATAAAGAGAAAAAAAAATGTAATTGGTAGAACTCAAATTTAATCTTACGATTATTTATAATGTATAAGAATAATTTTTCTCTAAACCCGAACTATATAAGGAAATTATTATTACTTGTATAAGTAAATTATAAATGCATAAAAAATGACAGAGTACATCCACAAGTCTTTTAGGATTGTTTGAAGTATTACTGACCTTTCACTTTAATGCAACTTTCTTCGCAATTGACCTAAATCATCAAGGTAAAACACACCCATATTTTAGACCGTTGGTTGACACTCATAGTGTTATCAATGACGGCAAACACCTGCTAAGTTTTACTAATTCATTCAAAGACAATTTACACTCTGAAAATAATTCCTATCATACAATTCCCCTTATAGGCACTAAAACACATCTTTGGTACATTAATCTTCCGTGACAATCATGTGTTGATACTTAATCCTCCACTAAAAAGCGCACATAACAAATTGCATTACACTTTAGTGTGTGCGATAAGATCATAAAACTGCAAAAACCACTAACATGTTGCATTATAGTGAGGATAACAACAAAGTTAGTCATAACATCAAATCAGAAATCTTCAGATTATAACTAAAGGGGTGTTTGGTTATGCTTATTAAAGGTGCTTATTGGCTTATTCAATTACCATAACACAATAAATTTATGATAAAACTATAAGCTTTTTTGAGAAGCTTAGTAAAAAACTCCCAAACTCCCAGCTAATTCTATCATAGCTTAGTGTGTTTATAGTAAAAACACAACTATTAAGTGTAGAAATTTTCAATAAAATATAAAAAAAAATTACTAAAAGTTGGTATATATAACAAAAAAGTTAAACCATAAAAAATTTTACTAAAAACTATCAGCTAGATAAGGCATAAGCCAAAGTGCTGTTGAGGTCTCTTTCGGATTCTATTCAGAAGCAAAAAGGGGTTTACACATAAATCATAAGTATAGAATAATGGTTGTATCTCACATCCATGATTACCAAGTCAATAACATTATCGCAGTATAGTAACGTAATAACCTAATTAAAAACTATATATTCTTGCTGAATAATCTCATGTACATACTTTTAATTCCTTTACAACAACCAACTATTATTATTTATTTTGTTATTTTATTATTATTATTATCTTTTTTAAAACATCAAGTTAATGAATAAAGTTAGGTTATCACCTACGTAGTTTTTCTTTTTTTGATTTAGGAGGTGATTTTTATCAAATAAGGATTGTGATGCGTGCATTTATTTATTTATTTATTTATTGTTTTTATAATTTAAGGAAAACACCTTCTATATTAAAGAATGACTATCTAGCCGATGTTTTTTTTTTTTTTTTTTTTTTTTTTTTTTTTTTTTTTTTTTTAATAATTAGCTTGGTATAACATTTTTAACAGACAGAGATGTTGAGTTTGAGGTTACTGTTGTTGTTTAACTTTAAATATTGATATCATGTTGTACAAAATGTGTGAGTTTAGTGGCACATAATGAGCGTTGATAAATTTAAAATATGTTCCGTAAAGTTTTTAAAATACTTTTATGGATATCCATATATAAATTTTAAATAACAATTTCATGAGTCATTGTTATAAGTAGAATCACGTATATTTATTTTATATCATAGTAACTCATGCTTACCATTTGATATTTATATTCCCGTTACTAATAATTTAACCGTATTTCAAACCTGTGTACGCATAAATTAAACTTTTAAATAGTAACATGAGTCCTTATTTAAAAAAATATTCTAATAGATGAAAGTTTAAAACTGACATTAGTTTAAAAAATATTTAACGTATATTAAAACTAATTCGCATATTTACCAAATTTATTTTAATAGATGAAAGTCAAAAAAACTAATACTATTACTCATGTAATTTTAAACAACGTTAACATTATAAAGTATAGGGGGTATGAAGTGTAAGGGGTTATTTGTTTATTATCTAAAGTTATTAAAAAACATGGAGACTTATAATTTTACACTTAACTACTAAGGTTTTATTAATTACCTCATCTTTTCTTAATTTTTTATTTTCATAAATTTGATACCTATATTTTTATGTTTTTTTTTTATCAATCAAATTCTCCACCAAATTTATTAAAGTTTGACCAAAATTAATTCAATTTTGACTTTTTATTGACTAATCATGTTACTTGATTTTGCCTACGTGGCAAAATCGAGCTCTCCTATTAGTCTAATTTTTTTTTTCATTGAGAAGGGTTTTGTAAAAACACTTCGAAATGATGTAATTCTTTTATTATATAAAAGATTTGTGACTTTTCATTGATTAATTTACGGGTTTCAGCTTATCATTACATAAATTTAATAAGGCTTGAATCTTCATATTTTAGTACGTTTAGCATGACAAATTCATGAGTTCATGTATATGATTTTTGGTAACATGATAGATTTTCTAATTGTAACTTTTTAGCAACATATAATACTCCAGTTTTTCAAATGTTATCGTTTTAATAAAATAATCACATTAAATGGCAAGCACTTTAACATAATTTGTAAATTATTCTGTATGTTTATTTTTCGTCTATTTTTGTCTATGATAAGTGCTAATTTACATTGAAATAGAGCACTTTTGTTGCTTTACTTTTGTTGCCTTTATTCAAACCCGAGTACCCGACCCGACTTATTTCACACTACGCTAAAAACCTTCTTACTTCTCAATGCCCCTTTTAATCACATTTTCTGGCTCCGCCACTGTCAGCAATAGCAACAGCAACAGCAACAACAACTTTTATTTTTGCCAAACATATCCTAAAGCTTATTTTATAAGGAGTAATGTTTAAAATACTTCTTCTAAGATTAATCTGTTGTGACGCTTGTTAAAATTCATGTTTATGATTATATTATGCATCGAACAGTCTAATGATTTCGATGAATTATATGCTTTTCTTTTCTTATTGATTTCTATTTGATACACTGCTAGCAGCTAGTTGATGAAAGATGCATTTTTATTATAGACAAAACCCGCGTAAAGTGACGATTTATAGCGGCAAATGTTTATACTTGCGAACTTGTTTTTGGTGTGACTCTTGATACAACATTTACGAGTTTAATCAATAAGCATTGCGAGATAAAAAATATAGATTATAAATGAAAAATAATAAAAGGTTGACAATTGAATAATATTTTAAACTATTAATTTAGTGATAAATTTTGTTACTATCTTTAATTAATAGTATTGTAAAAATTTCCCATATAAACTGAATTAATTATATTAAGTCAATTTGTTTTAGTTAAGAGGTACTAGCAGGGTTCCCGCGCGATACAGCTGCGGGCACCCTGTAATTTAATTTTTTCGGCTAATAATTTATTTTATTTGTACGTTTTTTGGCAATAGCTTTACTGATTAGTTTTTTATGGTAAAAGTTTGATGAAATTTTGCTTAGTTTGTATTATTTTATTTATTATCTATTTTTTTTCAGTAGTTTGTTTGGTTTGTACAATATGTGAACATACTTTAGTTTATTATGTTCTTTTTTACAATAAATTTACGGATATAAAAAATTTCGTTTAGCTCGTGTCCGTTCGGGCTCGAGCCCATTTGGCCCATTTCCCGTTCGGGCTTGAATATATGTATAATATGCTTTATTATTTGTATTAGTGACATTTAATGGAGGAATTATTTTTAAGTTAGTTGTACAATATGCTTGATAATTTGTATTTCTTATGTAAGGAGTGTTTTAATAAGTGCATTAATTGTATTTATTGACCAATTAATTAATTGTATTTAATGTAAATAATAATTTATTTATTGTATTTAATGTTCGTATTAATTGTATGTTAGAATTAAATATAAGAGGAATTTCTATAAACAGCATTGGTTGTTGTACTTATAGCTTTAGAAGTTGTATTACTTAATTTTAAGTATTTCTATTAATAGTAGTCATTTTTCCATTATAAGATAGTTAGATTTTAGGAAATGAACTTTACTTATTTTAAGAGATTTTAAGCTTTAAAAAATAGTCAATTTGTTTTATAAATACTGAAGATAGGCTAAAGTTTCATATTGTCATAGATCCAATGAATCAATCTTGGTCATTCATTTTTTTGATCAAAACAAAAAAATATTAAACTTTTGCCATTTTTCTAAAAATTAAATATCTTGGAAACTGTTAATCGTTACGCAAAAATAAATTATACCATTGCGATGAGAATTAAATTATCTTTCTATAAATATGCAATTATATATCATTTCGATGAACTTTTTTTTTTCAAGATTTCCGTCTAGAAAAAGTCACACGTGATTTATGAAAAGCACATGTGATTTGTAAAAATAACATGTGATTTGATTTTTACAAATCACATATGATTTTTACAAATCACATTGTGATTTTTCTGGACAGAAATGTTGAAAAAATAAAGTTCATCGAAAGCATAAAGAAATGCATACCTATAAATAGATTATTTTTTGTAGCTTAAAGAATTAGTGTTTGTAAGATATGTTGTTAAAAAAAATAATAATAAAAAAATAAAAAATAAAAAATAAAAATAAAATAAAGTGAAAATTAGTTTTTTTATTAATTTAGATGAAAAATGAATAGTTAAGATTGATTTTTTAGATTTATTACAAATATAAGATATGTATTAATCTGAACTCAGTGAAAATATACATGTCAATTGTGGTAAGTAGATATGTTAACAATGGTGAAAAGAAAGAAACGGTAAAAGTAAAGGACAAAAACTCTATCCACACATATCCATATGTTCGTTCTTGCTAGATATTATTTCAAGAGAGAACTGCAAAATACCTGTGGTTTACATATTTTGGCATCTTACATTCTTGTCAGAAACTTTTGGCAATATACATCCTCCGTTAAGCAAACGTTTGCCACAATACATCCCTCGTTAACAATGAGGACTAACGGTGCAAATTTTTCCTCCATTATCTCTTAACGAGACTGAAAATATTACACTGTTAGCCTTCGTTGGCCAAACATTTGCACCGTTAGTCCTTTTTAGTAGAAAAAAATTAAAAATTAAAAAAAAAAGGAAAAAAAATTTAAAAATTGTTTTTTTCTAAAGTTAACATTTTTAAAAAAATCAAAATTTAAAAAAGAAATATTTGCGAAATTATTTTTTTATAAATACGCATTTTTTTAAAAATATTAAAAAATAAGAAAAAAATCTTAAAAAAATAATTTTTTTATAAATTTAATATTTAAAAAAAAATCAAAATTAAAAAAAAATAATATTTGCGAAAAAAAATTAATTTTTTTTATAAATACGCATTTTTTAAAAATATTAAAAAAAGGAAAAAATTTTTAAAATTAATTTTTTTTAAAGTTTATATTTAAAAAAAACAAAATTTTTAAAAAAATAAATATTTGAGAAAAAAATTAATTTTTTTTTTAAAAACATTATTTTCTTTTAAAATTAATTTTTATAAAAAAAATATTTTTTTTAAAGTACACATTTTTTTTATAAAAAATAATTTTAAAAAAAATAGGCATTTTTTATAAAAATTAACAATGCGTATTTTAAAAAAAATTAATTTTTTTTATAAAAATTAATTTTCTAAAAAAAAATTAATGTTTTTATAAAAAAAATTTTAATTTTTTTTCGCAAATATTAATTTTTTAAAAAAATTTTGATTTTTTTTAATATATAAACTTTAAAAAAAATTATTTTTTAATTTTTTTTCCTTTTCTTAATATTTTTAGAAAATGCGTATTTATAAAAAAAATTAAATTTTTTTTCGCAAATATTAATTTTTTAAAAAATTTTTGATTTTTTTTTAAATATTAACTTTAAAAAAATTAATTTTTTAAATTTTTTCCTTTTTTTTAATATTTTTAAAAAATGCCTATTTATAAAAAAAAAAAAAAAAAAAAAAAATCGCAAATATTTTTAAAATTTTTTTTTTGATTTTTTTAAATATTAATATTAAAAAAAATTAATTTTTAATTTTTTTTCCTTTTTTTTAAATTTAACCTTTTCTATAATTTCAATTTTTTTTAATTTTTTTTTCTAATAAAAATGACTAACGGTGCAAATGTTTGGCTAACGAAGGCTAACGGTGTAATATTTTCAGTCTCGTTAAGAGATAACGGAGAAAAAATTTGCACTGTTAGTCCTCATTATTAACGAGAGATGTATTGTGACAAACGTTTGCCTAACGGGGATGTATATTGCCAAAAGTTTCTGACAAGGATGTAAAATGCCAAAATATGTAAACTACATGGATGTATTTTGAATTTCTCTCTTATTTCAATGTGCCGTTAAATAAGATAAAATCACAAAAGTATGATGACAAATCAAAAAAGAAAAAAGATTAAAAAAATAGAAGAGTGAGGAAGAGTTTACTTCTTATAGACTTAAGATTCATTAGACAATGGAATCGATGCATTAGACACTAGTGAAAGAAATTGCATGTACAAAATATCTTATTTTAGCCGTTATATTTGAGTGGTTCTAATAACAAAATATTTATTACATAATCATCCATGGACCATGGCCAATTATCATTAGGGTTTTGCCCACAGCATGTTGTTAACAATAACTAGTAACTAATTCTTAAAAGTTTCACAAACACAATTACATTTCACTCTGTCTATTGGTCGTATTATTGAAAAATAAGTAATTAATTGGTGAGTATGTTCTAATATTAGTAGATGCTTTGGAGATTTAGTTATTAACCATGTTCTAATATTATTAACAATAATGTTGTTCTTTTTTTAGACAAAGAAAAGTTTTACACTGAAGCGACAGGCAAGCGGACAACAAGCTGCGCCGCTAGCCCTTTTTGAATAGCGAAACTTAATCTTTTAACAATAACCTTTGTTTTTAAAATTTCGTTTATTACTTAATGGATAAAAGTTAACACCGTATCTCAAAGTTGAAAACATCCAATAAAAAAAAGTGTAGATTGGCGTGAACACCTTGATCCTTGGTATTTTTTGGCACCAGCTACTATTCACCCCACAAGGAATAGTTTCGGGCAACTGTACTGACCTAGTGGGGCATCAACTGGAGTGAGCCGAGATTTTCGGACTCTTGAACTCTTTTTCACAAAGTCTCTCCTGATAGCCCATAAGTTTTGCGAATGTGGGTACCTATCTGAAAGCAAAGTGCCATGAATGAAATTTGAACCTGAGTCAATTAACTCAAGAATGAAAGCAACACCCACCGGACGTCCGGACTAATGCCCCAGTGGTCTCAAAGTTGAATACATAACAAATGGGAAGTGATTTGCATACTCTCAAAAATGATTGACACATTCAAATTTTGAGTGTGTTGACATTTATACTCTCACATTGTTTTATTCTTATCCTGTAAGGATATAAATGTCAACACACTCACATTTTGAGTGTGAAAATCATTTTTAAAAGTGTGCAAATCATCTCCCATAACAAATATTGACCGGATGAATTAATTTATTTCAATCCATTGTAGTAAAATCACAGCTTTTAAAGCGGTTATCAGATTATAAATTGGAAATACTACAGATGAATAAAATGGAAATACGTTATAAACTTGAACATCAAATTAAATTTTTGTGAACTAACAAAACATCGACCCATGTTTGTTAGTTGCTGTTTTACATTCTCTATCATAAGATTACATGTGAATACCCAGTAAGCTAGCCTGCCTCATATTAATTGTGCTAGTTGACAGGTTATCGAGTTAAGATGTACGTAGCATTGACTGAACCTGTCGTCCTTTGTAAACGACATTTTGTACTAGTGCTAATTAAGATGTAACATTGACTGAACCTGTCATCCTTTGTAAACGACATACGCTTAGTTAAATAGTCAGCACGTTCATATTTCATACCATTTGAATAATATTGGATAATACAAGTTGGATATTACTATGATGTTTCTTTAATAACATTTTCGTCGTCTCTTTCTGATATTTGAGGATGATGTTGTAATTAATATTATCATCAAGTTGACCACCAAGATTTTGTTCTTAAAACGATTCAACCTTAAATCACATCTTTAGTCATAACATTTAAAAGATAGTAATTTGTTTTCTTTGCAGTCCCTTGTGAGGTATAACAAGCTGTTTAGCTAATGTATTATCAGAGAAGTGATAGGTTGTCTGAGATAGTTTATCTTGAATAGTATTGTTATCTGTTAGTTGTTTTTAAAAGAGAGTATAGGCATGTCTATATGTCTATTGAGAATGTTGTATGGTTTCATTTTCTTAAAAAAAATATGTTCAGCTTTTGCAAAAAAAAAAAAAAAAAAAAAAAAAAAAAAAAAAATCTAGAAGACACTATTTTGTTTTATTTATTTATTTATCAGTGATGTGACTAATGTATCCTTCAGCAATAAGTTAATAGGAGTACCACCTAATACCACTTTCATTGACATATTATTCGAATATTTCATCTTGATTTTTTAACGGCAACTACTTATATCAAAAAATACTTATCATAAATCTATGTGACATGTTTTGAGCGCACAACAATTTGGTTAAGCTCCGTTCCATTTTTCAGTTTGTTTAGTTCGAAACTGAATTTCAAAAGCTGCAATTATCATACCTATTTTAAGCAGCCTAATCACACCATAAATCTATAACCTATTTTTTCGAAAGACAATTTAAGTAGCCTAATCACACCATAATTTCTTACATTTATTGACAAAAAAGATATATATGCCCTAATTGTTTTTAACAAAGATGTATGATATGAAAATAGTCCAACCGCAAAAATTTGTTTTATTATTTTACTCTAATTTAAATGAAAGATATAAGATCATTTGAGGATCAAAATTTTTTACAGGGATTGATCTTCACCCTCCATCTTTATTTGATCTAATGGATGAGATTAATCCCAACAATTTAAAAAATACACTTTCATCATATTATTTTTTAAATATTAATATCTTTCAAACCGTTAATCGTTAAGCGGAAAAAAAAATATACCATTACAACGAGCATTTAATTATCTTTCTATAGATAGGCACTTTGGTATATTTTCGACAATTTTTTTTTGATTTTTTCACCTTTTTTTTGTGGCCGAAAAAATCAAATATGATATATCATATATGACATGTAATATCATATATGATATATCATATATGATCATATATCATATATGATTTTTTCGGTCACGAAAAAAAAAACGTGAAAAAAACAAAAAAAAGTCGAAAGTATATCAAAGTGCCCATCTATAGAAAGATAATTAAATGCTCGTCGCGATGGTGTAATTATTTTCGCTTAACGATTAATGGTTTAAGAGATATTTAAATTATAAAAAATGGGTGAAATATTAAAATGCTTTTAATCTCAACAATTTATTTATTTTTAAATAAATGATGGGGATAAGTCCCTTAATATGTAAAAAAAGTTTGATATTTAATATAGCTCTCCTCTAAATGAAAAGCGGAGTTCGTTATTCATCATTAGCCATTGACTTCTTTTATTACAAACTACGAGTAACATTATAAGTAGGGCTGTAAACAAACCGAACGAATACGAACGGAGCCCTGTTCATGTTCGTTCATTTAATTTTAACTGGATAAATAAACGGACACGGACTCTTAAATAGACGAATTTTCTTGTTCATGTTTGTTTATTAAGAAAATGAATTGTTCATGTTCGTTTATTAAGACACTAAACGAACGTTAAACGAACATAAACGATCGAACATAAATGAAAATAGACAAACAAACATAAACTTTATAGAATTCTTCACAATATATTGTTTTATAAGTGTTGTTTTGTTTAAACAAACCAATTTTTAAAATTATAAAATTCAAAGATATGATATATGAATATAAATAGATAAATAAACATAAACGAACTTTAATGGTCGCCTAATCAGACATTCACGAATATAAAAGAACGAACGAGACTTTTGTTCATGTTCGTTTATTTAACTAAACGAACGTAATATATTGTTCATGTTCGTTCATTTAATAAATGAACGAACATAAACGAACTTTTTATCGAATGGTTCATGAAATGTTCACTGAACGTTCAATTCGTTTACAGCCCTAAATATAAGCCACTCATTTCTTTAACTAATCATATTTTTCCATTGTATTATATTACATCTGTCTTAAAATAAATGTCATATTTTGACTTTTTGAAATCTTATTATTTTTTTTTTGTTAACTTTAACTTTAATTATTTTTCTTTTGTGTTATATAATATTTGATGCAAAATATATGAATAAATTGAGTTTTAATGTATTTTCATTGATATAATTTTTATCAAATAATATATAATACAAATAAAAATATTTAATGTTAAAGTTGAAAAAGATATATTACAAAAAGTCAAACCAAGACATTTTTTTTTTTTTTTTTTTTTTTTTTTTTTTTTTTTTTTTTTAATAATTGGGTTTCCGACTCGACATTGCAAGCCGACTAATCCTAGGGGGACTAACCTTTTGGATAGCTCGGAGTCGTCGTAGATGAATCTCCGTGCCCAATGGAGGATTAATTTTCTCCTTAAGGTTCGAACCCAAGACCTCTTGAAACTTTTATCCTAAGAGGCTAAGACCTCTTGGCACTTATTTTAGGACAGAGGGAGTAATGATTATTGTAATTTATGGTTTATCTACTCGTTTCTCGAAATCGTAAGATCGAATCGAGATATTAAGATCCTACAATTATGTTATTTTTTTTTAATAATCTTTGTAATATTATTAAAATCTACAAATTCTTATGTATCATAAACGCAAAATTATATGAATATTTGATACAAATGTTGCGTTAAATTATAAATATGAAATGTTTAAAAAGGTTAACACGTTGTTTTTCAAATTCTCTAAAACATAATCCATGACTTTCTAGCTTTTCAGTTTGCGGTTTGAGAAAAGTTAAATCAGATCGAATTAGATCTTAAATTCTGGTCATAAGATGTTAACTTTGCTAGGATCCTACGTAAGATCTAGATCATTTTTATTTTATAGTATCGTAAAATCCTAATATCTTAAAATAAGGATTTAGATCTTAACAATTATGATTAATATGATGTCACTGTTTATATTAACCTTTTATATGTTAAGTGAATCGAATAATCATAAATGAATAGAGTATATTGTACAACATTTGTATCTCTTAGATTAGATGTATGCTCTTAATTGAATGAGAACTAAAAAGATATTTTATATTTAGTTTTGTAACTCTATAAAGTTTGATATAATATGTAGACGAGTAAAATAAACATTCTATGAATACACCTGGGTTAAAATCAGATGTATAAATTATTGGAATTCAATAATTCCCGCATAGAAGTGTGTGTATGTAGAAACTATCCTCGCTATTACTATTCTCATGCATGAAACATGAGAATTATTATCGTATTATACCTGGACATGAGTTTGGCATATCATACCTAATATCTATATACAGATTTGCTTCCTTCAAAAAGTATGTTTGGTAAGTTCCAACAACTACATTTCACATGTGAAATTGTGTACCACGTCTTTGCTTTGTCCATATCATTTTTTACCTTTCTTTTGGCTTTATATATACCAAAGATTCCAACTTTCATATGTTGAATGTTGATATACATATTAAACTCTTTTAGGTACACTTAGTCAATTAACCTATAATTTCTACCAATTGCTAGATCAAGAATGAAAACAACACTTTTGTTTTTTACAAAAAAATTTGACTCTACTCACTTTGCATGCATAATTTCACCCTAGTTGGCCCACTTCGTATGGGAGGAGACTTATACCACTAATTACGCCATTCACAATACAAACAGGTAAAATGTCGCAACGATTTTTGAATGTTAACGTGGTGTTTATGTTAGTTTATTGTAAGAGTAAAGGTTCAGTAGACACTGACTGAGCTCATAATTACAACTACAAGATGGAAATTTGAGGCAAAACTCAAAAGTGGCACACATTAAAAACTTATTGAGGTGATAGACGGGTCGATACAAATAACCTTAATAAACATACATGCCTCTCTTCAAGTAGAAAACTGATCAACGATACAACGGTATATTAGCCCTTGTAGCGTTCTATCTGATCTACTGTAACTTGTATAGCTCTTGTTAAGTTCTATAACACCACCGCCTCTCAAAAAAATAATTTCGGTTGCTTTGACGCATCGTATTTTCTAAATTATAGCTTAGTTTTCTAATAAATTGTTTTGCCAATTAAGGTATAGGAAATAGGTTATATAACTTTGTTTAGCAACATGTCGACCTACACTTACGTACTCAAAGTTTATGGGCCCCAGAAGTAAATAAATTAAATTAAATTAAATTATTGAACTAATGCACATTATATATGTTCAATATCATTTATATAATCAAGGAAATATATATCGTGTGTATCATAGAGAAAAATCATCAATCTTTCCGCTGTAGAGTTATAGTTACGTTAGAATATTATATCAAAGAGCTCCTTGCCAGCTTTGATAATTTGATATCAAACTTTTTAATTCAAAAACAGGTATGATTATATAATATTAACGTGTTATTCCGAATATATCTAACTAATATTTTAATAGAATAAGGTAAACGTTGAAAGATTAGTTTTCTCCTTCACACATGCAATGATCCTTGATACGACTACTCTATCTTCTTATAGTGCATGTCATGTTTCTTATAGTGCATGTCAGGTTCAATAGACACTGACTGAGCTCATAACAACTATACATAATGGAAAATTTGAGGCAAAACTCAAAAGTGACACACAATAAAAAGATATTGAGGTGATAGCTAGACCGGTCGATACGACTAACTTTAATAAACATATACGCCTCTCTTCAAATAGAAAATTGATCAACGATACAATGGTATTAGTAGCCCTTGTAGCGCTCTAGCTCTTGTTAAGTTCCGTAACACCACCACCTCTCAAAAAACAATTTCGGTTGCTTTGACGCTTCGTATTTTCAAACTTATAGCTTGGTTTTTCAATAAATTGTTTTGCCAATTCTGGTATACGAAATATGTTATATAATTTTTTAGCAACATGTCGACCTAGACTAGACTCAAAGCGCATGGATCCCAAAGACATCGCAAAAAAAAAAAAAAAAAAAAAAAAGAAAAAAAAAAAAAAAAAAAAAAAAAAGATATTTAACAACAATATTGAACTAATGCACATCAAATATGTTCAATATAATCAAGGAAATCATGTGTATCATAGAGAAAAATCATCAATCTTTCCGCTGTAACTCTAATTAGGGCTGTAAATGAACTGAACGTTCAGTGAACATTTCATGAACCGTTCGGTAAAAAGTTCGTTTATGTTCGTTCGTTTATTAAATGAACGAACACGAACAATATTTTACGTTCATTTAGTTAAATGAACGAACATGAACAAAAGTCTCATTCGTTCATTTATGTTCGTGAACGTCCGATTATGCGTTCGTTAAAGTTCGTTTATTTTTATTTATCTATTTATGTTCATATATTATATCTTTTAATTTTATAAGAGGAAACTGCAAAATACATCCCTGTGGTTTACACATTTTGACATCTTACATCTCTGTCAGAAACTTTTGGCAATATACATCCCCCGTTAGGCAAACGTTTGCCACAATACATCCCTCGTTAACAATGAGGACTAACGGTGCAAATTTTTTCTCCGTTATCTCTTAACAAGACTGAAAATATCACACCGTTAGCCTTCGTTAGCTAAACATTTGCACCGTTAGTCCTCTTTTTTAGTTTTTTTTTCCGTTTTTTACGTTTTATCCGTTTTTTGTCAGTTTTTTTTCGTTTTTTGTACGTTTTATCAGTTTTTTAACGTTTTAATCCGTTTTTTTGTACGTTTTATCCATTTTTTGTCAGTTGTTTTTCGTTTTTTGTACGTTCAATTTTTTTACGTTTTTATCTATTTTTTGTACGTTTCATCCGTACTTTATCAGTTTTTTACTTTTTTTTATCCATTTTTTGTCAGTTTTTTTATGTTTTTATTCATCTTTTGAACATTTTATCGGTTTTTTTTATGTTTTAATCAGTTTTTTGTACGTTTTATCCATTTCTTGTCAGTTGTTTTCCGTTTTTTGTACGTTTTATCAGCTTTTTTTATGTTTTTATCCATTTTCTGTACGTTTCATCCGTATTTTATCAGTTTTTTTTTATGTTTTTATCTATTTTTTGTCAGTTTTTTTAGGTTTTTATTCATTTTTTGAACATTTTATCGGTTTTTTTTATGTTTTAATCCGTTTTTTGTACGTTTTTTGTCAGTTTTGTTTACATTTTGTCTGTTTTTTGTACATTTTTATCCGTATTTTGTACATTTTATCCGGTTTTTTTTTTTCAGTTTTTTTCGTATTTTGTACGTTTTATCAGTTTTATCCGGTTTTTGTACGTTTTATCATTTTTTTGTCAGTTTTTTTTAACGTTTTATACGTACAAAAAACGAATAAAAACTGATAAAACGTTCAAAATGGAAAAAAATTGATAAAACGTACAAAAAATGAATTACGTAAACGTACAAAAAACGTAAAAAACTGATAAAACGTACAAAAAATGAATTAAACGTAAAAAACCGATAAAACGTACAAAAAAGGGGAAAACTGACAAAAAATTGATAAAACGTACAAAAAACAGACAAAATGTAAACAAAACGTACAAAAAACGGACAAAATGTAAACAAAACGTACAAAAAACGGAAAACAACTGATAAAAAAATGGATAAAACGTACAAAAATGGATTAAACGTTAAAAAACTGATAAAATGTACAAAAAACGGAAAACAACTGACAAAAAATGGATAAAACGGACAAAAAACAGATAAAACGTTAAAAAACTGATAAAACATACAAAAAACTGACAAAAAATGGATAAAACGCACAAAAAATGGATAAAAACTGATAAAACGTACAAAAAACAGAAAAAAAACTAACAAAAAACGGATAAGAATGTTAAAAAACTGATAAAACGTACAAAAAACGGATAAAAACGTAAAAAAACTGATAAAACGTACGAAAAACGGAAAACAACTGATAAAAAATAGATAAAACGTACAAAAAATGGATAAAAATGTTAAAAAACGGATAAAACATACAAAAAACGGAAAAAAAATCAAAAAGAGGACTAACGGTGCTAATGTTTGGCTAACGAAGGCTAACGGTGTAATATTTTCAGTCTCGTTAAGAGACAACGGAGAAAAAATTTGCACTGTTAGTCCTCATTGTTAACGAGGGATGTATTGTGGCAAACGTTTGCCTAACGGGGGATGTATATTGCCAAAAGTTTCCGACAAGGATGTAAGATGCCAAAATGTGTAAACTACAGGGATGTATTTTGCAGTTTCCTCATTTTATAATGTTAAAAATTGATTTGTTTAAACAAAACAACACTTATAAAACATTATATTATGAAGGATTTAATAAAGTTTATGTTTGTTCGTCTATATTCATTTATGTTCGATCGTTTATGTTCGTTTAGCTTTCGTTTAGTGTCTTAATGAACGAACATAAACGAACATGAACAACTCATTTTCTTAATAAACGAACATAAACAAGATAATTCGTCCGTTTAAGCGTCCGTGTCCGTTTATTTGTCCGGTTAAAATTAAATGAACGAACATGAACAGGGCTCCGTTCGTGTTCGTCCGGTTCGTTTACAGCCCTAACTCTAATTACGTTAGAATATTATATCAAAGAGAGCTCCTTGCCAGCTTTGATAATTTGATATAAAACTTTTTAATTCACAAGCAGTTATGATTAGGACAGACCTACATTGGTGTCGGGTGTTGTGGGTTACAGCCAAATTTTGGTCATGAAGTGCATTTTTTTTTTCAAAAATTGTCGTTTTTTTATATCTGCAACCCCCGATAAAAATTTTCATTACTTTCTGTTTTTGGGTATAACTTTAGTTAGCCTAACAATTATTTTATGCAACACAATCTCAAAAATCATGTGTCCCTGGTTATGATTATAAAATATTAACGAGTTATTCAGAATATATCCAATTAACTAAATATTTTAATAGAATGAGAGAAACGATGGTCGTTGAATAATTTAGTTTTTTACTTCACACATGCAATGATCCTTGATACGTCTATTCTATCTTCTTATAGTGCATGTCATGTTTTTTAAGTATCAATGATTACGCGTTTTTACTTTACACTATTAAACATACAAAGACGTACTTATGATAATCTTCTAAACTATACCATCTTATATATGCCGACCTGTGATGAAAACAAAGTAGATCAAAAGTTTACTCTTATTTTAGTTTCAACGAGCTTAATTGGTCAAAAACGCTTAGAAAAGTTCGTCAGTACTACAGTTTTATTTAACGGCATTAGCAAAACCACCGAGTAGCTTGTAAAAAGAATACAAAGAAACAAGAAACAGGAATGTTACACGCTCATGCATGAGGATATATATGGGATCATCCAACCACTCGAGTACTCGACTAACATGAGAGCACATTAAATTAGTCACAAAGGGTGTCATTCTTGGCGGTTTTAGATTAATGTATTTTTGGCGAAATAGGTTGGGGCTGGGGCTTGAACTTATATTATAAACCGAAATTAAAATTTGTATTTTTATAAATTTGTTTGGCAAATGGGCTAGCTTGGGGCTTATTATTGCAAAATTAGTAAAAAGAATATAATTAAATAAGTTTTTGTATATGTTAGATATTTATGTGAATAATTAAGTAATTTATTCTTTAAAAGCCACGAGCTAAAGTTTTTAGCCCCGTTTATGAGACTAAAATTTTTAGCCGACTTATTTTGTCAGCCCTTCCATAATTCTTATGACAAACGAAACTTATTTTATTAGTCGACTTATTTTAAAATCCCAAGCCCCTATAAGCCCTTTGCCAAACACAATATACCTGCATCTCCATAATTTATTTTTGTTTACTCTTAATTTGCGCTTATAGTCAAACATGAGAGTTTTTTAAATCCAATTATTTGAATGTTATCACCTAATCATGTTGCATTCCCATTTAACACACGTGGATTAGTTGTTAAAAAGTTTGAAAGAAAAAGGTTGAATTCATTGTCACCCACACTTAGGGTGTGTTTGGTAGGGAGAGTTGGAGCCAAAGAAATGAAATAAAGTTAATTTCCTGTGTTTGGTACACCAAAGAAATAGAGAGGTGGAGAAATTGAAATCCTTGGGAGTTGCCAGAGTTGATTTCCATTCATATTGGTTGGGAATTGAATTCTCTCCACTTATAATAATAAAAATAATAATAAAAAATAAATAAAAATAAATAATAATAATAATAATAATAAAAATAAATAAAATAATAATAATAATAAATAATAATAAAAATAAATAATAATAAAAATAATAAATAAAAATAATAAATAATAATAATAATAATAAAATAGATAAAAATTATAAATAATAATAAAATAATAATAATAACAACAAATTAATAATAAAAATAATAAATAATCAAATAATAAAATAATAATAATAATAATAATAAATAAATAAATAAATAAATAAATAAATAATAATAATAATAATAATAATTTTTTTTTACTGATTTCTTAAGTCAATTCTCTGGTGTTACCAAACACTAGAATTTTTACTGAATTCCTGTGGAATTCATTTATGTGAATTTGATTTCTGCGCTTAATTTCATTTCTCTGAATATCACCCTACCAAACATGCCCTTATAACTTACTAAACACGCTCAGATGATTAATTAACCACCGCGCATAGCGACGCCGTATATAGTAGCGTTATTTTGTGTATGCAACTTTTTTATTTATATATTGGTGTAAAGTAAGTGATAGTGAAAAAATTAATGGTTTAATTACAATTAAGTATTGACTAAAACACATATTAGTATCCCGAATTTGGCAGACTGGATCATTTAGTATCTTAAACTTTTAAAGGTGCAGAATATTACCCGGAACTTGGCAAATTGAAATTACTACTACCCTATATTAAATTGACTCAATTTATTATTTTTTATTTATTTTTAAAATTAAACTTAAAAGGCCTAATGTAATATAAATGATTTATAGTTAAATTTAAGATAATTATGCATATTCTATTGAGAATTTAGTTAATTTTATTTTTCTTTTAATTAATACAATATTATATTTATTTATTGAGAATAAAATATATTTTAAATAATATATTTAGAAAGTAAATTTACCGCACTACTTTATATAGATATCCCTTTTATACACTTTAGTTTTTGTTTCAAATAATTTTGAGAGTTAATTATTTAACTATCTACTTTTTATGTACATATTTTAAATTGAAAATTACAAAAACTTCAATATAATTAGTTATAAGTTAATCTAAAAATGATTTGGAATAAACATTTAATAATATAATATGAAATCTATCAGTAAGAGTAGTGCGTTAGAAATATCTTTGAAATAGATGCTATATATATATATATATATATATATATATATATATATATATATATATATATATATATATATATATATATATATATATATATATATATATATATATCTTACTATATTATAAAGGAGGAATGCCTTCTAATTTTAGCATGCTTAATTTTAAGCCTTACAAATTAATAAACTTAAAGTACATGTGATGAAATATAATTAGACATTTACAAGTTTATAAGCTTAAAGTACACACCAATTTTCCCCTTATTTAATTCTAACATACCATTAATACTAACATTAAATATAATAAATAAAACATTATGTATATTAAATACAATTAATTAACCGGTCAATAAATACAATTAATGCACTTATTAAAACACTCCTTACATAAGAAATACAAATCAAGCATATTGTACAACCAACTTAAACACAATTCATGCATTAAATGTCACGAATACAAATAATAAAGCACATTATACAAATATTCAAGTCCGAACGGGCAACGGGTCAAATGGGCTCGAGCCCGAACGGGCATGGACCAAACGGGCTCGAGCCTGAACGGACACGAGCCAACGGGCTCGAGCCCGAACGGACACGAGCTAAACGAAATTTTGATATCCATAAATTTATTGTCAAAAAGAACATAATAAACTAAAATTACACGATTCACCGAAAAATTTTAATTTAGGGTACCCGCCGCTGCAACGTGCGGGTACCCTGCTAGTATATATATATATATATATATATATATATATATATATATATATATATATATATATATATATATTCTAAATAATTAAATAAAATACTATATTTATTTAAATAAATAAAATAATTAAATTTTAGAAAAAATTAATTTTACCGTTGCTAAAATTTTATATTGAATTATTAATTACAAAAGACTTTACTAAATTGATTTTTTAAAGAAAAAATAATTAGTTGTTGTGTTAATTAGTATACGGTTGTAGAAATTCTATTTTGTGAAGTTCAGGGTACTATTTTGCACCCTTTAAAGTTCAGGGTACTAGATAATCCAGTGTACCAAGTTTAGGATATTAATATATGTTTTGGCCGTAAGTATTAAATATTTAAAGTGTTGCCTATATAAATAGGGGTAGTTTAGTCTAAAAACATTACTTATTTTTAGAATTTTTAAAATTTTAAATTTTTAACAAATATGTTCTCTTTATATGAGATAGAGTAGGAAAAGAACATTGTGACTAGATAAAAGACAATGTAGCGAATTATTAAGTTTTTCTTTAAAATGTGAGGACAATTACATTTATATTCAAATGTAAGGACAATTACATTTATATCCATATTAAAGTTATGTGCTTAGATTCACAATTGTGTCGTTAAAGGCCGTTAATTAATGATCTTCTGATAATTGCAATCCCGAGTCTCAAATTAGATAGTTGTAACTTAGATGATATGTGAGAATTGATGTGTGAAACATTTCTAAGCTAAAAATTAAGTGTCACTATATACGTCGGGTGTTCTTATACATACCTTTTTAGCTATAAACGCCACTGTTATATGACATTAATAGTGTATTATTAACATTTTATAATTTATTATAAATTTAATATATTAAGCAAGTCAAAATTACTGTCTAATCAAATTTTGTTTTTAAATCTGACTCTTTTTGTATTAGAAAACAATCAAATATTGCTTCATGCTGGTTTTTGATGAAAGATCAGCCAAAAGTCTATGAAGCTAAGGTTGCTGTGATTTAAACCTTTAAAATAAATAATTACATAATCAAAATCATTCTAATCAAGTATTTTTTTTTTTTTTTTTTTTTTTTTTTTCTCTCTCTCTCTCTCTCGCAAACGAAAAAGTAAAGTTATTCAACAAAATAGAGAGTCAACATATAACAATTAAAGGGTAGGGTTGCAATCGAGTTAAGCCGAGCTCGAGCTCAACAAGGCTTGAGTTTGGCTCGAAACAAAGACAGTAGGCTTGAGCTTTGCATAATAGCTCGTCAAGCTTTAATAATTCAGGCTTGAGCTTGGCTCAAGTAGCCTTCGAATAAAGCTTGAGCTTACTTGAAAAGATTGAATGTATACAAAAATATTATATTCAATAGCCATCATCAAAAAAAAATATTTATAAAGTAAAACAAATTAAAACCGAAAACAAAATTAGATTAATTTAACAGTAATAAAACAAATAATAATATTCTCATATCCAAGTCCAACATTCGAATGAAACATAAGCCAAAGTACTAATTAATGTTCAAATGTCTAAACTAAAATATATCTTGTGAGGCTTCATAAGGTTCATATATCTTGACTTCTTGAGCAAAATGATCTCCATAACTTGATGACTTCTTTGTCATTTTATTGTAAGAAGTTTATTATGTTACTACTTGTCTACTTAATAAAAGAAAAAGAGAAAAAAGTTAACTCATGCATTCAAATATAGGGATATCTTGACTTGCACTTACAACAAGTTCGCTGCACCCATATAAAAGGCTTCATGCACTTGCAACAATTCATTGATTAAATTATTAGATATACATACAGTAGGCACACTGAATGTTGTATCGAAATGATTAAAAAGGTTTAGGCTGCTAATATATATGAAGAATTACCAGACATTACCAAAGTATTAGATTAATATATATGAAGATTACAAAAGTTTAGGCTGCTAATATATACTCGTATTAATTAATTCTTTATAAAGTAAGTCTTTATAATTAAATTAACATTCAAATTAGCCTTCAGTTACTTATATAAATTTAATATTAAAAAATATCTATATTAAGGCTTGATAAAAGTTCGAGTCGAGCTATCAAAAGTTTGAGCTCGACTCGTTATATGTTTCGAGCTAATTTATTAGGATTGAGTTTGCGCTTGAGCTTGATAAAAGCTTGAATCGATCGAGTTAAGCTTGAGCTCTAGTTGCTTGATAAAAGTTTGCTTAATAATCATTGAGCTCTATTTATTGATAACCAAAACACATATAGGGTATGTTTGGTGAAAATAATTGTTGTTGTAATTAGTGCTGGTGCTGGAGATGGTGCTGGTGCTATAGATTATAAAAAGAGATTATTTTTATAAGCTACATAAAGTAATATTTGATTTTAAGAAATTATGAAAGATTATTTTTTTTTAGATTCTCTAATAAGCTATGTTTGGCAAACAAAGATTATTTTTTAATTAGCTTATTTTTTAAAAAAATAATCACGATCTCTCAACAATCTTGTGTGCCAAACATAGCTATAGATGTTTGACATTTTCTACCATGCAATTTCGTGTCTTGATAACTATGGATAAAGTGACAAATTTAGTCCCTCTTTCTAACTATAAGTATACCCAGATCTTTCTCAATTTCTCAAATTTCAAATTATCCCATATCTCTATCAACTACATCATCCTAATAACATGAGAAAATATATCCATCTTCTCAACATTGGGACATCCAAACGTCTTTCTACCTCAAATAAAAAATGGGTTCATACAAGTGGTCCGATTAGATCACAACACTTCATTCGCCACTCTCAACCGGCACCACCTCCATCATCACTACCACTCTCATCTGTTTCTGACATACTCAGAAACAGATTGAGTGGATTAAGAAATATTTCTCCGTATAACAATGATCAACAGTATGCTCAACTTTCTACCCTCCACGCATTAGAACTCCCAAAGCATGAGAAGGATAGTTACTACACACTCGACTACAAAGTGACCATGAAGGATAGAACTATCATTCACGCGTCTCATGGGCCGAAGGTCGAATACTGGCTCCCTCAATCCAATCTAGACCTTCTCTTACCGCCACTTGACGCTGGAGTTTTCTTTTGCTACAAGAAAAAGGACGACGTTGCCATGTCCACAGAAACTGTAGTAAAAACCCTCAAGAAATCTTTGGCTGGAGTATTGTCAACATTTTACCCTCTAGCTGGAGAGATCGTGCCGAACAGATTAGGGGAGCCAGAGGTTTTGTGCAACAATAATGGGGTGGAATTTGTGCATGCTCATGCAGATGTCGAGCTCAAAGCTATAGATTTTCACCGTCCAGATGAAACCGTAAAGGGAAAGTTGGTTCCTAGGATAAATCGTGGCTTGCTTGCAGTTCAGGTAAACTACTTCCTGGCTTCAACGTTATATTATACTTATGACTCCAAAATAAACCACTTTATCCATCCCAAATTACTGCAAGCTCTTTTAAAACTAAAAGAAGTAAAGAAAAAAAACTTGATAAAACAGACTTTTAATTTCGTTGTCAATAATGATTTTTGACTTTTTGATCGACTAATAAATATTTTTTAGATAAAACAAATTTTATAACGATTAAAATTGCTAAATCATATTATTAGTACATTACTAATCTGCATATTGTGTTTAGTATTAACACTAGTTAATTAAGGAGTTTAATCTTTAGTTTTATTTAAGACGTTCTACTAAAAAGAGTTCTAAATTAATTACGAATATATGGGACTCATTTGAAATGGGTATATAATGTACTCCATGTTACAATAAACTCTAGCATCTAAGAATATCATAATTTACAAGACATTAGATTATTTCCTCACAAATAATGAAAAACTAGGTCTTATAGAAGATCCCAGAGTCTTATGCATGTGTTAGGTATTTGAGAGAATCTCACTACTATCAATTCTATGAAATATGAATAAAAGAAAATGACAAAGGTCTAACTGTAAAGTACGATTCAAGATTGATATCAGAAATTATTACCAGCAAACAAAAGCAATACAACAAGCTATCCTAGCACCTCTACTGAGACTTGTCAAAAAAAAAAATGTATTATGATAAGCATCGAACGTGTTACTATTTCATAACTTTTTGAGACATACAAGACATATATTTTTATTTTATTGGCATGCTTCGATGTGTCAATATTAAACTTTTAAAAGGAATAGAGATATATCGGTTTTTTATATTTTTTATTGCCACCGCAGTACAAGCCTAATAAAACATTCTGGACCTAGTCAAACTAATGATATTTCGCCTGGAATCCAAAATCTATCTGGTTATACATATTGATACATTCATTTTAAGTCATTATTGCACGTTTAAACCAACAACTATTAGAACCATTTAAAATCTAACACGATAATATGTTGGCTGTGTTTTGAAATAAAACAGGTCACAGAGTTGAAATGTGGAGCAATAATAGTATCATGCTCTTTTGATCATCGGATCGCTGACGGAGCCTCCTTGAACATGTTCTTAGTATCATGGACCGAGTTTGCGCAATTGAAACAAATTTCAAGCATCCCATCATTTCGCCCTTCAATACTCAGCCCACGACGTCCACCTTGTTATGACACAACCTTCGACAATATGTACCTTCCTATATCATCACTTCCATCACCAGCTTCGTGCGATGACCAACTTCATAGTCGTATATGCTATATTCGTGCTGAATCAATTAGTCACCTACAAGCAGAAGCAAGTTCAAAAGAAACTAGAATAAGTAAACTTCAATCTTTTACCGCATATGTGTGGAAGTTATTAGCCGATGATGTGAATAAGACATCTAGAATGGGTGTTATTGTTAGTGGCCGAAAATTCTTAAGAGGCAACAATGAGCACGAGTCATCCATGTTAGAAAACCACTTTGGGAATATACTATCTATCCCGTATGGTGAGGCAAGCAATCATGATCTTCAAGCAATGCCACTTAATGAAGTTGCAAACAAGGTTAATGGTTTTGTTACCAAAGCCGCAAAAGAAGAACATTTTAGGGGATTGATTGATTGGGTAGAGTTGCATAGGCCCGAGCCAGCCGTTGCCAGGATATATTTCAAGCTAAAAGAGACCGATGGGGATGCCGTAGTTGTGTCATCGGGGCAAGGCTTACCTATTAATGATATGCAATTTGGATGGGGCAAGCCGGATTTTGTGTCGTATCATTTTCCTTGGGGTGGCCAAACAGGATACATGACTACAATGCCGAGTGCCACGAATAAGGGAGATTGGGTTGTTTACATGCATCTCAAACAAAAGCATCTTGATTTGATCGACACTAAGGCACCCCATGTCTTCATCCCCATTTCTCATATCATTTGAGGTTTCACTAATTTATGTAGCTAGATATCGGTTCAAAAGTTGTAATCATATAATTTAAGTTCCCTACTATTCTGTTACCTTATATTCCAAAGTTTGTAAATTTGATGTGAAATATGGTTTTAAGAATGTTTGATCAAGTAAGATTGTTCCTATGTACGTGTGCTTTAAGTCGATTAAATTGTGGCTTAACTGTATTTGGCAGCAAATGTAGTCATCAGCTATTAGATTTCTGTCATCCGGAGAGAATCCGTACAAAGTTAACAATACTTGAACCGATCGATAATCATATAGAAAAACAAACAATTACAAGTGTATTTCACACGTCGTTGTCTCAGACAAGACTTGAACCGATAATCATATAGTAAGAAACATCTCGCACAACATGTTACAGCTAGGCTACAAAACTTGAAATTCAATTCTGATTTCTGAAGTGTGATTATAATGCAGGATATCAACGCCGACACACAAATGGATATGGATTTGACCAATATCATTCACAAGATTAAATATATATGTTAGTTTTCAAATAGATTTTAACAGGTGAAACATGGCCGCCTTTTAATCAAATTAAGTACTAGTATTTTTGGCTTTATGCCAATGTTTCAATGGTTGACAAATTAATATTGTGGTCCAATCGATCTAGTAATAGTTAATGCATCGTATTCAGAGTCAACCATAAAATAACACTTGATCTGGTGGGATATTCTATCAATCGAGTCAATGTTTTCTTAACTACAAAGCTTCGTTAGAAAACTTACGGATATAGGGTTAACGAGCTGAGTTTTTAATGAGGTACTGGACGAAATAGTTTAGCTTGATTCGAGCTTTCAACTTTAAATTGTTATTCCATCTGTTTGATTTCACGTTTTTCTTAATTCAAGTACAATAGTACATGCTACCAATCTACCAACTATAACGTGTTTAATTCAGTTTTAGTAATGGTTTCTACTTCAATCATTTACGAATGATGAAAGAACCTTGTCGTCGTATTTATGATGATTTCTTTCCCTCTTATTATCATTTTTTTAACGACAACTGTCTATCTCACAATATATATAACTCTATCTCATAAGTCCTAAGCAGGACTTGAACCCACAACCATTTGGTTGGAGAGCTTCTCACACAACAAGAGGTACCATTGTGACACGAGCTCTTTGGTTCCCTCTCATTATCATCATCGCACGGCTGCACTGTAAATTGCTCTACTGAGATATCATGATGGCTGCAAACCGTGTAACTAGATCTCCCGGCATTCTACATAACCGGGCGCAATTTGTATGGCTAACAAGGTCAGTATATGCATGTGTAGGAGCTTCTATTAAACATGTACATCCGTCTAGCTAGAAATTTGGCTAACAGGGTGACTATAAATTTACCCTTGATTCTTGCCAACTCCTCAAGTTTCAAGCTCTCTCAAGTCTCAAGACAATGAGAAAAGATTATCATCTACGGCCACCCTAAACCACCACCAGTACCACGAATTGAACTACCATTTCTGAGTTCTGATTTCTAAGAAACAAAAGCAGTGTGGGTAGTACGTACTACTATAGACCTTCTCTTCAGCCACTTGACGTGGAATATATTGTGGAAATATTCTTTTGCTTCAGAAAATATTGACGACTATAATTCTACTATTTTTATGGCATGCAAGTCAATGACATGGACAAAATAAAGGTGTAACGTACTGACATTTAACCTACGTACGTTATTTTACTCGTTCAAATAGGTTAACTACTCTCGTTTCTTTCTATTTACTTTTTTTTTTGATAATTAACTACACGTCTCCTATCTTTTTTCTTTTCTTTTTTTTTTTTCAATATTTTACTTTTCTGTTCCACGTAGTTACATAATAAGATAAGGGTCATCTTCGGAAAAAAATAAAAAGATTTTTCTTGGTGTTTCACAAAATATATGCAAATGACGATGAGGAAGGTTCACTACTACAAAAATGGATATAGAGCCCCCTCAATAGAGCCCGGTTTTTGTGAAAAACGGGCTCTAAAAGAAATCCTTGTTATAAAAAATGGTATAGAGCCATGTTGTCTTTTATAAAACCGGGCTCTATGTCTAAAAATATTAAAGCCGTGTTTCCTTCTTCAAAACCGGGCTCTATTCCTCTTAAAAAGCCATGTTCTTTCTTACAAAACCGGGCTCTATTTAAAAAACCATTAGAGCCCTTATTCCTTTTACAAAACCGGGCATTATCACATGCTGTTTTTGGTACTTCAAAAAATGAAACGAAAATACTTGAAACTTTTTGGGCGCCTTACTTCCCTCCCCAATTTTCATTATTTTCACAAACCCTAATCTTTTACCCCCTCTTCACTTTCACAACCCCAAAACCCTCTAACCCTTTGTGCCACTTAATTACAAAATAAGTACCATAGAGCTTCTTAGCGTTGACCCATAAGAGCTTCATTTCCTTGTAATTTTATTTCAATAATTTATTTATTATATATATACAGATCTGTTGTGGTTTTGTTATAATTGAGTATTATTTTGTGAATAGTTGAATTGAAGAAGCAGGTCTCTTGTTCTATGGGTTTGACCAATAAAACTAACAATCATGTTGCCTTCAAGGTATTCATTTTTTTTGACTTTTCATTTTATTACTTTTACAGAACTGGATAAAGTAGTTGATTTTATAGAATTTTTAGTTGTAATTTGAAATTAAGGATTTGCAGGTAATTACTGAAAAGTTACTTTTTTGTGTTTAAAATGGTGTTTGGTTTTAGCAGAGATTATCTAATTATTTCGCATATAATAGCGTTTGGCAGACCATTTGAACTACAAGATGTTAGTGACAAAAGGCACTTTTGAAAATTAAGGTTGAGACTTCCTTTTTTTCTTTCCAAAATGCAATATCAAACAGGTCACTAAATAATTAGAGGTACAATTATTTGTTTTAAGCATATATCATATTAGTTGTGTTGTCTATGTGTGTACTAAAAAATGGACTTAGATCGACTTGGTCATTCGAATGAAGTCTTTGTGCAATTAGTCATCCTGTTCTTCTAAATGCAATTCTAATTAAAAAGGTTCCATGGCTTTTCTCCGGGAAAGGTTACTCCTTTTGTGTCTTGTTACCTTTAGTAGTTTGCTTTTATCAGTTTTGTCTAGAGGGATGTCTACCGTTGAGCGATTAACAGACCGTTTCCCTCATATTCCTTTCACCAAAGGAATGTATATGTGTGTGTGCATATATATATGTTTTTTTTCTTGTTTCTTAACTTGCATATGTCCGTTAAGTTGTAAACTATACACTTAAACTACTATTTCTCTCAAGAAGGTTTTGGGGCTTTTTTTTATTACAGGAGGAGGTTATGTATTGACTAATGGGCTGAGTCGACTGATTGAGCCGAGTTGTCTGATGGGGCTGACTTGTTTGATGAGGAGGAAGCAATACTCCTACCAAGTAAAACACAAGGATCTTGTGGAGCAGGTGAAGAAAATGTTCAGTTAACATGGTTCAGTTATTTATACTAGATTTATTCATTTATTATTATTTGCTTCAGGTTATTTGTGCCTTTGGAGCTGTTAAACACGAGGATCTTGTGGAGCAGGTGAAGAAAATGTTCATAAAACTGTCTGCCAATCCGTTGACCACATCATAGATAGTTGAAAAGGAGCCAACAATGTTCACAGGTTCAGAGGTTTGCATTATAGATTTTTATTTTTGAGGTGGCAATTTTTACCCATTTGCTTATGAATGGGTCAATTTGGGTTAGGTATTGTCTCTGACAGAGTGACAGGTCAAACACGTAAAGCATAAGTTAATTTAAAAGGAAACAGTTCATGGAAAGAACATGTCACTGGTTGAAAGTGGCCAATATATTTATCGCATAAAGCCTTGAGTTGACAGGTACACCGAGCACGCCAAGTAATGGCAACCACTATTCTCATCATTCAAGTATGGCATCTTCAGATGAGGTATGTTCTATTCAGTGGTAAATTATATCTTATTCTGCTAAAAGTAGTTAATAATGGGTTGTGATGGGTCATCTAGTGATGTTGTGGGTCATAACAGATTCTAATAGGTTGCAATGCGGTTAATGGGTCATATTGGCGTTCTAACTTGAATGTCAAAACATAATGATAATACTCTATTTTGACAGTTGCCATTGTGACATGGTTATCTTTAACAGGTATGTCTGATAATATAATGATCAGTTCCAATAGCTAAGCTTCAAGTGTCATGATAAAGTATCAGTAGCTAAGCTTCTATGCTCATCATTCGAGTATGGCATCTTCAAATGAGGTATGTTCATTTCGATCCCTAATTATTCGTAATTGGCACAGTCGAAGCTATGTCACAAAGGTTATTTTCTTACTTTATGTTCAACTTATAGAGTTGGATATCATTCTTCGGTTTAAAAGTTGTCTTATATTTCTGTTGGCAGGTTGGTTTTATGATTTTAGATGAGATTCACCTACTTGGAACCGATCGTGGGCCTATACTTGAGGTACTCGATGGAAAGGAGATCACATTCAAACGTGTACTATTAAATAATTACCAAGAGGATTTTGAAGGTGTAGACAAATTAAGGGCAGAAATAAGGCAAATGACTTCCCCTGAACAAGAATCTGAACGTAGAGATAAAGAAAGGAAGATTAAACTCCATACTCTTGGAAACATCCGTTTGATTGGTGAGTTGTTGAAGCAGAAAATGGTCCCAGAAAAGAGCGTTCATCACATTGTTCAGGTTTGTCTCTCACACTACTAAGTTTGAACAATTGTTCTTTTCTCCAAAAAAAGGTAGGTGATCGTTAACATTTTGTTATGGCTGGGTCCACAGGAGCTATTGGGAGCCGACGGTAAAGTTTTTCCAGAGGAAGAAAATGTGGAGGCGATTTGCCATTTCTTTAACTCCATTGGGAAACAACTCGATGAGGGGCCAAAGGAGAGTTGTTTTCAAATGTGGAGGCGATTTGCGATTTGCCATTACTTAAGTATTGGGTTCCTGCAACTCACATCAATATCCTGGTAGCCTTTCGCTGTTTTCTTTAATCTGTAGAAATGAAGAACTAGGCGTCGCAAGAGGATTCAGGCTGGTTGTGTATGGGTCACAACGGTAATGCTAGTTGACCTGGTATTCTTTTAGTAACATGTATTGTGTCATATTTTTAGAAAAGTTTTAGTACGGAGTATTAAATTAATGCCACATGCTTTTAAATTTTTTAAAGATGACTTCGAAGGTTAAAAGTGAACTTTGAATGGCTCTTGTTTAGTTTAACACATTTTCAATTTAACATTATATAACTTTTACTCCCTCTGACCCATTGTCATCTCTAATGCAGTCGGGTCTGTTTACAGGGCTTGTGGGTTAGGATCATTTGTGGGAGTGGAGTTCAGGCATTTCTGCTTTTAACGCGTACAAACTGGGAACGCCAAGTAAGGTATTACAGTAGGTTCTTATCTTTTTCAGCTTCCTCGAAATGATATTCTTTTTATAATTCTCATGTATACTTCTATGTATGTAGGCAAAAAAGGCGATGAATAGGGTGTATGCTACCAGCATTCCAACCACTATGGTCTCATTCTTAAAGGAGAGATGTTTTAGAACTGGTTTATTTACGTCAACCATAAATAACTTTCTTAAAGGCGTTAATTGGTATTCTTATTTATTTTGTCTTCTACTAATTAATAAGTCATACTTTATATTATTATTAATGTTGTTGTTTATTGTTAGGTCACTGGATGGTTCGTGTTTTTTGACGAGTCCTGATGATAAGACTCTCAGTGTATTTACATTGTAAGTATTATCAGTAACTTTTTTGTGTTTAAGGGGGGTTGTTTGGGTGAGCTTATTACTGCTTACCAACCATTATAAGCGAATAAACTTCAGCTGTAAATTTGGTGCTCCTTTAGGCGTTCAACTACCTTGTAGTTTGTACTCGGATTGAGTTTTGCTCGAGCCAGAAAGTTTTGCTCGAGGGGACACATTTTGATAAATTTTTGAAACTACACTACAAATTATATAGCGCGCCTCAACTTTGCCTTGCTTTAGAACATCGTATTTAGTATTTATGTTAGTTAGTTGAGATCTAGGACTAACAAAGGCTGGTGAGTTGAGTTGGGGTTTTATAAGTGCGGATTTATATAGAAAACAAGATGGGAGACTCTGCACTAAGTGTCGATATGCTTTGATTGTTTGGGTTGGATATATACTTGCTTTAACGATATCCCAATTATTTCTTTTGGTCTATTTTGGTGTCCTGTATGACTGAAATCGTTTTTTATACCTTTTCACAGACCAGATTATGAAAACTGTACAGATCAAAAAACTTGTTCTTCAGATGGTATTGAAGGTTAGTTTCTATTTCACATCTTGTCTTAGATAGCAGATTAGTGAATCATTGGTAACTTAGTTTCCTGTCATACTTCTGATTTGTAGATTCGTTTCCTGCAAGCCTTGCTATAACCGAGGGGGAAGCCATATATGATTACTGCTGGTACCCTTACATGTCTGCTGCAGCCCTCCTTCATTTGAACTTCGCAGGTGGTTGATGTGGTGTTTTGCCGGTTACTATTGTGTTTTAAAGTGTGTACTAGGATGGGCAAATGTGTTGTTAAGTCAGATTGTAGATTTTTCAAATGTGTTGTTTGCAAGATTAGTTGCAAGATAAATCTCAATGTATGAACTGAAAGTAAGTTTTAATCTCAATGACTCTTCTTGATTTGAATATACATTGTTCAGGTTGCCAAAATAATTGATTGAATGGCTGCAGTAGCAGCATAACAAGATTTTTTTTTATTATTTTTTTCCACATAGAGCCATGTTTGGTGATAGAAAACAGGGCTCTATAACGAGTAATAGAGCCCGTTTTCCTAACCGGGCTTTATTTGCTTCTCCAATAGAGTCCCCCCCCCCCCCCCCCCCCCCTTTTGAGCCCTCATGCAAAACCGGGCACTATGACCATTTTCAACAGGGCTCTATGGCCTTTTTTGTAGTAGTGGTGCAATTTCAACCTTAATTATCACATTTAACAAAGAAAAAATAGCATTCTATAAACCAGTCCAATTGCACTTTTAATGCATGTTCGTACTGTTGGTTTAATAACGCCTAAAGCTTGTTGGTTTAATCTGGACTTTAATGTCATTGTATTGCAATGATTTAGTTGAATCGGGCAATGATTTAGTTTGTAGTTGGATTTAATATTTAACTTTGGATTTAAATTTAATATAAATTTAAAATTAAATAAAAAGAAAGAAAAAATATAATAAAAAAATATATCATATATAATAATTGTCAGATTAACAAGGTGATTAGTGATAATGGGTGTAACACCCCCGAAAATGGCATAGCGGAAGTGGTTCGTGTCATTAGGGTGCTACTAAATTGGAATCACAATATACAGTATAAAAAACTGGTCCGTTTTGAAAAAGATTACATTAACTTAGTGAAACAAGGTTTATAACATAGTTTAGTGCGAAAATACAGGCCTACAAATTAAGTAATCTCAAATATAAAAGAAGACATTGTCAAAACACTTCTAAATAGCCTACGACCCATGCCATGCCAAATTGCCTCAACCAAGTCATGTAGCAGCTAGACATCAATTACCTGAGAAAACATGTTTAAAAAGTCAGCAAAAAGCTGGTGAGTTTATAGATTTAAATCAAAGTAGTTTAGTAGGACCATAAGCAAAGTATGTGACCGATGACGTATAGTCTATATTCGGGCCACGAGCCCAAATGATAAACATTATTATGGCTCAAATCCACCATGAGTGGGCTATTATAACAACGACTTGGGCCGCCTTACCAAAGGGATTGGGCTCACGTAGACCCAAGCCCAATCAAACTATTTATGGTCTAGATAAGGATCTCCTATTTACGGATGAGGATCCTTGGACCGGATAAGCACCATGCATGCGAAACGTAAGGAGCACGAAACCTACAAGGATTCTGCGCCTATATAAGGAATGACATAATTCTCATTAAGGGTACGATTCACAAACCCTAACTCCTTACGATAACCCTAAAACCGATTACTTACTCTCACGCCGGAGGATAATCGTGGGAGACAATCCCACGATAAGCCTAACGCTGTTTGTTTGTTTTCTTAGTGCGCAGGTTTCAAGCATTAAGAGCTAATTGGTACGAGAGCAAGAGCCCAAACTAGGAACGCCCAACTTTTGTATCAACAAGTGGCGCCTTCCGTGGGACCAACACTAAGAACTAGAATGACGAAGAACAAAAACTCAAGCCAGCGGACTCCGCAGTTAGAGAAAACACGTGACCCCCAGAGGAAGAACAATCAAGATTCGACCTCTAGGCAGGCTTCTGGAACAACCAGCGCGCCTGGTCACCAAGAAACGAGACCAACCCTACCTCTCCCAGCGGTAGAATTGCCTATAAGGACTACCCAAGCCACCACAGTAGTCCCAAGCGTTGAAGAACTTCAGCGCACACTCTTCAATACTCCTAACCAAACGGCACCTATAGTGGACAACACTGTGCCACCTGGCGCGCCTAACCGAGATAGGGTGCCCAATACTGAGGCAGATATTCTTGCAGCGGATGAGGACGCACCTGACCTAACATTGAGTAATTTTGTATCCCAAAATTACGAAACCCTAACTGCCCTCATGCAAGAAGAAGCGAGGAGAAGGTCGAGTACGAGCCTGCAAGCCCGGCTCAACTTTGGTCCTGAACGCGAGGTGTCACCACCACGCCATCAACAAGGAAGACGCGAAAATAACGAAAGACGTACCACTATCCATGATAGACTTGGTACGGTATCTGACTCACAATATTTAGAGGAATATGAAGATGGCGAGAGGCGCACCAATGTTCATTCCAGACTTGGTAGTCGAAGGATACAAGACAGATTAGGACGTCAACACTCACCAAGCGAAGGCTCCTCCAGGTCTGGGAGCAAAAGAACTCACGACAGATTAGGGAGGAGAACATCCCCAAGTGAAAGCCCCTCAAGCTCTTCCTCTGAAGGAACCCGGCGCAAGCGCCGCAAAAGAGATTACTCTTCCTCCAGTGACTCCTCGGACAATGAGGATAAGGAAACAGGACACTGGAAGTCCAGAGGAAGACGTCGCGAGGAAGAAGACGAAGACATATCTCTTCTGTGGCGTCGCCAAAAAGTTGATGCCTTTACAAGACGCATCAGCGACTATTCTGATCATAAGAAAAGGCGCATGCCCACTAACGTTAAAACATATGACGGGGCGGGTGATCCTGATGACCACCTAAAAAATTTCGAATCCGTCGCTACTATCGAAAATTGGCCACAACCTGTGTGGTGCCATATGTTTAATTCCACGTTAGTAGGGAATGCGCGCACGTGGTTTAGCAAGCTTCCACGAAGGAGCATTGGCGGGTTTGAAGAATTGCAAAAAGCATTCCGTTTAAACTTTACCCAAAGAAAGAAGTGCGCTAAAAACCCAGTTGAACTAGCCAGAGTAAAACAACATCAAGGGGAATCAACCAGTGCTTATATGGAACGCTTTAAAGATGAGTGTATACACGTAAAAGCGTGTCCCGAAGTCCTAAAAATTTCAGGGTTCATGAATGGGATCAATAACCCAGAACTCATTAGGAAGTTAAACGACAAGGTTCCCCAAACCTTCGATGAACTAATGAAGCGCACAAGATCCTTCATACAAGGAGAAGCAGCTGATGCGGACAGTAAAAAAGGCTACTCAAATTATAGGCAACAAGAACAGCCTAGGAGACAATCCAATGATTAGAGCAGCAACCGCAACAAGAATTATCGCAGTCAGGGGAGTGGACGAAATAATGACAAGTATACACCTCTCACAAAGACTCCGAGGGAAATATTTGTAACAGAAGGCGCAAACTTCCCGAAACCTCCACCAATGCGCACCCCAGAGGACAAGCGTATAGGGAATGGATACTGCGAATACCATGGCCAAAAGGGCCATACAACCAACGAGTGTGTCCAACTACGACAACTAATTGAAAAATTAGTAAAGGAGGGTAGAATGGATCACCTCGTAAAGAACATTAAAGAAGGGAAGGACAAGCAAAGGAATGGAGGCAAGAAAAAGCCTCCCAAAGATAAAGCGGACATCATCTACATGATACAGTCATGGCAACGCAAGACAAAGCAAAAAGTCAGTCAAAAGTTCTCTTCAGAAAAGGAGATATCCTTCCCCACTCTAGCTGCGGACAACGCAGTAACAGAGCCATTGACCATTGAGATACATACTGGGGGACATGACATCCGCCGCATGTATATCGATGGAGGAGCATCCGCAGATATTCTGTATGAACATTGCTTTAAAAGGCTACGACCTGAGATACAAAGTCAATTGATACCAGCCACGACGTCACTGACTGGGTTCACAGGAGAAAAGATATGGCTTATGGGGCAGTTACGCTTACTTTTAGTTGTGGGTAATGAACAACACTCTACTGCAACGTGGATAAATTTTATGATAATCAAGTCCCCTTCACCGTACAACTGCATCATTGGGAGACCTGGAATATCATCCATGCGCGCTGTACCATCCACAGCACATGGGATGCTCAAATTTCCAGTAGAAGGAGGGATTGTCACCCTCTACAACACCACATTGCCACCTAAAGAATGCAACGCAGTAACCAGTGAGGTGGAGAATATTCCAGAACAGCGCGCAGCAAAAATACCAAACTTAAAGGTCGCTATTCATCCTGATTACCCAGATCAACAAATATCGATTGGAGGATCTTTATCTGACAAAGGTAAAGCAGCTGTGTGCGCACTCTTGCAAAAGAACCTGAGTATCTTTGTGTGGGAACCAAAGCACATGACCGGAGTGCCACGCTCTATTACGGAGCACAAGCTACAAATCCGACAAGGATATCCCCCAATATGACAGAAGAAGCGCAGCCAGGCCCCAGATCGCGCAAAAGCTATACTGGAATAAGTAAATAAACTTGTAGACGCAGGCATTATGTGCGAAGTATACTATCACGACTGGCTCTCTAATACGGTGATGGTAAAGAAGAGTGATGGCAGTTGGAGGATGTGCGTGGACTTCACATACCTCAATAAAGCATGCCCACAGGACTGCTATCCACTGCCAGAGATAGACTGGAAAGTAGAATCCCTGTGCGGATATCCTTTTAAGTGCTTCCTAGATGCATACAAAGGGTACCATCAAATTTAGATGGCAGTGGAGGATGACGAAAAAACAGCCTTCCACACAAGTCAAGGGGTCTATTGCTACACAAAATTGCCTTTTGGCCTAAAAAATGCAGGCGCAACATACCAGTGCTTGGTGGACATGGCTTTCGAAAAACAAGTAGGTCGAAACTTGGAAGTCTACGTTGATGACCTTGTTATCAAAAGCCACACAGAGGAAGAATTGGTGCGCGACATCGAGGAGACGTTCAAAACATTGGGAAAAATAAACATGAAGTTAAATCCCAAGAAGTGCACCTTTGGCGCGACAGAAGGCATTTTCCTTGGGTACTTAATAGAACCTGATGGCATCAAGCCTTGCCCAGAAAAAACAAAAGCTGTTATCGATCTCCCCTCACCGCGTACACTGAAAGAAGTCCAGTCATTAAACGGAAAGCTAGCTGGGCTAAACCGTTTCTTTTCTAAGTCAGCAGACAAATCACTCCCTCTCTTTAAAACACTCACGAAGTATACAAAAAAGGGAGACTTTCGTTGGACTGAGGAAGCAGAGGAAGCCTTCCAACAGCTAAAACAACATCTGGCAGCACTCCCCAAACTTGTCGCACCACGACCAAGGGAAGAGTTAATCATGTACTTATCTGCAACCCACGGAGCAGCCAGCGCAGTACTATTGACAGATAGGAACTCCGTCCAAACACCCATATACTTTGTAAGCAAGGCATTGAAGAAGACAAAGACTAAATACAGCGCCATGGAAAAGCAGGTCTTTGCTCTAGTATTTGCAGCTAAAAGACTGCGCAGATACTTTCAAGCGCACCCAATAGCTGTGATCACGGACCAGCCAATCAAACAAGTTATCTCTAAACCTGACGCATCAGGACGGCTACAAAAGTGGAGTGTGTTGTTGAGCGAGTATAATATCTCGTATAGATCACGCACTGCAATCAAGGGGCCGATATTAGGTGACTTTATTGTTGAAAAGCCAGATACCGATACTCCAGCTTCAACAAGCAAGGCAGATCTACAGGAACCTTGGATTCTATTCACAGACGGATCCTCATGCGTGGATGGATCATGCACAGGCCTTATCCTTACTAATCCAGAAGGAATGGAGTTCACCTACGCACTGCGCTTCAAATTCACAGTCACAAACAATGAGGCAGAATACGAAGCTCTACTCGCTGGACTGTGTATTGCAATTCAAATGGGTGTACGCAACCTAGAGGCAAACGTGGATTCCAGGCTAGTAGCCAACCATGTGTTAGGCGAATATGAAGCCAAGGACGAACATATGATCCAATACCTTGAAAAAACAAAGTCTTTAATTCAGAGCTTTGATAGGTTCACAATCAAACAAGTACGTAGAGGAGACAACAGGAAAGCTGACGCGCTTAGCAAGATCGCATCTACAAGCTTTGCGCACATATCAAAACAGGTATT
The DNA here is from genome assembly GCA_030686995.1 of Artemisia argyi. Lineage (NCBI taxonomy): Eukaryota > Viridiplantae > Streptophyta > Magnoliopsida > Asterales > Asteraceae > Artemisia > Artemisia argyi. The sequence continues at coordinate 32,179,300 of CM060708.1, forward strand.
GGTAGAAACTCTAAAAAATAAGTCAATCTTGGAGATAGAAGTATCCACAGTGATAGAAGAACAGGATCCCACGTGGATGACACCTATCATCGAATTTATTAGCAAAGGAATCTTACCACAAGATCAAAAGGACGCTCGAAGGGTGCGGCGCACAGCGCAGAGATTTGAACTACGAGATGGCATCCTGTATCGACGTTCTTTCTTACAACCTTGGCTCCGATGTGTTAGACCTCTTCAAGCAGATTATGTGCTCCGAGAAATTCACGCTGGATCATGTAGCATGCACTCGGGACCACGGTCCGTAGTGGCGCGCGCCCTACGATCAGGATATTATTGGCCTACTATGCACCGCAACGCGCTAGATATGATAAAAAAATGCAGTAATTGCCAAGTACACAGACCAATTCCGCGCCAACCACAACAAGAGTTAACCCCCATCACCTCACCATGGCCATTCTATAAATGGGGCATTGACATCGCAGGCCCCTTCCCAGTTGCAACGGGAGGGCTGAAATTCCTTATAGTAGCTATAGACTACTTCACGAAGTGGATTGAGGCAAAAGCAGTGGTAAGCATCACTGGCAACCAGGTAAAATGCTTCGTGTGGGACAATATTGTGTGTCGCTTTGGGCTACCTGGGGAAATCATATCAGATAATGGGAAACAATTCTGCCATAACCCATTCAAAATTGGTGCGCGCAATTGAACATCACACAACACTTTGCTTCAGTGAAACACCCACAAACCAATGGCTTAGTTGAATGTGTGAATCGCAGTTTAGGCGAAGGGATAAAAGCGCGCCTTGACAGACACAAAGGAAAATGGGTGGACGAGTTGTCACATGTTTTATGGGCGTACCGCACCACAATCAAAACCAGTACCGGAGACACACCATTTTCTCTTGTCTATGGAACAGAAGCCGTCATACCAGCTAAAATTGGAATGCCAACTATACGCACAGCAGAGATAAACATCACAACAAATGACGAGGAGCGGCGCATAGACTTGGACTTGCTGGAAGAAAGGCGCGAACGCGCAGCTATACACGAAGCAAAGGCTAAAGCAAAAATGAAGCAATATTATGATGCAAAAGTCAAACACACTTCTTTCAGGCCAGGAGACTTTATATACCGCGCTAATGATGCAAGCCACGCAGAAGACACATGCAAGCTTGGACCCAAATGGGAAGGACCCTATGAGGTCACGGATGCACTAGGTAATGGTGTATACAGGTTGCGTGATATGGAAGGTCACGAGCTGGCGCGCACTTGGAATATCTGCAATCTCAAAAGATGCTATCTTTAGGAAAGGCTACAGCCCAAAAACAGATAACTTTGCACTTTAGTATGTGCCCAATAATTGTTTGTCGTTGAACTTGCTTTTCTTTATGTAGAAAACTAGAAGGGGGTTGAATAGTTTTACGTCTTTTTACTTCTTTATAAAATTAATTTTAGAGTTTTGCTTAGCTTTTAAAAACTTAGATTCGATAATATGTGATCTCAAGTCTTGTACAATATAAACAATTAATACTTCACAATATATTACGATGATAAGAAATGAAATAAGTAAGAGATGGAAAGATCGAACCGCGAGACAAGAGATTTATAGTGGTTCGGCTACAAGGACACCTTCCTTGCCCTACTCCACTCCCCGAGCACCTAACTCGAGAGTTTTCTTCACTATATCAACAGGCTCCCTTATGGCGGAGAAAACCGTACACACCAATTTACACACCAATATACACACCAATCTACACACCACTTTGCACACCACAACTTCGTCACGCCTAAGTCACGATTTCTACACAACTTCTTCAAATCAATCTACTTCACAACTAACTAGTCCACACCTATCTTCTTCACACCAATCTAGTACCTAGCTTTTCTTCTTCACACCAAGCTACTAACTAATCACACAATCTATATCTAACACAACTATATACAATCAAATATTCACAACAATCTTCACAAAGAATAATGTAAATGATCTTTGATGATGCACCAACAACTTGGATGTGGAGATCACAACAAGTTGTAATACATCTTGTCTTGAGGGATAGAAGTATTCTTCTCTTGCACTTAAGAGGATGAAGGTTGGATCACTTTGAAACAAAGAATTTATATACTTATGATCAAAGGATAAAAGAATGGAGATTTGGATCTAGATCAGAAAGTTTAGTAGTGCAAAAGGTGAGGAAAAAATCCATGTTTAAGGTGGTATTTATAGGCAACAGAATCTGACAGAGGAGCGTGGTCGGTCCCCTTAAATCATGGTCGGCCCCCTTAAAATTAAGGGGACCGCCCTTTGTAATTAAGGGGGCCGCCCAGCTGAAACGACCAGATTCTTTGTCTTTTAGTGGGGAAAGTTTATTTGGTGAAAAACTAACTGATTTTGGTTAAAAATTTGAATTCATATATTTAGTATGAATAAAACATTTTTCTTTATTACCAAAATTGTTTTTCAAAAATATATAATATGTTTATATAATTAAATAAACTTTGTAATGCTTAATTAAACTTTTCTTTGATCATAAAATGCACTAAACACTTTGTTTATTCATACCTTAAGTGATTTGGATGTAAAGAGAAATATTAATCACTAAATACTTGTTTATGTCACAAGTTTTAGTTCTATGAGTTTATATTTTGTGATAATTAAAACATAGAGATATTGATAATATGTTAATAATGTTTTTAGGCATTATTTATGTCAACAATCTCCCCCTTTTTGATTATTACAAAACCTTAAACTCAATATATCTAAAACTTGTTTTTAGACAAGTATTATATAGTAGTTTACATTTCTCTTCTCCCCCTTTTTGTATAATTAAAAAGGTTAAGGCGAGTAAGCTTTGCGGGGGAAGTTTAAACGGGTAGAATGCTCCCCCTTAATGTATGCTCCCCCTCATTTGAGAGCACCAAGGGAACGAGCAATGGAGATCTTTGCTACAAAAATATTTGAAGAGAGCAAGATACACATATATGCAAGGCAACAATTATGCAACTAAACATAGATTCATTCAAGCATTATAGAAATGATAAGCATTACAACATTCAATATGCTTGAAGCATATTGATAAAAATAACAAAAGAAAAGACATAGTCCTATATTGCCTAAGAGAGCACTTGGACTTGCTTGCAACCCATGGTTGATTGTTTTATTTGCTTGAAGAGAATCATAAGCATAAAGCTTAGATGTTTGATTGAGAGGGATATGGAGTGGAGTGTGGAGCGGAAGAAGTGGATCTCACGATGTTGTATCGTGTTAAGGGTGGTATTGGATGATTGCGAGTGAGAAGATATTCAATCCAAGAAATATCTTCACTCAAGTAGAGGATTTGTTTTTGAAGAAATATGCAACAAGGGCAAAAGTGAATGTTGTTTGTAACTTGATCCAAGTTGAGAGAGTGGGGAAGGCAATTTGCATAGGGTGATGATGGAGGTTGCCCTTTGTTGCGTTGTGCAAGATGCATAGCAAGGAGATCACTAAGATCATGGATTTGGTTTATTTCATCACGAAACTTTTGTTTTTCCGTGGCAATGTGGAGGGGATCATAGGTTTGGTATGGATGAGTTGGGTTTGTGTAGTTGGAATTGTAGTTTGATGGTTGATCAAACTTGCATGGATCATTATAAGTTGTTGGAGGTTGAGAGGTGTAGTTTGGCTTAAAGGAAGATGTTTGGCCAATGTTGTATGGTTTGTAAAGTGGATCAAATGAATGACCTTGTTGGTTTGATGCAAAGTTTGGGAAGTAAGAAGTTGGGGGTGAGGAATGATTTCCAACTTCATTTATGATGATGGATTTGTTTCGAGGGCTTTTTCTTCGCCAAACGGGTTTTTCCGTCATCCTTGCTAGCCTTGAGGCTTTTGATTTTGGTTTGTTTGGAGAGTTCATGATGGGATGAATGGAGAGTTTTGAGGATTGGGGATATTTATAGTGTAAGATTTGTGTGTTTAAGGATGGATAAGGTTTGTTTGGGGGATTAGGACAAAATGTGTTGGTGAAAAATGGGAAATGTAGGTTGAAATGGGCTAAACAGCAGAAAAGATTCTGTAAACCTGACCATCAGATGGCCGGTCCCCTTAATTAGGGGGCGGTCCCCTTAATGATTAAGGGGGCCGCCTTACAAAATTAAGGGGGCCGCCCATCTGGTGATTTCCAGGTTGCCAGAATTGGGTTTTTGGCAGAAAATTTGCAGAAAGGTTATGTGTTTGGATTAGAATTCAAGCAAGTTCAATTCTCTTAGGCAATATAGAGTCTAATCTAATCAAGATATAGCATGCATGCAAAAACACATAAGCAAAAGAGCAAATAATCAACATATAATAAGCAAGAGGAGGCAAATAAAGATAAGCACAATTATGCTTCCTAAGGCATCTATCTTAGATTAAAGGCAAGGATAATTAGTGAGTGAACAACTAGTGATGGATCAAGATGACACCATTATTAGTGAATTTGTCCTAGTGAGTGTCAATATGCAACAAATGTGGAGTTGTGATTGTTTCGACTCCTAGAAGCAAAGAGAAATAACAATCCTAACAAAAAATCCAAATAATCTCCTTGATTCAATTTTTGCTCGATCATGAATGTCAAAGACATATATTAGATTATATACCTTGACAATTTATGTGAGAATTTATGCATGATTTTGAAATACAATGTTTTTAGAATTAGTCAACAATGCAATGAAAATGATCTTCATAGGGTTCCTAGATTGTGAGAATAATTTTTAGAGAAAATTGATTGAGTTTTACAAAAAGGTTTATGCAAAGAAAATAAATTTTCTCAATCTTTAGTTTTGTGCGAAATGGATTCCTAGACTCAGAAAAGGTGAAATGGAAGAAAAAAATGAATTTCATGCACGTATAAATTTGAAATAATTCAATATAATTTAGTCAACTTGTTCCATCATTCCTAATCCTAAACGCAAGTGGTTGAATAATTCACGCTTAAGGGGTTTTGTGAATATATCTGCAATGTTGTCTTCCGATGCAACCTTTTCTATAGATATATTTCCTTTTTGTACATTATCCCTACGAAAATGGTGACATATTTCTATGTGTTTAGTCCTAGAGTGTTGCACCGGATTTTTACTTAAATCTATCGCACCTTTGTTATCGCACATAATGGGGACATTTTCTAACCTAATGCCATAGTCTACGAGAGCTTGTTTCATCCATAGTGCTTGTTGACATGCCTTTCCGGCGCTTACATATTCGGCTTCGGTGGTAGAAATAGCAAGAGCGGTTTGCTTCTTCGAAAACCAAGACGTTAGACAACATCCCATAAACGTGCAAATACCGCTAGTGCTCTTTCTATCTACATAGTCTCCCGCATGATCCGAATCCGCATAGACAATGGTTTCTATGCCGGATTCCTTAGGATACCATAATCCTAAGTGTATAGTGCCTTTAACATATCGGAAGATACGCTTAACCGCTTCTAGGTGAGAAGTTTTGGGATCCTCTTGAAAACGGGCACAAAGGCAGAAACTAAACATGATGTCGGGTCTACTTGCCGTCAAGTATAGTAAACTACCTATCATTCCTCTATACTTGGTGTTATCTACGGACTCACCTTCATCATCCTTTGTGAGCTTTACCTCCGTAGACATGGGAGTTTTCATGGGTTTTGAGTCTTCTAGGCCAAACTTCTTAAGCATTTCCTTAATGTACTTAGATTGGTTAAAAAATATTTCATCTTCTAATTGTTTTATTTGTAATCCTTGGAAGAAGTTAAGTTCACCCATCATACTCATCTCAAATTCATCATGCATGATTTTGGCCAATTCTTCACACATGTCTTGACAAGTCGATCCAAATATAATGTCATCAACATATATTTGGACAATGATGAGATTTGGGTCTTTCCTTTTAGTGAAAAGAGTGTTATCTACCATTCCCATGGAATAATCATGTTTAATAAGAAAAGCTTTTAATCGATCATACCAAGCTTTGGGAGCTTGTTTGAGTCCATACAAAGCTTTCTTTAACTTATAAACATAATCAGGTTTTGCGAAGTCAATGAATCCTGGAGGTTGTGCCACATATACCTCCTCATTGATAAAACCGTTAAGGAATGCACTTTTCACATCCATTTGGAATAACTTAAAATCTAGGGCGCAAGCATAGGCAAGTAATATCCTAATCGATTCTAGTCTAGCTACGGGGGCATAAGTTTCGTCATAATCAATTCCTTCTTGTTGATTATAACCTTGGGTAACTAACCTAGCTTTATTCCTAGCAACTATTCCATTCTCGTCTAACTTATTCCTATATACCCATTTGGTTCCTATGATGGTCATATCCTTTGGATTTGGGACTAATTCCCAAACATCATTCGCCTTAAATTGATTTAATTCTTCTTGCATAGCTATAACCCAACTTTCATCCTTTAAAGCTTCGCTAATATTCTTAGGTTCTATTGCTGAGAGGAAACAAAAGAAATTGTTTTTATCTTGGGCTTGTGACCTAAGGGTTCTTTGGTTAAGATGTCCTATTATATTATCTAATGGATGTGATCTAGATTCTTTAATATTAACAGTTTCGTTATTTTCTAAGTGGATGTCTTCATTATCATTTCCTATGGGTTTTGTTTTACTAACCTCAATAGCTTCATCTTCGACTAAATCATCATCTTCTAAAGGTAATGTTTTAAGAGGTGGTGGTGTTTCATCAAATGTTACATTTAGTGATTCCTCTACTTTCATGGAGTGTTTGTTAAGTATTATATATGCTTTGCTATTTTTTGAGTATCCTAAAAATATTCCTTCATATGATTTTGGATCAAACTTAGTGAGATAGTCCTTAGTGTTTAAAATATAGCATTTACTTCCAAATACCTTAAAGTAGCTTAAGTTTGGTTTTCTACCTCTTAATAACTCATAAGGAGTTTTTCCTAGAATTCTTCTAATTGATGCCCTATTTAAAATATAAGTTGATGTATCTATGGCGTGACACCAAAATTTTTGTGGGATGGATTGTTCATTTAACATAGTTCTACTCATTTCTTGTAGTGACCTATTTTTTCTTTCTACTACGCCATTTGATTGAGGAGTACGAGGAGCGGAGAAATTGTGAGATATTCCATTTAACTCGCAATATTTTCCGAATTGTACTTCGTTATCAAATTCCCTACATTGGTCCGTCCTAATGGCAACTATTGAGCATCTTAATTTATTTTGAATCATTTTACTAAATATTTCGAATTTTTCAAAGGCTTGGGTCTTGTCATTTAAAAACCTAGTCCACGTGTATCGTGAGTAGTCATCTACTATCACTAAGGTATATTTGTTTCCTCCATAGCTCCGCACAGCGGATGGACCAAAAAGATCCATATGTAATAATTCTAGGCATCTAGTAGTGGATACTATATTCTTGGCTTTGTGACTAGCATGAGCTTGTTTTCCAATTTTACATGCATCACAAAAATGCTTGTCATATTTTAGATTAGGCAAATTTCTAACTAATTCCTTAGAGGCCAAAGATTGTATTTGTTGCATGTTAGCATGTCCTAATCTCCTATGCCATAGTGTAGAGTTTTCATCTAGGGTCGTTAGACATATCCTATCCTCAGGTTTGTTTCCTAGTTTCATAACATATATGCCACCTTTTCTAATTCCTCTACCTATAATTTTTCCATTCTTAACTATTTCGCTATCATCTTCGATAAATGTGACTCTACATTTATTATCACATATTTGTCCTACACTAAGCAAGTTATATGTTAATTTATCTACATGCTCTGCATTTTCAATAGTAAGTGAGTCTTGAGAGATCGTACCTTTGCCAATGATTTTTCCACGTAAGTCACTACCGAAAATAATGTTACCTCCATTGTATGCCTTGTATGTAGAGAATAGATTGCGATTCCCCGTCATGTGCCTTGAACATCCGCTATCTTTGATCCATTCATCAGGTTCCAAGTCAATTCCTAAACATATTTCGTCGGTTTCTTTTGCCATAAAGCACTTTTCGTCTTTTGGCTTTTCAACTTCTTCTTTGTCACTATCACTCCATGTTCCACAAACAAAAGCACCTTGACTTTCATAACCCGGTGGCTTTAGACATTCGCCAATGAGATGATTTGGACTTCCACATCTAAAGCACTTTCTTTTCCCATAGTTGTCACTTCTATTCCTTTGGAATGCTTTTCTTTCGTCTCGTGACGATCTAGTGAATCTTCCTCGTCTCTTGAAGAACTTCTTGAATTCTCTTACGGCCATTGCATATTCTTCGTCTTCACTTTCGTCACTTGAATCATCATCATCACTAGGTTCCTTTTTGGCTTTTAGAGCAATGGATTTGGTTTGTTCTTTCTTGACTTTGACCGTTTCCGAATCTCTTCTTATGATTTCTTCATGAACCTTCAAGTTGCCAATTAGTTCATCTAGTGATAAAGCCATCAAGTTCTTTGATTCTTCGATTGCCGTGACCTTAGCTCGCCATTTTGGATGCAATGCCCTAAGAAATTTCCCAACACAATTTTTACTAGAAAATGTCTCATCAAGTGCTTTTAAACTTGTGATTATAGTGTTAAACTTAGCAAAAGCATTATCAATTGATTCCTCTTCCGGAATAGTAAATTATTCATATTATTGTACAAGAAGATCTATTTTATTATCTTTGACTTGGCTATTACCTTGATGAGTAATTAGTAAAGAATCCCAAATTTCTTTGGCGGTTTTACACATAAAAATTCTTTCATATTCTTTGCATGGTAACGCATTATAAATTACTATTTTAGCCTCACTATTTTTTGCTAATTTCTTTTTCAAATCATCATTTTGTTCTTCAAAAGATACAATTTCATTCATTTTAGTTTCAACATTATATTGAATAGGAGGAAAATCACCAAAGGTAATAATATGTCAAAGATCAAGATCTTTTGATTTCACATACGTTTCGAATCTATTTTTCCAATATAAAAATCCATCACTTTCAAATAGTGGTGGTCTTTGCATAGATTGCCCTTCTAAATATTTTTCAGATTCCATAGATCGTTATAAGTTTTAAAATACAATATATTTTAAAAATCTTGCTAGACGTGGCTCTTGATACCAATTGTGGAAAACTAGAAGGGGGGTTGAATAGTTTTACGTCTTTTTACTTCTTTATAAAATTAATTTTAGAGTTTTGCTTAGCTTTTAAAAACTTAGATTCGATAATATGTGATCTCAAGTCTTGTACAATATAAACAATTAATACTACACAATATATTACGATGATAAGAAATGAAATAAGTAAGAGATGGAAGGATCGAACCGCGAGACAAGAGATTTATAGTGGTTCGGCTACAAGGACACCTTCCTTGCCCTACTCCACTCCCCGAGCACCTAACTCGAGAGTTTTCTTCACTATATCAACAAGCTCCCTTATGGTGGAGAAAACCGTACACACCAATTTACACACCAATATACACACCAATCTACACACCACTTTGCACACCACAACTTCGTCACGCCTAAGTCACGACTTCTACACAACTTTTTCAAATCAATCTACTTCACAACTAACTACTCCACACCTATCTTCTTCACACCAACCTAGTACCCAGCTTTTCTTCTTCACACCAAGCTACTAACTAATCACATAATCTATATCTAACACAACTATCTACAATCAAATATTCATAACAATCTTCACAAAGAATAATGTAAATGATCTTTGATGATGCACCAACAACTTGGATGTGGAGATCACAACAAGTTGTAATACATCTTGTCTTGAGGGATAGAAGTATTCTTCTCTTGCACTTGAGAGGATGAAGGTTGGATCACTTTGAAACAAAGATTTTATATACTTATGATCAAAGGATAAAAGAATGGAGATTTGGATCTAGATCAGAAAGTTTAGTAGTGCAAAAGGTGAGGAAAAAATCCAGGTTTAAGGTGGTATTTATAGGCAACAGAATCTGACAGAGGAGCGTGGCCGGTCCCCTTAAATCATGGCCGACCCCCTTAAAATTAAGGGGACCGCCCTTTGTAATTAAGGGGGCCGCCCAGCTGAAACGACCAGATTCTTTGTCTTTTAGTGGGGAAAGTTTATTTGGTGAAAAACTAACTGATTTTGGTTAAAATTTTGAATTCATATATTTAGTATGAATAAAACATTTTTCTTTATTACCAAAATTGAATTTCAAAAATATATAATATGTTTATATAATTAAATAAACTTTTTAATGCTTAATTAAACTTTCCTTTGATCATAAAATGCACTAAACACTTTGTTTATTCATACCTTAAGTGATTTGGATGTAAAGAGAAATATTAATCACTAAATACTTGTTTATGTCACAAGTTTTAGTTCTATGAGTTTATATTTTGTGATAATTAAAACATAGAGATATTGATAACATGTTAATAATGTTTTTAGGCATTATTTATGTCAACACTTTATTAGGAATTGTTTTTATTTTCCAAAAACTTGCAAGTATTAATAAAACGTTGTGGTTTCTAGCTAACTCCATAACACACTTTACTTTATTGCGTACATTCTTATATGTTTCAATATTGTTATCTTATATTTTGCCTACATGGCGTGCATGCACTAATTAAGACCCATGATAGCAGAAAGGATGAGTAAACCTACTAACTAACTCGTTGAGTAAGAGGATTGCAAACCCATCAACATTGGATCACGCATCCTTGCTAAGCGCCTTACCTTCAAGACGTTGAGGTAAGATTTCTTTGTGCATTCCACGAAGGATGCACAATATCACGTACACTGTACAAGCTTAGAAAATTATGAGCCAAGACTCTTGGTCATTTAATAAGACTTTGCAAAAATAAGGCAAGTCTATTTTCATACTTATGATTTATTTTAAGTCACGCACTTAATTTAGATATAGGTTCCAAACGAGTATCTTAATTGATCTTTTTACACAAAGGATAACAATTTAAGAACGGATACCATCAACACGCAAACAAAAGATATAAATTGTTATTTATACAGTGCTATACAAATTACAAAAGCCTATATCTACACACTATGACGATGCTCAGGACTATGTTCTGGGGCAGCGGAGCTTCCAGCCACTTGGAGCTTCCTCAAAAGTAACGCATCCTTGGGCGATACGGTCGCCACGCTGACCGCAACTCCATCTGATCTGGGGATATGCGCAGCGCCTACACCGCATAGGATGGCCTTTCCCTTAACACCTTTTTTCTTGGCCGCCCTCTGCGCATGAAGTTCCAAGACTTCCTTCAGGGGAACCTCCTTCTCAAGAACGAAGGGGTTCAATATATCACGCGGCTGCACAAAAACTGGAACCTGCAGCTGCGACTCGTCAGGCTTTAGAAAAAAGTCTGGCTGAGCCTCCGTATCCTCCAAGATGTGCCTCCCCAGGGTTAACCCCTCCATAATCAACTTTATGGGGCAATCCTGATCGCGCTCCAGCCGCGCAATATGTGGAAGCTCGAGCAGCTTCATCCCCTCCATAGCCTTCACTAGCTCGTCATAAGCGTCCGCCTTATAGCCGGGCACCTCAGCAAGTGCCACGATCAGCATCTTCGCCTCATGGAGCTCCTCCATAGCTTGCGCCCTTCCACGCTCCACGGCGCACTGAACAACCTTTCCAAAGGTCTCCACTACCTCCGGGGACTCTAAAGTGCCCATCGCAGCCAGTCGTAAACTGTGATTGATCAACCACCTACACACGAAGACAAAGGATGCATTAGAAGCAAAGAGGAAAATTAATAAACATAGTAAGGCAACATTGCGGAATATACAAAACATACCTGCGCTCAGCGATTGTAGACATAAGATGAGGATATATTTCCTCATTGTATTCTATACTTAGGCTGCGCAGCTTGTCCTCCTGCTCCTTCAGCATCTTCTCCATGCGAGTGCGAAATTCATCAATATGCCCAAAGTGCTCAGCCTTTTTCTCCTCCAGATACCTTACCCCCTGATGAGGCAAAAAATGATCCGTTTTTAGGGGGTCATTTAAGCCCGAATCCAACTTTATTTGATCAAATATTGCCCTAAATCATTCCTTTTGTGATTTTAGGTGTTTTGAGAGTGAATTCTGGAAAAGAGGCTATTTTGGACGTTTTTGGAGCATAAAGTGAAGAAAACGGCAAAGTACCAAAAATCCAAGCTGAAAATACAAGGTGACGGCGTCAAGACCAAAAGCTTGACGGCATCAGACATGAAGAATTTAATATCGAAGGTGGTGACGGCGTCAGACGAACTGGTGACGGCGTCAAAGTGGCCAAGAATAATTTACCGTGGGTGGTGACGGCGTCACGTAGGGCGTCATAAGTGGATCAAGGCCGTCCGAGGAAGTTTATGGCGGCTAGGTGACGGCGTCAGAATTAACTCTTGACGCCGTCAGACTGTTTTTCCTATATATAGTTTTCTAGTTTTTTCATTAAAAAGAGAGAAGTTTTGGTGAAACCCTAAAGACGATTTTGGTGCCTCTTTCACAGGTTTTTCAAGGGTTCCAAACCCTTGAGACCTTGCATTGTAATTGAGATAAGTATACTCTTAATTCAATCAATATGTCTATGTGTTGGTTGTTTATCTTTTGTTCTTATCTTAATTCTACTATGCTAGGCTAGATCTCTCTTGTGTTTGCTTAGATCTAATGAAACCTAGATGTTGATTATGTGTTGATTACTTGTCTATTCTTGTTTTGAATGAATGATTTATATGTTAGGCTTAAGAAAACTGGCAGATCTCCAAATGGTAACATGCTTGAACGTCTTAAGAAACATGAACCGAGGCGTACTAGGTCTTTATTGGTTGTATTTAATGCATGAGCCACTGTTTACAATCCCTATAGTTGTGCTGGGTCATGGTGTAGGAGGAGATAAGAGCTCATAGAGTTGGGGAGTTATGTATGCCACTCCACGAATGGTATTAAGGAATACAACCCGTCATTCATACAAGTGTAACAAGTAATTAACATGTAAAAGATATCTATGGAGTAGTGAAGTCTAAGTAAACACAATTTCTCCAAATACTGCTCACAACCTTAGTTTAATTAGTTTAATTTCATTTTCATTATTTTATTTTAATTATATAATAGCTTTGGGTTAGTTGAATAGCAACTAATTCCGCCCACTCTTCCAAAACCCGAGATTTTACTTGCTTTCATAAAATATAAAAACACAAAAATAATCATCTTTAATCTCTAGAACTATTAATTAGGTTTTCTAATCCTAGCGACACTATTCCTAAGCTGAACGATCAATCCCCCGGTACTTGTCACTATACTATACTACAACGATCAGGTACACTGCCTGGTGGGGGTTGTAAGCTTCTCGAGATCCCTCGGGAGGTAAAGCAAGGTGCGATTCCCACGCATCAAGTTTTTGGCGCCGCAGCCCGGGGAATAGTTATTGTCTAGGTTAGGATTTCTTTTTATTAGGTCTACTTGCTAGATTCCTTTCTAGTAAGATTTTTTATTTTTATTTTTAGGTCTTCTTTAGTCTATCTTATTTCTTCGTGCTTTTGTTCGTAACTCTTTACCATCCGACATCATGGAAGGTGGTAACATCTTTGAACCCATCATCCCGCCACAACAAAACCCACCATTAGAACCCCTTAGGCCCCGAACCTTAGGAGAGTATTCCCGACCTAGCCACCAAGGCTACCGAAACACCATTGAGCTCACCGGAGCCAATGTGACCCCCTTGCAATCCGACACCATCCGGTTGGTGCAAAGCGGATGTGCATTCCATGGACTTCGTTCCGAAGATCCAAACCAACACCTTAAGGACTTCCTCAAAATCGTAGATTCCATAGACCTAGGTGTTGAAACTAGAGAGACTACCCGTTTACGCCTATTCCAATTCTCTCTACGAGATCAAGCTAGTCAATGGCTTGAGCGTTTACCCGCGGGATCCATCACCACATGGGATGATCTCACCACTCGTTTCCTTGCTCAATTTTTCCCACCGGGGAGAACTACTAAACTTAGGAATGACATCTTGATGTTTCAACAACGTCAAAATGAATCTCTTTATGAAGCATGGACTCGTTTCAAGGACTTACTCCAAAAAGTCCCTCATCATGGCATAGATCTTTGGCTCCAAGTCCAGATCTTCTATGACCATATCGACATCTCCACGAGGCGAACCATTGACCAATCGGCCGGTGGTAAGCTACGTGATCTTAGTGCGGAACAATCATGGGAACTCATAGAAGATCTTGCTCTCTATGACAACGAAAGTTGGAATGATCCCCGTGATTTGAACAAAACGGTCAAGGCAATATCTTTGCCTTCGAATAATTCAAGCACTTCCGACCGTAGGATCATGGAACTTGAGGACCAAGTCAAGTTTCTCATGAAATCTTACGAAGCTCCGAAGCATTCAAGCCAAGTGAACAAAATCGCTTCTTCATGCGAATTATGTAGTGGTCCCCATGACACTCGTGATTGTGTGGAACTCCCCGGAACAGCTTTTGCGGACTACGCATCCACGCGTACCGACGAAGCGGGAGATAAGTGGTACACTTTCAAGCCCGAGCCAAACACATACGGTGATTCATACAACCCCTCATGGAAAAATCACCCAAACCTTAGGTGGAAACAAAATCAACCCAATTCATCCAACCCACCTAATCATTACCAATCAAACGGTCCACCATCCAACCGTACCTTCAACAACAATCCTTCTAACAACTATGGTAGTACCAACAATCTTGAAGGATTGATGTCGAAATTCATGGCATCTCAAGAAGCTCGCATAGCTAGGTTTGAAACCGAATTCAACCAACAACAAACAGAGATGACCAACAAGATCGACAACTTGTTGAAAGCCCTCAACAACCAAACATTAGCCACACCTAGGAAGGACACTAGGGACACCAATAGTGGAATCCAAGTTAAGGACCCCTCATCATCCAAACATGTCCACTTTGTCAATGTTGTCACCATTAAGCCGATAGATAGGGAGATAGAGGAGAGTGACAAAGATGAAGTTAGAATAGAAGCCAATAGTGAGGATGAGAGTAGGGAAGTTGAGGTTAATAAGGTTGAGGAATTGGAGGAGATAGAACCTATAGAGAAATATTTCGATAAGTTGCCAACCAAGGAAGAACGGGAATACCATAAGGATTTATTCGATAGTCCCGAGACAACATATATCTTTGGCGACCCCCTGATCAAAATGGGAGACCCCTCTAATATTAACATCCCATGCAATATCGGGCACATGCATGTATGGAAAGCTTACATAGACCCTAGATCCCCCGTGAACATCATGTCTAGGACTTATTACAATTGGGTGATGAAGAAGCAACTCAATTTTAGGATAATGCCCGGTAAAAGTTGGATAAGTAATTTTGCAGGAAGAGTTAAGGGAGTACATGTGATTATAGGGAATCTCACCTATGAGATTGATTTTATGATAGTGGAAGACACGCGTCCGGTGATAGATGCTTGCCTAAGTCAAATAATATTTGGGAAACCATTTGTTGAGGCCACTAGGATGAGTTATGATCCGACGTTAGGGATAGTTAGGTTCAAGAAAGACAATGATGAGGTTGCTTATCAAATGCCCTACAAGATTGAGCAATACCGCCTTCTCTCTAATTTCGAAAAGGAACGTAAGCAAGTGGCTTATTATAGGAATGATGAGGATAGACGTAGAGGAGTAGAGTATGTTAGAAATAGGATGCTTGGTTTCTACAAAGAATGCTTGCAACTAGGTCCGGAATACAAAACTGGTTTAGAAGACGACCTAGAGAGTGGAACCAATGATGAGATCACGTAGTAACCACGACTTTGAGTCTAGCTACAAGACTCGTAAATAAAGAAAAGCGCTTCTTGGGAGGCAACCCATGTTTTGTGTGATTTTTATTTGTTTGATTGTTATTTGCTTCCGTATGCATGTTTTATTTTTATTGTTGGTTGATCATGTTTCTCTACTAAAATGTGAAATACTTTATTATGTTGTTTAGCCTAGTCTTAACTTCAACCTAGAGGTATTTTTGCAAAAGATAAGTGTAAGGGGAAACCCCAAATATGTTTTTAAGAAACAACCCGATCATGATTCTCCACAATATTTAATGAACATGTATATTCGTAATTGTTAGAGTCAAATGCTTGTATTGAGTCATAATGAAGTTTTGCAGGATTTTCTAGGAAGTAGGACAAAGTTTTTCCAGAAATTTTCCGAAAACTTAACATAAGAATTTCTGCAGGTCCATTCTGACGGCGTCAGGGTTTGCTCTTGACGGCGTCAGGAGTTAAAATCTGGAAATTTTACCGGTTTTGTTTTTCTAACGGAGTCTTATAGTTTTTGTGAATTATTAAGTTTTATAATCTCCAGGAAATCTGCAAACTTCATTCCACAAGCATTATATCTTACTTTGTTTTCTAGGATTTAGTAACTTATATAGGATGCCGCCGATTTTACGCGAGGTTGCCTTGTCTACTTTTGTCAGGATTTACAGGTTATTTGTGACAAGAAGATGATTTATATTCTGGAAGGGAAGCTTTGATTGTTCGTTTTCTTGGAAGAAGATTTAACCTGGCCAACTAAAATCCATACCGAGCGAATCAGGGGAGTATTTGATTTCATTCTCTTTACTTTTTAACTTTTACATTCTTTACTTGAACATTGGGGACAATGTTCATCTTAAGTGTAAGGGGAGGGTAAAAAGATGATACCTTACATATGCACTTTCGCTTGAGTTTGTTTTGTTTGATAGTAGATGAGTAATAAAACTATGAGAAATACTTGTTAGTGTAATTCTAGCGCCAAATTTAAAATTTTTTACAACATTTAGGAGTGAAACTTTAGCCATAGCAAGCGTCTCATGGATAGGAAGTTGTATGACTAGCACATAACTGTATATTCAGAAAAATTTTCCACCAAAAAATGTGAGGTTCGCCTTTAGATTTGATAGGAAAAGCATTTATTATTGGTGCTTATGAGTGTACCGGTAGCATTTAGATTCTAGAACTTGCGTTAGTGATGCATCCCGAGACCGCTAGTGAGACTACATTCGTGTAGTAGGATTTACTACATGATAAGAGGCATTAGGATCACCCTTGTGTTAAACCCGTATCATGATTACTTGACCATTTAAGTCATATTACTTGGCTAGTTAAGTCAACTAATTTTTCCCACACCCTTAGCGTTGTACTCATTTTTAGTACACGAAACCCCTAGTACACCCCTCCGAGCCTATCTTTTCGTTTCTAACTTTAAGCATTTTACTTAAAGGAAGAATTTGTTACACCCCACTTAAATGTACACCCAAATCGCCTTAGCCTTCCGTGTATGCGCTCATTTTTAGTGCATTATTGTTATTTGTTAAACCCTAAGTTAACTTTCTAATTGATTACATGGTTGCTAAGTCGAGTCATATCATTGTACATATTGTTTTGGGACGATTGGGACTCATGGGTAAGTACTTATTTTATGGAGTAATGGGGAAGGACATCATATATTACCCCCATATGTACGTTAATCTTAAAAGTGCTCCAAGTGTTTTGATTTTCTTAATTCGAGTCATTAGATTAGTTAAATGTAAAGTATGTAAAGATTCAAGTGTAAGGGGAATTCTCAACCCCTATGATGTATTATTTTGGATGGTAGGGTGAGAGTGTATGCAAAAAAAAAAAAAAAAAAAAAAAAAAAAAAAAAAAAAAAAAAAAAAAAACATACGGACTACCATCCCGTTTTCATTCTATGTTCATTTTATGTTTTTGTTATTTTTCATTTATTAGCTTAAGTCGAGTCTAGTCTTGGCTTAGCAACGCCATCTTGTACATGTAATTAACTAAGATTGTTAACTCGCCACCAGTAAAACTTCCTTTATCCAACAAAACCGTGTAATTCATATCCCTACACCTAACGTTATAACCCTTTAAAAAGACCTCTTTGATAGTTTATCCTAGGTGCTTACGCCATGTGGTGGAGGTTTGATCCTTTCCCAAGCCTATGGTAATCTATTTTGCTATGACAGGTAGTGACAGATATCTTCCATTTCCATAATGTTATATTACTTTATTACACCCGAGAGATGTGAGTATCTAAACACTATTTGTGAGGTGCTTGTGTATGACCTCCGTGCTTGTCTATTGGTCTTTAGTGGAACGATTATTTGTTGTAATTACTTTTATATTAGTGTTAAATGACCCCTAACTTGTCTTTTGAGTAGAATAAAAGCTCATTTGCTTGAGGACAAGCAAATCTCAAGTGTAAGGGTATATGATGAGGCGAAAAATGATCCGTTTTTAGGGGGTCATTTAAGCCCGAATCCGACTTTATTTGATCAAATAT
Source organism: Artemisia argyi (assembly GCA_030686995.1). Lineage (NCBI taxonomy): Eukaryota > Viridiplantae > Streptophyta > Magnoliopsida > Asterales > Asteraceae > Artemisia > Artemisia argyi. The sequence continues at coordinate 32,197,545 of CM060708.1, forward strand.
TGCCCTAAATCGTTCCTTTTGTGATTTTAGGTGTTTTGAGAGTGAATTCTGGAAAAGAGGCTATTTTGGACGTTTTTGGAGCATAAAGTGAAGAAAACGGCAAAGTACCAAAAATCCAAGCTGAAAATACAAGGTGACGGCGTCAAGACCAAAAGCTTGACGGCGTCAGACATGAAGAATTAAATATCAAAGGTGGTGACGGCGTCAGACGAACTGGTGACGGCGTCAAAGTGGCCAAGAATAATTTACCGTGGGTGGTGACGGCGTCACGTAGGGCGTCATAAGTGGATCAAGGCCGTCCGAGGAAGTTTATGGCGGCGAGGTGACGGCGTCAGAATTAACTCTTGACGCCGTCAGACTGTTTTTCCTATATATAGTTTTCTAGTTTTTTCATTAAAAAGAGAGAAGTTTTGGTGAAACCCTAAAGACGATTTTGGTGCCTCTTTCACAGGTTTTTCAAGGGTTCCAAACCCTTGAGACCTTGCATTGTAATTGAGATAAGTATACTCTTAATTCAATCAATATGTCTATGTGTTGGTTGTTTATCTTTTGTTCTTATCTTAATTCTACTATGCTAGGCTAGATCTCTCTTGTGTTTGCTTAGATCTAATGAAACCTAGATGTTGATTATGTGTTGATTACTTGTCTATTCTTGTTTTGAATGAATGATTTATATGTTAGGCTTAAGAAAACTGGCAGATCTCCAAATGGTAACATGCTTGAACGTCTTAAGAAACATGAACCGAGGCGTACTAGGTCTTTATTGGTTGTATTTAATGCATGAGCCACTGTTTACAATCCCTATAGTTGTGCTGGGTCATGGTGTAGGAGGAGATAAGAGCTCATAGAGTTGGGGAGTTATGTATGCCACTCCACGAATGGTATTAAGGAATACAACCCGTCATTCATACAAGTGTAACAAGTAATTAACATGTAAAAGATATCTAGGGAGTAGTGAAGTCTAAGTAAACACAATTTCTCCAAATACTGCTCACAACCTTAGTTTAATTAGTTTAATTTCATTTTCATTATTTTATTTTAATTATGTAATAGCTTTGGGTTAGTTGAATAACAACTAATTCCGCCCACTCTTCCAAAACCCGAGATTTTACTTGCTTTCATAAAATATAAAAACACAAAAATAATCATCTTTAATCTCTAGAACTATTAATTAGGTTTTCTAATCCTAGCGACACTATTCCTAAGCTGAACGATCAATCCCCCGGTACTTGTCACTATACTATACTACAACGATCAGGTACACTGCCTGGAGGGGGTTGTAAGCTTCTCGAGATCCCTCGGGAGGTAAAGCAAGGTGCGATTCCCACGCATCACCCCCCAAGTAAGGTTCGCCTTGAACTGATGTAGCTCCCCGCACGCATGTTGTAACTCAGCCATCATGGTCAACTTCTCATCAGTGACCTTGTCAGCATGCGCCTTGATGGACCCTACCTCCGCTCGCGTATCAGCTAATTGCGCACGGAGCAGGGCAATCTCCTCGTCCTTCTGTGCGAGGCTGCTGCTCTCCCCAACATACCGCATCTTCAACTGAGCGACCAACTCAGTCTGACGCCCAGCAGCAGCAGCTAGCTCCTCCAATAATTGCTGCGCAGACACCTCTCCAGCCACCTTCACGATCTCCTCCACGTTTGCATTCTGAGGAGGGACCACACTTTCCACAAATGCTACATCACCCTCTGCAGCATGGTCACTACAATGAACAAGAAGAAGGTCAGAGCATATTACGACACGTAATAATAAAAAAAATAAGAAGAAAGAGAAAACATGGATATCACTTACAGAAGGAGAGAAGCCTTTGCAGTCTCCTTATCCACGCCAGTGGCGGATGTGTCATCTTCTGCGGATGACTCTTCATCCGTGATAACATGGCGCCTCCTCTTAGAAGTGCCAGCGCCATTAGCCTTTCCCTTGCGCTTTACACCCTGCGCTACAATCTCAGGCTGCAGCACCTCCACGCTGTCAGAAGACTCAACATGTAACTCCTCCACATGAGCAGGCTCCCCAGTAGGAGGCACGCTCTGCACAGGAGTCACAAGCATGGGAGGTGAATCTACAGGACCAGCTTGCGCCAACACAGTCAGGTGCCCAGCAGTCACATCCAGAAGTGGCTCCTCATTTTCCCTCAGAGGACGCACACCAACCGTCACCTGCTTCGGCTTCTCAAGTTTCACCACGGCGAACAAATCCATCTCTGCGCAACACATGAGCAAATAACAAAAAACAGATTAGTTATTGAAAGTACATATACAGGAACACTTACATTATTTGAAGCGAACAAATAAAAGGGACAAGCACCCACCCTGGCCGCTCTCATCAATGAAGGTTGGCACCTCGTCAGAACCATGGAAATAGTTGCGACTCAGCCCCATGTGAACCAAAAACTCCTCAGGGTAGGGGTTAATGGGGATGCGGTTGGCATCAATGGTATCCGCATCCTCTGCGCTATACGAACCGGGTGCGGGGCGCCCATCCCTTGGCAGCGTCTCTTGAGTAAAAAACTCAAAAGGCGAGGGAAATACTATATCATCTACCTAGAAAAAATTTTCCCTCCAATCCCTAAGGGAATCCACCTTCTCCGTATAACACTGAAGGCATCCACCGCGCTTCGCGAAAGATACCCATCCATGCGACCACGTTGTGCGGTAAAACGTACGGAATAGGTTAACAGTCGGGTTAACCGCAAGCAACCGACAGTTTATCTCAAAATTTGATACTTTTGCCGCACCTATACAATGCAGCTAGGAAATGTGAAGGCGGTAGTGGTTGAGCAAATTGCTCAAGAATATGGATATGGGTACGCGCTGGTTCGCATACTCGAAGAAGCGCGTATATAACCCTATTTTTCCCTCAGGGAAATCCGCGATGCACGCGTCGGCCTCCGGTACAACCGGATGCACGTCAAGAGGAATGAAATAATCAGAGGAGAATTGACGCAATTCATCCTCGTCCATTTCAGATGGAAATTCGTGTAATTGATGAACCATTTCTAAGAGAATAATAGAGGCACGTTTTCGCGGTTACCAAATAAAACAGTTGCTTTCTTTGAAAAACGCTTTAAAGAAATGTGAAAATGGCGGAAGTATGTTTTTTACTATGTGTTCTTCAGTAAATGGGAGGCTATGTTTATATAGGGTTAGAAAAACCCTAGCATGTTAGCCACGTGGAACCCACTATCATAATCGTGTGGCTAGAAGACGATCGGGTACATGCACTTTTTCCCATTTCCCGATAAACACGTGGACACTCTCCCCACTTCCCTAGGTATTTTTTGCAAATATTGGTGACTAGATACATTGTCTATCATATTGGGCGGTAACTTTTCCCGCCACACTTACCATTGCTTCAAGAAGTCTAGCATCCGCGGCTAGCAAGCCGCGCACACTAGACTGGGGGGGACATGATGACGTATAGTCTATATTCGGGCCACGAGCCCAAATGATAAACATTACTAAGGCCCAAATCCACCATGAGTGGGCTATTATAACAATGACTTGGGCCGCCTTACCAAAGGGATTGGGCTCACGTAGACCTAAGCCCAATCAAACTATTTATGGTCTAGATAAGGATCTCCTATTTACGGATGAGGATCCTTGGACCGGATAAGCACCATGCGTGCGAAACGTAAGGAGCACGAAACCTACAAGGATTCTGCGCCTATATAAGGAATGACATAATTCTCATTAAGGATACGATTCACAAACCCTAACTCCTTACGATAACCCTAAAACCGATTACTTACTCTCACGCCGGAGGATAATCGTGGGAGACAATCCCACGATAAGCCTAATGGTGTTTGTTTGTTTTCTTAGTGCGCAGGTTTCAAGCATTAAGAGCTAATTGGTACGAGAGCAAGAGCCCAAACTAGGAACGCCCAACTTTTGTATCAACAAGTGACCATTACGACGAATATAATATCACAAAAAAGTCTATTATGTTAAGAACTAAGTTCATGCAACCGAAGCTACGATAGAGGAGCATGCTATAAAGCATGTTAAGAAAGGCCCTGGCGAGTATTTATCCCATGACACTCATAGTTCGACATGATATACATTCGCATTTAGCTCATCTGACCAAACCGTACGGGGGAGTCATCCCAATAGATCTATTTATAGCATTCGCATTTCCCAGTATGAATTGACGGTTCATGAGAGCGGGCATAAAGGGATACAAGGTGTAGGACTGAAAATATTATTGATTCATGTGGTTCGGGGGGTCGGGGAAGCTCAAAGTAAAGAGTAAACATGATATTATTAGATTAAGAAAGGGGAAGGTGTGTGTGTATTTTAAAGAGAAGGAGGAAGAAACACACACACACCTATGAATACAAATGAGACATCCAACCTCCTAGTTGTGACTAGGAGGTGTATTTATACAAGAATACAAACTAACTTAGCACTAATGACTAAACTAGTCCTTGTACATAGAAACTAATGCAATTCCCGAATATAACAAAACTTTAAAGGCTAACAATCTCTCCCCAAAGTGATGTTATACGGGAATTGCTTACAACGTTCCCTACAAGTAAAATTAAATACAAAACATACGTGCAGCAGCTCTGAGAGTGGTCTTCAAACTTCATAACTTCATTCAGCTTCCTGAATCTTCTCAGCTGCCATCTCTTTACTTGCAGAAGAACAATGTTAGCAAATCTAATTAGGGATTAAGTATGACTATTCACTCTCCCCTAATTAGTGCTCTCCCCCAAACTGACAACCTTTCTGATGAATGCCCTGAATCTGAAGAAGTCTTTTGATAATTAAATGCAAGCCGTCTTTAGTCTTTAGACACGCAACGGAAAACATAGAACAGACTGTAGACTCGACCTTCTTCAAGATTGTCAATTCGGAGGAATAGAATATCAACATCTTCATCTCACCAAATGCATTCCAGTTATCTTACATATAACAAATCAACCCGTAACGTACACATGAAATGATAACACCAAAATAACAAGTTGAAACACTGATCATCTTGAATTTGTTGCCCGAAATTGGTGAAGGTGGATAAGGTAGAAGTACGTAGAAAAAGTTGAGAAGATAAGGATATAGAATCAACCAATTTCTGACACAATTCATTTCATAACTCATTAAACCCGATCATGTGAACTTGTTGTGCATCCTCGATGTACACATTTCTCTCCCCTGATGGTTACGATTTATCGGAATCAGCATAATGATGTGTACGTGAAGCATTAACTGGAAGCACTCTATCATAAATCATATCATCTCGTGAGAAGTTGTCGATAAACCCAATCTACTAACAATACCATTTGAAATTGTCTAACTCTTTACCAACTCCCTGTATCAAACAACGGCTCTTTGTAGTAACCACATATAAAGATATCTCGATATGATGAACTTGAGAATAAAGTAAAATCCCCAGAATTGTGACATAAGCTTGTACTATCCTTGTGACTAAGAACGGTGTACCTTATACCCCTAACGAAGTGTAATATGCACAATCCATCTTGATATATCCTCAACTGCGTGAGACACTGAGCACTACAACGTAACTCCTTAAAGTGATAGCTACTTTGTGAGTATAGAGAGAAAGAATCACAAACGTAACTAGATATCCAAGTCTTCGTCAACATTAATATATGCCCAAACAAGTCATCTTCGCGGAAGGGAAGAAAGAAATGAAGACGAAATAAGTACACGCATCCGTAAAATGTCACTTCAAACCCAAATAAATAATAACGAATTATCCCCGTAGTCACATTTGATAAGCATTAAAAACTTTAGCCGTGCTATATGTATCTCCGTGAAATTTGTAATACCAAAATACCACTCTTGACAAAAATATTAAAAATTGTACTCAAACTTTTTGTTAAAAAATTCGGATAGCAATTTTAAAACACCAATATGAGCAACCCATCCTTAGTCCAAACAATTCACACATCATCACAGCCCAATGTCAAATTGCTATTAGGCATTGTAGCCCATCTCACTTAACCATGATTTACATAGCCTAGATAATACAATCTGATACAAGGCCTCGACATTAGATCCAATCCACCACAATTACAATATATAACTGATTGTAATATTGTTTACCCTAAACCTAAAACACATAACGTTATACTCCGCACCCATCACCAATAAACACTCCTCTCACCTACTTTTCATCCACATCTAATCTATCAAAATTTCATCACAATCTCAATCTAATCATAATCGAATAACCAATACACTGATGTTAAACGGATGTACTTTCTGATGCTTGTAACCCACGATCCAAAGAAGAATACGACTACAAGATCTTTAAATGGTCTCAGGTAGGTACCTTTTCAATGTATGTATTCGTTTTGTGTCTGGTCTTAGAATGAACCAAAGAAAGATAGTGACTTTCTAGTCATTTTTCTTCTCTATAGTTCATACATTAATTGAAGCCAAGTCTTCAACACATGTATCTATGATGAGGAAGGTTCAATTAAAAATCTTTAAAAGATAAAAAAATTGAACCAAGTCTGAGATTGCATGTATGTATTCTGATACGAGTCATATTGAAGTTTGAAGATGGGATAAAGGTAGACTTGGAGTTGTTTGAGGCATTGTGATTAGGATAGAAGTGGGTTTGATTGTGTTGGTTTTGACTTGGATATTGTGCGAGGACTGTTATTCAGATTCTTTTCATTTCATTTGAGTCTTTGGTTTATCTTGGACTGATGATGTTTCATAACTAAAGTCACAATGATTTTGGTATTTGTTTTGGTCAATGTGGTCTTCTGCTCTTCATCATCTTGTTATCAGTATTTTCGAAACTTGTATCTTGTATTTTCGAAACTTTGTTATCTTGTAGTTGCGAAACTTTGTAATCTTGTATTTTCGAAACTTTGTTATTTATCGAGAATACTGATTTATCGAGAACGTGAATCTAACAGACTTTTCGAAAAAGTAAAAATTTTCGAAATATATATTCTCGAAAAATAGTACATTTCGAAAACATGTTCTCGAAAACTAGTACATTTCGAAAAAGTATTCTAAAAAAATAGTACATATCAAAAATTTCTTATACAAGAAATTCTGACCAGATTCCGGAGAGTCTTTTTCCAGATTCCGATGAGTTTTCTGACTTTTATTCAGACCATATATATTGACCACAGATTCACGGTAGGTACAAAAAGTCACTAGAGATATGAGTTGTACATCAAAAATTGTTATTTGGGACTGAACAGATATGTAAACTACAGATGAAAGCATGAGACTTTTTGACCAAAGATACATATAAACTTGTATAAAAAACTGTTAACCATAAAAGATGGAAAAAAATTTCCAGATCCGAAAAACAAGGTAAAAACAGCTTCAAAATGATACATGAATCCACACAAATCAATCACCATAGCTCTGATGCCAATTGTAGGACCAAAAATATTATTGATTCATGTGGTTCGGGGGGTCGGGGAAGCTCAAAGTAAAGAGTAAACATGATATTATTAGATTAAGAAAGGGGAAGGTGTGTGTGTATTTTAGAGAGAAGGAGGAAGAAACACACACACACACACCTATGAATACAAATGAGACATCCAACCTCCTAGTTGTGACTAGGAGGTGTATTTATACAAGAATACAAACTAACTTAGCACTAATGACTAAACTAGTCCTTGTACATAGAAACTAATGCAATTCCCGAATATAATAAAACTTTAAAGGCTAACACAAGGGCTTAGTCTAGTCCACGTAATAGTTTATAAAAGCATAAGTATAGTCTCGGTCCAGAAATCAGTTTGCATGTTTCTCACCCAAGTTTTGTAAAGCAAAGTAAAGTTGAAAGTATGGGGCTATAAACTCACCTCAGTGTATGGTGACGAAAGTAACACAAACAGTGTAAGTAGTAGAGCGCAACGGTACACGGGCGGCACAACCTAATAAATAAAAACTCGTCTTATAAATATGTCACGCGAAAAGTAATTTAATGCTTATGAGTTTTCAAAAGACAATGCATTATAATTCTCGTAAAAGACTCGTATCGTTATCTGTAAAAGATTTTTTATGATCGTTCATGTGGTGGTCTGAAAGTCCAGATCGTGAAAGACACGCCAAAGTAGAAAGTAAATAAAAGAAATAAACAAGAATATTATTAAGAAAATAAATAAGAAAATAAGTCAATGGTAAAGTTTCGGCATCTACCCGGTAATCCGAAATAGTTTAGTTAAGACATTTATATTTATAAGAAAACACAAGTTTTTAATACATAAGTTAAATAATAAGGTTTTACATTTAATAAAACCATACTTTTCATCTTTTAGTCAGGTTTTATAATAAAAATAGTTTTTGAGATAAAAGTATATGTGTAGAACTTTTATAAAATTTTGGCATGACTCTTTCGTTTATACAACGATCCCAAGTCAAAAGACCTTGATATAAATCCAATTTTTCTCAACAAAACACTATTTTTAGTAATGATCCAAAATATCCGGAGAATTATTTTACACATCACTTTCGTATGAGCCATAAACTATTTTTATAAATAGTCATAGGTATTAAAACTCATACTTCCAATCCTCTTCCAGAGGATTTTAAGTTCTTTAAAACCCGACCCGATGCTACAGGTCGCATGAGTTGTAGTGTTATTATAAAATGCACGTCCACCATATACCAATTGGCATACGACACAACCCCTAATACATTTTATGAACATTTACAAATGAGTGAACATGGTGCATGCTCTTATTTGCATAATTTTTGTATGTGCATTGTTGATTTGTATATGCCCGAGTTTTAAAGAAGGCCTGACTTAAATGAAATTCAAAATATATATGCAACGGATAAGAGGGTTCATGGGTGTTAGGAATACGTCTAAGTAATATAAAGTGTTGGTCATATTAAATATGTAATAGGTTGCTAAGTTAAAAAGGCTTATATGTTTGTAATAGCTTACAACCCATGTAGTAAGCCCATGGGCCGTGAGAAAGGTTCTAGAAACTAAACCAAAGGTGTTGCCCTAGCATGTGCTACTATATATATATATATATATATATATATATATATATATATATATATATATATATATATATATATATATATATATCATGTAAACTCTCATTTGAGAGTGTTGGTTCATGTTATACAATTTCACTTTCATTATTTCATAAGTATACATTGTTCCTCCCATTTCTTTCTCTCTCTCTAACTTTCTCTCACTAGAATAACTTGTGTTAAACAATCATAGTTACCTAACAAGTGGGATCTTCCAAGAATGCTAGGAAGTATTGACTGTATGCATTGGGAATGGGTTAACTACCTGAAAGCATGGAGTGGGCAATTTGGTAGAGGTGATAAAAAATATCCAACTATAATGCTTAAAGTGTTAGAATATGACAATCAAAGAACACGTATTGCGGAAGCTAGGATCAAATATAACACATAAACTAAAACATAAATAGGAACGTACCTTTTAGCACTTCAATAAATCTTGAACTTGAGTAATATTAGATCAATGATAAACCCCTTACCATTTTGTTTATCTATCTCTTGATAACAACTATAGTGAGTTGTTACCTCGTTCTAGTACACACAAACTACTAACGAATTAAAGGTTATGCAAGTAAACAAAACACTATGATTTTCTTTATGAAAAAATCGACCAAGAACCCTTAGGGTTGTTTGGGTCGATCAGCTAGGAGTAAAGAGAAGAAGAAAAAGTTTAGGTTAATTGTGTGTGTGCATAAAAGGTGTGAATGAATTAACATAAGCCTTGTATATATACTAGATGAATCTTGGAGGACAAGTTTGAGTGGGATTGGGTTTCCCCTTGCCCCTTGTCGACCGGCCTAGGAGTCCAAGAGGGTCTTCTAGATCCTTCTTGGCTCCTATTTTCATCCTAGTCCTTTTCTTTTGCTTTTAATGATAGTTAGTCTATATGGTTAACAACTAATGATCATTAAGTCCTTTTAGTGTTTAAATAATTACATATATACATAACATTTAATATATATAATTATTATACTTTAATTCTCGTTTGTAATGTGTGCAATCCCGAGGTCTCGGGTTCGATACTAGTCATTTACATATTAATATTTATACGTATATTTAACAGCTCCCACTCGTATATCTATTAATAGTAAAATGACATTGGTTGGCGTCTTGCAACACTCCAATGCCCCCAGCACGACTCGAGCTAGGTTTCCTGGAAAACCTTTAATGATTCATCATTATCATTATCCTTTTGTTTCTAATACTACATTAATAAAGATGTGAGATTCTTTATTAACTTTCTATTTCTCGTCTCTTTATGATTGAACAAAATTATCAAAACATCTGAACGTATTCCAGATAGACTTTGGGCGTGGCCACGCAAACATTTTGTCAACCCTACGAGGCGCCCAGCAGTATTAAACTTCTGAACAAATCAGAAGGAACAAATTCTTTCTTGACTACAAGAATAACCCATGAACTTTGCAACACTTCTAAACACAACCCTTATAACTCCCTGTTACGGTGAGCGGTAGATTGCTTTACAAAACTGCACTACATCCATGACTCTTATCTGGTATCTCAAGTCTGAGGACAACTTTAAATATGATTCTCACATATATTAAATCACACTACTACAAAAAATCTCACAGAAACTGGTCAAAATAGCCCATGAAGAGTGGTTTTGAGACCACTCTCTGAGGGGGGGTATCTCCATGATAAAAACATATAGAAAGCGGTTGCACAACCTGTCTCTATTACAAGCATTGACACTGGTTTTCTCCTAAGAATCGGTCTCCATATTAGAGTAAACACACATGTTTTTAATGGACATTGAAACCGGTTCTACCATAACGTGTCTTTATAGAAAGATCCAACCTGTCTTTATATAGAGTAAAAAGATATGTTTTTATATCAAAACTTGTCTTTTTGTAAATCTTTTTTATTAAAATAAATAAATAAAATAAAATAAATTTGTTTTTGAAATTTTCTATTTTTTTTTTTAAATTCCATAATCTACAATTTGACTCACCAAAATAAAGAAATATAAATGCAACAAATATATATAATTATATATACTTCAACTTAGCAAAGCAAATTAAGATAATACTTCAACAAAGCAAATACACCAAAAAATGTCAAAATCAACAAAGCAAATTAAGATAATACTTCAACTTAGCAAAACATAAATCCTAGACAAAATCCAAATTGAAACTCTAGAATTCAAGAAACTATAAAGAAAACCACTAGAATTCAACGTAACTAAACATAATTATCTGGGATCAATGACGCCACAATGTAAACCATGCACCAATAATCGCGTTTAACTCTTTATTCTCTAACGGACGCTCGTCACTCCAAGGTACCTACATGTAAATTAAAGTCATTACAATGAAATAAGTTGAGGTATTTAAATATGAAGTTACCAAATAATCAAAGTCAACGTTTTCGCAATTTGCTACTCCTAAACAACAGTTGAACTATTTTGAGGGTATGACAAATTTGCTTAACCAAACTGTTTATCTGGTTTACTAAACACACCTAATTATCCAAAACTTATTTTCGACACTTACACAAAAATTCATAAACCAAATTCTAATAATACAACAAATAAGATGGGTTCTCAGTGCAAGAAACAAATTGTAGAGTTATTTAACAAGCACTTACTATGTTCCGGAAATTGTCGTTTTGATAGTTTAGCACAAAGTCATGCGTCCATTTCATCACATAAAATCCACACTCCCAATCACCCGGATGGTGATTTACGACAGGGAATTCCCACCTCATACTACCAATGACACTAAAAAGGAAATAACCAACAGTGTGTAAGTTAAAATTTATAGAAACAAATGTTAATTCTAAAACAATTTAAGATAATTCTTACGACTCCAAAAGTCCAGCGAGCCTATAACTTTCCTCATTCTTGTTTGATCAGCAAATCAATCGGTTTTGCAAGAGTATCTGTACGAATAGGTGGCCATGTTTGATGATGTCTTTGAGTCCATAGAAGGTATCTCGATACGTCCTGAGAATGTTACATCTACTATTTAGCCGCTTAAACAATTAATTCCAACCAAAATATAACTGGATAAAAAGAAATTGACAAGTCATTGTGTAATATTGAATAAACAAAAAAACCCTGACACACACACCACACAAAGCCACAAATTAACTAACTACAAAGAATAGTGTTAGAATATGGAATTCGTACCTCTCCGCCATAACATAATATGGTCTGTGTATGAGGAAGAAGTGAAGAACAACTCCAATTAACATATGAAACTCATAATTAAAGTGAATTTCAATTAACATGTGATGCTGATAGAAAAATGCTTAGTATTAATGGTATGGGTTATGTTCTATAAAACTTGCAAATCACGAATTTTTGTTAATTCTTGTGTATATCTGGTAATATGCCAACTGCCAAAATTTATTAAAGAAATTATGTAAGTAAGAGAAAGGACATCAATACCACCTTGACACAAATAATAGTCATGACCTGAGCACCCATATTCACAATACATGTTGTTGGTAATCCATTTCCTATATGAAGCTGATAAAACAGATGTTATGAGTTGACTCAAATAAAAGAAAAATGTCTTTGTTAAAGATCTTGTAATGCTATATTAAACTTGTACAATAATAAAGTAATTGGTCAGGCTTCTTTCCAAAATGAGACATTCAAACTAGGGGTGAGCATAAGTGCAGGACCGGACCGACAAGATCGAGGACCAAATTAGCCAAAAAGCCAAGACCGAGGACCGGACCGAATGTGGTCGGTCCGGTCCGGTCACGGTCGGTCCGGTCCAACAAGGCGAAATAATCGGCTTGTGGTCCGGACCGGACCGACCGGACCGAGGACCGAATTAGCCAAAAATCCAAGACCAAGGACCGGACTGAATGTGGTCGGTCCGGTCCGGTCCGGTCTCGGTCAGTCCTTCGGTCGGTCCGGTCTGTTCGGGTCGTTTGCTCAGCCCTAATTCAAACATAAGGAGTATATTGTTCCATGTTAATTGATTACCAAAAGAAGGTTATCCACCTTTAACAAAAGTTATATTTTTTTACTTTGTAGGTTATCCGTTAATCATTTTACTTAGTACATAACACACTGAAGCATAATCACTATTGACAAAAGAATGATGTTAGGAATAAAAAGGCATCAAAGGGAAACACTTGCATTTCTTATTTTAATATATATCCATTCAATATCAAGACCCAGTGTATCTCTTGAAGGTCAAGCATTTTTCTACGCAATTTACTTCTATGACCTTCGCACAACTGATTCATGTACCAATTACCATTTTGGGATGTACCATTTATTAATATTTTTTCCTTTTCTTGGCATGCCTTCCAGCTAAAATTGCATACCCACTCGTTCATTACCAAATATTGGCATTACAGGCATGATCTATTAGACACACATTATCAACAGGCGGGATAAAATTTTACAAGCTTTATGGGATAAATGTAGCAATAAAAACGGAAGTAGACACTTGTACTGAATTATGTATATAAAGATTAGATGCGTGCTTGCTTGTATTATTCAGCAAAAATGCAAACTCAAGCTCTGAACATGACAAAACATAATTACCTCGATTATCAAATGTCTTAGGCACCACAATAAGAGCAGAATACATGTTTCTCTCACTATGAGGAATATGTAGTTTCTCAATCAATATCCAGCCCCATATAGCCTGTATGTCTTCAAGTATCTGCAAGACATAAGTAAATGCTAAAAGCTTTATTGTCTACTAGCAACCATGAAAGTAAAATAAAAATGGCACGAATACATGGTATTGCTAATACTTTTTCGTGAATAGTTTCTTTAGAGTATGGCAACCTACTTTTTCATAAGGTATTCATAACATTATATGACGTTACAGCTACTCAAACAAAATCAAATGAAATGAGAAGACAGTCACATCTTTCATGATTGACATGAATCATTTACATAACTTGTACAGTTGTACATCATACTGAAGTTATGACGATAAGATATTACCTGCTGCATGGAATAATGTAAAGAAATATTAAGATGGCCTCTACGTATTGGGCGTCTTAAGTAATACTGTTCAGTCAGAGAAATTTGCATAGCTTCTTCACCACAAATGTACTCCTTGTACTTGGATTTACTTGTGAGGGGCTTCACGACACTACTACCTTCCTGCAGGTCTGGGGAATCGTTGGTTTCTTGCTTATGTGATGAACTATCTGATACATTTGAACATAACCAAAGTAAATATAAAGATAATAAAACAAAAAACAAGAACGTATTAAGTTGCATGCTATTATCGTAAAATACATATCAAGGATATCATGAGGCAACTCAACTCTAAAGCATGAGCTGAAGAACTATAAATAACGTCAATGTGGTGTTGTCTGCAAGTGGTCTGTGGTAAATCAAGTTCAAGTTACCTTTCTTAATTTCTGATCTCCTATGCCACCTTGGATATTTCCTGAAATATGCAACATAAGGCCAAAATTAGTAAGTTAAATATATGTTTTAGCTCATATGTGAACATAAAGATATGCACTAAAAGACATACTCCATGGAACTCTTGTACCATGAGTTGCATCTAAATCAAACATTGAAGGGGTCTTTTTGTAAGCCTATCTTTTTAGTTTCAGCCTATTTTCAATAAGAATGTGGCTTATGCTAAATAAGCTTATAAGCTAAGCGTTTGGAATAGCTTATACAGAGTAATTAGCCTATTCAAACCCTTAAATAAGCCCACAAGCCTAAACTTTTTAGCTTATCCAAACACTAAAATTTGCCAGCTTTGACAAATAAGCTAACACAAACAATCCCCAAAAACCAAGTCCCAGAACCCCTATTTTTAACAGCAAACAGCAGGTTCAAACACCCTATTTGCGAGAGCAAAATAGTTTGACCAAATTCCCCATTTATGACGGTAAATAGCACAAACAAAACACCCATTTATCACAGCAAAACACCCATTCACAACTGATTAGATTGTCTTTATATTGAAAATATAGATATATTTTAGTGTCATATAAATTTAAAACACATAGCTTCCTGCAGGTCAACCACAAACAAAACACCCATTCCAAAATCAAGACTTTAACTGGTTATTATACTTGTGAAAATGCCTAAATTCATACTGAGATACTTCTATGGTTTATATAAAAACTTAAAGATAGTGGAATAATGAATAAAATCTATGTAATATGTTTTAGCAGTTAATTTAGTTAATTTGTTATATCAAATTACTAGTAACAACCTCAAACTTTTAGATGAGTGGACATACCATAACTTATACCAGAATCAAACTTAACAACAACATTAATAAGATAAAAAGAAGGTTAATTGAACAATAACATCAATTATAGCAATTTGGTACCTCCTAATTCGATTAGTCTGCTGCTGGCGTGGTTGCGTCAAAAAGGTGGTCTGTAATGTGAATGGTGTACGGCAATTGTGTTGTGTGATCGTTGTAAGACGTAGTGAATTTTAGAGGGTTAGGGTTTGTGAAAGTGAAAGAGGGAAAATTTTAAGGCTTTGTGAAGGTAATGAAAAGTTGGGAGGGAAATAAAGCGCCTAGTTTTTGATATCATTTTAAAGAACCGCCTAAGTTTTTGTGTCGAGTACTACACTAGCGTCTTTGTGTAAAAAATACCGGTTTTTATCCGCAAAACCAGTTTTCATGCGTTTTATATCATGAAAATATGTTTTTTCAAGAAAACCAATCTCAGTTCCTTCCAATCTGGCTAGTTTTTTTATCATAGGAATAGGGTTTTATATAAGCAGCCTCTATTTGGGAGTGTTTATAGCCTTTTGTGTAGTAGTGTCATATAGTTGGGATAAGTCCTATATTCAATTCATTAAATATCATGTGAAATTGGTATGACTATGCATCAATATACTTTCAAGTATATCCTAAACCAATACTCAAATTTGTCTTAGTTTAATGATATTCCCATATCATTAATCGCCAACGGACAATTTACAATAATAATTTATTCATGGATTTAAACATGCAAATATAGGATATATTATTAAGACAATGATCAAATAAACATAAACAATATTTTATTCCATTAAAATAATAATTGTACATTACATCCTTTATCCAAATACTAATCACAAATGGGCATGAAACTTTCAGCCAAACGATGTCCTATGCCTTCAGCATACCTATAGAGCTTGGTGCCAGGTAGAGGTTTTGTTAACTGGTTTGCTAAGTTTTCATCTGTGTGAACTTTGAGCATTTTGATTTCACCTATTTCGACTTGTTCTCGAATATAGTGATGCTTAATCGAGAAATGTCTGGTGCCTTTCATGATTCCAGGTTCATTGGCAAATGTAATTGCAGCTGAGTTGTCGTAATACATTTTTATAGGTCTTTGAATCGAAGGCATAACCCCAAGCACTGAAACAAACTTCCTGATCCAAACAGCTTCCATTGCAGCTTCTGAAGCAGCTATATACTCACTTTCTGTTGCAGACATTGCCAGTGTACTCTGCATTCTGCTCCTCCAATCCATAGCTCCTCCATTAATGACAAAGACATAACCCGTCTGAGACTTCGTATCATCCTTATCACCTTTCCAAGAAGCATCGCAGTAACCTGTAACATCAAGTTTTGCAGATGGAGCACCCCCATAAACTAAGAACATCTCTTTAGTAGCCCTAAGATACTTAAGAATATTCTTAACAGCAGTCCAGTAAGCTTCACCTGGATTCTGCTGATATCGATTGGTTAAATTCTGAGCAAATGCCACATCAGGCCTTGTGCTTTTCACCGCATACATAATAGATCCTACAGCCGAAGCATAAAGGACTCTCTTCATTCGTTGCACCTCTGCAGGTGTTGAAGCACAAACTTTGCTACTCAAGCCATGTTGTTCTTGCATTGGCAAATATCCCTTCTTGGAATTTTGCATATTGAATCTCTTTAATATTTTATCAGTGTACGCACTTTGGCTTAATCCAATTAATCGCTGAGATCTATCTCTATATATCTTGATTCCTAGAATGAATGCAGCTTCCCCTAAATCTTTCATAGAAAAACACTTTTCAAGATATGCCTTAACCTTTTGCAAACTTGGAATGTCTTTTCCCATGATCAATATGTCATCAACATATAAAATAAGGAAAATTATATCACTCCCACTAGCTTTGTGATATACACATGGCTCATCAATATTTTGAGTGAATCCATACTTTTTAATCTCACTATCAAATCTCTTATTCCATTGTCGTGATGTTTGCTTCAATCCATAAATTGATCTTTGAAGTTTGCATACATGATTTGGGAATTCTGGATTCACAAACCCCTCAGGTTGCGCCATATAGATGTCTTCATCTAGGCGACCACTTAAGAAGGCGGTTTTGACATCAATTTGTCAATTTGCCAAATCTCATAGTCAGAGTAAGCGGCTATGGCTATAATAATCCTAATAGCCCTAATGTCAGCTACAGGAGAAAAGGTCTCCTCATAGTCAACACCAAATGTTTGAGTATAGCCTTTAGCTACCAAACGGGCCTTATAGGTGTGTACAATGCCATCCATATCAGTCTTTTTCTTGTAGAGCCATTTACTCCCAACTAACTAGGCACCCGGAGGCAGTTCTACTTCTACCCAGACTTCATTTTCTCTCATGGTGCATTCCCCCATTCATAGCAACCTACCATTTCTCCTTTTCAGGACCATATATTCATGGCAGCTCTATAACTAGTAGGTTCATCAAGATCCCCTAGTATAGTTTCCTCACACTCTACATTAAGACATAGACGTTCAGGAGCTTTCACAGTTCTTACAGATCTGCGAATGGGAACCACTTCAACTTCAGGTGGACGACCTAAACTTTCAGGTTCCACAGGAAGTTGGCTAGTGTTTTCAGAAGGTGTTACATCTTCTTGAGCGTCTTCCAGATCATATACTCTACCACTAAATTCTTGAGATCTGAGCTCCTTTTCCAAGAAGTCTCCATACCTTGCAACAAAAACTTTCTTTTCAGGTGGGTAATAAAAGTAGTAACCCATTGTTTCCTTTGGGTATCCTACGAAGATGCACTTTACAGATCTTTGTTGGAGTTTATCTACTGAGTCACGTTTAACATACGCCTCACAACCCCAGACCTTTAAATAACACAAGTTAGGAGCTTTCCCAGTTCATAACTCATATGGTGTCTTATCCACCTTCTTAGTTGGAACCATATTTAGAATGCGTACCGCATATTCTAAGGCATAATCCCAAAACAAAAAAGGAAGAGTTGTTAGATTATACATAGATCGTATCATGTCTTGCAATGTACGATTCCTTCTCTCAGATACACCGTTTTGTTGTGGAGTATATGGAGAAGTAAGGTGCTGGACAATTCCCTCCTTAGCTAAGTAATCTATAAACTCTTGACTCAGGTATTCACCACCTCTATCGGATCGAAGAGCTTTAATCTTCTTTCCAAGTTGCAACTCTACTTCTGCTTTAAACACTTTGAATGTTTCAAATACCTCATGCTTATGTTTGAGTAAATAAACATAACCATAACGGCTGTAATCATCCGTAAATTATAAGAAGTAGCTAGCACCTCTCCTTGACACATGTCTAAGTGGTCCACACACATCTGTGTGGATTAGACCAAGTAGATCCGAAGCCCTTTCAATCCTATTCTTAAAGGGTTTCTTTGTCATCTTCCCAGCAATACAAGATTCGCACTTATCAAATGATTCATTATTGATCTTATCTAAAAGCCCATCATGTTGTAGATTTTCCATGCGAGCCTTTCCTATGTGAGCAAGTCGACAATGCCAAAGATAAGACGAATCCAGACCTTTCTTGATTCTCTTATTATTGATGCTATACATTGAATTATTTTTAACAAAAGCATTATCATTATCATTCATATCAATCTCAAAAATACCATTCACAGCAATAGCATTAAAATAAAAAACACCATTTAAAGAAACTGAAATTCCATTGCTAGTAATAGTATGATCAAAACCAAGGTTCAACAAACATGAAAATGAAATTACATCTCTAACAATTGACGGTGCATAATGACAATTATTTAATGATAGTACTAAGCCCGAAGGCAACACTAAATTAAAAACTCCTATAGCTTCAACTTCTGCATGTGCTTAGTTACCCATGTGCAAGAATTGATCTCCACAGGCCAGCTTTCTCTCAACTCTAAACCCCTGCAAAGTATTGCAAATATGAATGCCACATCCCGTATCATAAACCCATGAATTCAATTTAGGAGTAAGAGTGAATAATTCAATCATAAAGAACACAACTGAAGTACTGGGGTTACCAGCTTCATTACCCTGCTTCTTCTTTCGCAAGTCATGAATGTAGAGAGGACAATTGCGCTTCCAATGGCCCTTTTCATGACAGTGGTGAGGATTCATCTTGTTCTGCTTAGGCTGATGCTGCTTCATCTTGGGTTGTGGTTGATAGGCCATGACCTACTTGCCTTTATCACCTTTCCCTTTGCCTTTGTTCACATGCGATTTCTTCTGGATTCTCCCCCCATGAATTGCCAACACTTGCGGGGTTGAAGCCTTGCCCTTGGCTGGTAGACCTTTCTCATAATCAACAAGCAATGCGAGTAATTCTGAGACTGTCTTCCCCGAGCAATGCAAGTTGAAGTTCTGAACAAAACCAGCAAAGTCCTTGTTAAGGGACCTGTTGATCAAGTTCACTTGCACATTCTCGGGGTAACCAAATCCGATTCTGTGAAGTTGATCAAAGTATTCTTTCATCTCATTCACATAATCTTCAACTGGTTTACCATCACCATGCTTGCAGCTATGTAGTTTGTCAAGGGACTCATACAATTCAACTTCAGGAGACTTTTCATAAGACTTTTGAAGTTCATCAAGCATGTCTTTAGGAAAGTAGTACTCAAACTTCTTTTGTAACTGAGCATTCATACTAGTGAGCATTAAACAAGCAACCTCATTGTATTTAGCATGCTCAAGTCTCCAAGCCACCTTAACTGGTTCTCGTTCAGTTTGGGCAGGCTCCTCTGGACAACTAGTATTCAAGTAATTGAGTTTGCCGGTCGCCCTCAAGACAATTCCGAGTGAACGGTACCAATCATTGAAATTCTTACCAGTCAATTTTTCTCTTTCAAGATGACTCTTTGAAGAGGCGAAAAATGAGCCGTTTTTAGGGGGTCATTTAAGCCCGGAGTTGAATTTATTTGATCAAACATTGCCCTAAATCGTTCCTTTTGTGATTTTAGGTACTTTTGGAGTGAATTCTGGATAAGGAAGCATTTTGAACGTTTTTGGAGCATAAAAGTGAAGAAAACGACAAAGTCTTAATTTTCCTTACTGGGAACAGTACCTGACAGCGTCAAGAGGCTTCATATGATGGCGTCAAGAGTTGGAAGTGGTGACGGTCCAGAGAAAACGTGACGGCGTCACGTATGGCCGCCATGGTTCAAGATATGGTGACGGCCCAGAGTTATATTACACATGACGGCGTCAAACTTAGATCTAGGCAATCCGATCTCATTATGGGCGGCGAGTTGACGGCGTCAGACATTTCTTCTTGACGCCGTCACCTTGTAAAATCTATATATAGTTTTTCATTCATTATATGTAACTTAAGAGGGGATAACTTTGGAGAAACCCTAGCACGAATTTTACTGCTCTTTCAAGGGTTTTTACCCTTTGAAACCTTTCATGTTCAATTGAGATAAGTATCCTTTCAATTCATTCAATATGTCTCTGCGTTGTTTGAATATATCTTACGCTTGTCTTGATTTTAACATGCTAGGCTAGATCTTTTGTGTGTTTGCTTAGATGTAGTGAAACCTAGATGTTGATTATGGGTTGATTGTTTGTTTATAGTTGTTACAGATGAATGATTTCGATGTTAGGCTTAAGAAAACTGGCAGACATCCATAGGGTAACATGATTGAACGTCTTAAGAAACATGAACCAATGCGTACTAGGTTATTATGGTTGTATTTAATGCATGAGCGAATTCTAATGATCCCATGTTAGGAGCTTCTTGCAGGCTCGACATAGGAGTGAAGTAGGAGCTTATAGAGTTGGGGAAGTACGTACGCCACCCCACGAATGGTATTAAGGAATATAACCCGTCATCCACGCAATTATAGCAAACTATCAACCTGTAAAAGATATCTAGGGTGTAATGAAATCTAAGTAAACACAATTCTTCCCATTATTGTTCACACCACTAGTTTAATTAGTTTTATTTTCATTTCTGTTATTTTATTTTGACTGCATCTTAGTTATTGGGTTAGTTGATTAGCAACTAATTCCGCCCACTCCTCAAAAAACCGAGATTTTTAATTGCATTTATAAAAATATAAAAATACAAAAAGAATCATCCCTCACCTCTAGACCTAGTTTTTAGGCTTTCTAATCTTAGCGACACTATTCCTGAGTGGAACGATCAATCCCCCGGTACTTGTCACTATACTATACTACAACGATCAGGTACACTGCCTGGTGGGGGTTGTAAGCTTCTCGAGATCCCTCGAGAGGTAAAGCCTGGTGCAATTCCCACACATCACTCTTGAAAGAAGAAATCACATATGGGTTATCGAGTTGAGCCATATCTACAGATAAAAGTTCAAACATTAGTATTTTCGATAATTAATATCTCCAAGAAAATATAATACCCAAGGCTATATTCATATAACCAACTAATTTTCTTGAAAATCTAGGATCCAACTTTACACAGATTCCGCCACATCAGTTGATCTGCTAGTGGTGAAAATATAAAAGATAGTAATCTGTCGAACAATAATTGGCAAACAAGATTTCCAATTCCTAGATCAATATGGGATTTACATCAAATTGATTCATCAATTTGCCTTGTAAGCATGTTTCATCCCATCTCATGCCTTAAGTTCTAGGTCTCACGCACAACTTAATTAAGTCGTCTACCTTAGAAACTGTAAAATTACTATCTATAGTCTCACACATTAACAGAATTTTACCTTGTTATTAAAATTTAGCCTAGGTCTCACGTTTACTAAATTAGAATTCCAAGTGTTCCTTATAGATAGATGGCATGTAACTTAAATTTTAAGGGTATTCAATTTTGATGTGACAATCAAAATATGTATAAAGATGCATGCACTCATCTTTATAGCATAAGTTTTCAAAACCTTTTTATAACCAATTCATTAGATTAATACAAAAAGTTTAACTTGAGGTAAAATACCTTAAGATGATTTTGTACAAGAATGAATCTAAAAGAAAGTCGTTTAAGTCGTATTCGTAAGTGTGATAACCAAGGCAGACTCTAAGGCACTTTCCAAGCGTTCTTACCACGACTATGAATTTGTCTTAAAGGAGTTACTTTTAAAACCATGTGTACAAAACATGAATCAAGCAAAAGTTTATAGATTAAATCTTAAAACATGTAACAAAGTATGAATCTTGCTAGTCTCGCCTTGGAGCGAATTACCGTGCGAAGCGAACCTTTGTTGGCACATAAGACACCGCAAGATTCAATCTTTATCACTTAAAGTTTCACCATTATTAGTCCATATTATTTTCTTTATAAAATAACCCTTTTATTGCTTACAATCATGTCCAACAATTAAAAACAATAAAACAAGTAATTAAAGACAAATCAAAAAAACTAATAACAATAACACTTATAAAGGTGAAACACATAGCCACATTCAATCTTGATTAGAAAAGATCCTAACCAAATCAATTTTAGGTTTTATATGCATATAATCAACTAGGGCCTTGATGCGTGGGAATCGCAACAGGCTTTACCTCTCGAGGGATCTCGAGAAGCTTACAACCCCCACCAGGCAGTGTACCTGATCGTTGTAGTATAGTATAGTGACAAGTACCGGGGGATTGATCGTTCAGCTTAGGAATAGTGTCGTTAGGATTAAAAAGCCTAAATTACTAGTTCTAAAGGTGAGGGATGACTATTTTTGTGTTTTTATATTTTTTAGAAAGCAATTAAAATTCTCGGGTTTTGGGAGAGTGGGCGGAATTAGTTGCTATTCAACTAACCCAAAACTAAGATGCAATCAAAATAAAATACTAAAAATGAAAATAAACTAATTAAACTAAAGTTGTGAGCAGTAATTGGAGAAAATGTGTTTACTTAGATTTCACTACTCCCTAGATATCTTTTACACGTTAATTACTTGTTATAATTGCATGGATGACGGATTGTATTCCTTAATACCATTCATGGGGTGGAATACATAACTCCCCAATTCTATGAGCTCTTATCTCCTCCTACACCATGCCCAACACAACTATAGGGATTGTAAACAGTGGCTCATGCATTAAATACAACCAATAAAGACCTAGTACGCCTCGGTTCATGTTTCTTAAGACGTTCAAGCATGTTACCATTTGGAGATCTGCCAGTTTTCTTAAGCCTAACATATAAATCATTCATCCAAGACAAGAATAAACAAGTAATCAACACATAATCAATATCTAGGTTTCATTAGATCTAAGCAAACACAAAATAGATCTAGCCTAGCATGATAGAATTAAGACAAGAACATGATATAGACAACCAACACATAGACATATTGATTGAATTAGAAGAACACTTATCTTGATTAATCATGCAAGGTATCAAGGGGTTGGAACCCTTGAAAAACCTGTAAAGTTACACCAAAATCGTCTTTAGGGTTTCTCCCAAAACTTCTCTCTTTTTATGTGAAAAACTAGAAAACTATATATAGGAAAATAGGGATGACGCCGTTAAGAACAAAGGTGTGACGCCGACATCTCGCCGCCAAATACTTCCTCGGATGGCCTTGATCTACTTCTGACGCCGTCAAGTCCTAGGCCGTCACAAAAATTACTCTTGACGCCCTGTATGTGACGCCGTCATCAACTACGGATTTTAATTCTTGGGGTTTTGACGCCGTCAGGAAAACTCTTGACGCCTTCATGAACTCTCGTATTTTATTATTGAGGTTTGACGCCATCAGGAAATTACTCTTGACGCCGTCACCTTCTGTTCCCAGCATGGAAAATTGAGACTTTGCCGTTTTCTTCACTTTTATGCTCCAAAAACGTCCAAAATGGCTTCTTTTCCAGAATTCACTCTCCAAGTACCTAAAATCACAAAAGGAACGATTTAGGGCAATATTTGATCAAATAAATTCGGATTCGGGCTTAAATGACCCCCTAAAAACGGATCATTTTTCGCCTCATCATATACCCTTACACTTGATATTTGCTTGTCCTCAAGCAAATGCGCTTTTATTCTACTCAAAAGACAAGTTAGGGTTCATTTAACACTAATATAAAAGTAATTACAACAAATAATCGTTCCACTAAAGACCAATAGACAAGCACGGAGGCCATATACAAGCACCTCACAAATAGTGTTTAGATACTCACATCTCTCGGGTGTAATAAAGTGTAAATTACAATATGGAAACGGAAGATATCTCTCACTACCTGTCATAGCAAAATAGATTACCATAGGCTTGGGAAAGGATCAAACCTCCACCACATGGCGTAAGCACCTAGGATAAACTATCAAAGAGGTCTTTTAAAGGGTTGTAACGTTAGGTGTAGGGATATGGAATACACGGTTTTGTTGGATATAGGAAATCTTTACTGGTGGCGAGTTAACAATCTTGGTTAATTACATGTACAATATGGCGTTGCTAAGCCAAGACTAGACTCGACTTAAGCTAATAAATGAAGAATAACAAAAACATAAAACGAACATAAAATGAAACGGGATGGTAGTCCGTATGTTTTTTCTCTTTTCTTTTTCTCTTTTTTTTTCTTTTTCTTGATTTTTTCGATTTTTTTTTTTTTTTTTTTTTTTTTTTTTTTTTTTTTTTTTTTTTTTTTTACATACACTCTTACCCTACCATCCAAAATAATACATCATAGGGGATGAGAATTCCCCTTACACTTGAATCTTTACATACTTTACATTAAACTAATCTAATGACTCGAATCAAGAAAATCAAAACACTTGGAGCACTTTTAAGATTAACGTACATATGGGGGTAATAATATTATGTTCTTCCCCATTACTCCATAAAATAAGTACTTACCCATGAGTCCCAATCGTCCCAAAACAATATGTACAAGGATATGACTCGACTTAGCAACCATGTAATCAATTAGAAAGTTAACTTAGGGTTTAACAAATAACAATAATGCACTAAAAATGAGCGCATACACGGAAGGCTAAGGCGATTTGGGTGTACATTTAAGTGGGGTGTAACAAATTCTTCCTTTAAGTAAAATGCTTAAAGTTAGAAACGAAAAGATAGGCTCGGAGGGGTGTACTAGGGGTTTCGTGTACTAAAAATGAGTACAACGCTAAGGGTGTGGGAAAAATTAGTTGACTTAACTAGTCAAGTAGTATGACTTAAATGGTCAAGTAATTATGATACGGGTTTAACACAAGGGTGATCCTAATGCCTCTTATCATGTAGTAAATCCTACTACACGAATGTAGTCTCACTAGCGGTCTCGGGATGCATCACTAACGCAAGTTCTAGAATCTAAATGCTACCGGTACACTCATAAGCACTAATAGTAAATGCTTTTCCTATCAAATCTAAAGGCGAACCTCACATATTTGGGTGGAAAATTTTTCTGAATATACGGTTATGTGCTAGTCATACAATCTCCTATCCACGAGACGCTTGCTATGGCTAAAGTTTCACTCCTAAATGTTGTAAAAAATTTTAAATTTGGCGCTAAAATTGCACTAACAAGTATTTCTCATAGTTTTATTACACATCTACCATCAAACAAAACAAACTCAAGCGAAAGTGCATATGTAAGGTATCATCTTTTTACCCTCCCCTTACACTTAAGATGAACATTGTCCTCAATATTCAAGTAAAGAATGTAAAAGTGAAAAAGTAAAGAGAATGAAATCAAATACTCCCCTGATTCGCTCGGTATGGATTATAGGATGACCAGGTTAAATCTTCCTCCAAGAAAACGAACGATCAAAGCTTCCCTTCCAGAATATAAATCATCTTCTTGTCATACATAACCTGTAAAACCTGACAAAAAAGACAAGACAACCTCGCGTAAAATCGGCGGCATCCTATATAAGTTACTAAATCCTAGAAAACAAAGTAAGATATAATGCTTGTGGAATGAAGTTTGCAGATTTCCTGGAGATTATAAAACTTAATAATTCACAAAAAACCATAAGACTCCGTTAGAAAAACAAAACCGGTAAAATTTCCAGATTTTAACTCCTGACGCCGTCAAGAGTAAACCTCTGATGCCGTCAGAATGGACCTGCAGATATTCTTATGTTAAGTTTCCGGAAAATTTCTGGAAAAACTTGGTCCTACTTCCTGGAAAATCCTGCAAAACTTCATTATGACTCAATACAAGCATTTGACTCTAACAAATACGAATATACATGTTCATTTAATATTGTGGAGAATCATGATCGGTTCGTTTCTTAAAAACATATTTGGGGTTTCCCCTTACACTTATCTTTTGCAAAAATACTTCTAGGTGGAGTTAAGACTAGGCTAAACAACAAAGTAAAGTATTTCCACATTTTAATTGAGAAACATGATCAACCAACAATAAAAATAAAGCATGCATACGGAAGAAAATAACAATCAAACAAATAAAATGAAAATCACACAAAGCATGGGTTGCCTCCCAAGAAGCGCTTTTCTTTATTTATGAGTCTTGCGCGGATTCTTGCCGGATTCTTGCGCGGTGTATTGCTCGGGTGAGTCGGTAGGTTTCCTTGCCGAAGCATGGTCAACCCTTGAGGTCTCATCTTTCGCTGTCTGACTGAATTTGTTAGTTTGTTGTTGGGTTGGGTTGGATGTTGAAGCAGATATTGTGGTGATGGTGTTTACGAAGTGGATTGGTCCAGGGGAGTTGACAGGTTCTTTTCCGTTAGGAGATAGATGTTTGAATAACTTGCTAGGACTTTTTATTTTTACAGGGGAGGCTGGTGGGCTCATGACGGTAGCAGATTTAACCTCATCAACGTGAATGGGCTTATTATCAATATGCTCTTTGATAGCAGTCAACAGATTACAAATCTTGTTGTTTACATCAGCCTGTTGTTGTTTAAATTTGGCCTCGAGCGTAGCGAGCTGTAGTTCTTGAGATAGAATGAATTTTTTTTAAGTATCTTCACAGCTTTGCCTAGGAATGCCTTGTGATGGAAAATGCTCGGACCAGGTGAGTGGTGAGGAGTCATTGAAGGATACGCTTCGCGTTTGGTACCCTCTAAAATTAGGTTTATCCTTCCATGCCTCATAGGCTTCAGCAGAAGTTCGAGGACCCTGACCTACGTGTGATGATGTGAATTCGTTATAAGCACGTTTTGGAAGTTCCATGCAGTTATGGGTCTCATGAGGGCCATTGCATAGTTTGCATGTAGAAGCGATTCTGCTTACTTGGCTTGAAGGTTTATGAGTTTTGTAAGATTTCATGAGAGACTTGACTCGACCTTCAAGTTCCATGATCCTACGGTCGGGAGTGCTAGAATTGTTCGAAGGCAAAGATATTGCCTTGACCGTTTTGTTCAAGTCACGGGGATCGTTCCAACTTTCGTTGTCATAGAGAGCAAGATCTTCTATGAGTTCCCATGATTGTTCCGCACTAAGATCATGTAGCTTACCACCGGCCGATTGGTCAATGGCTCGCCTCGTGGAGATGTCGATATGGTCATAAAAAATTTGGACTTGGAGCCAAAGATCTATGCCATGATGAGGGACTTTTTGGAGTAAGTCCTTGAAACGAGTCCATGCTTCATAAAGAGATTCATTTTGACGTTGTTGGAACATCAAGATGTCATTCCTAAGCTTAGTAGTTCTCCCCAGTGGGAAAAATTGAGCAAGAAAACGAGTGGTGAGATCATCCCATGTGGTGATGGATCCCGCGGGTAAACGCTCAAGCCATTGACTAGCTTGATCCCGTAGAGAGAATTGGAATAGGCGTAAACGGGTAGTCTCTCTAGTTTCAACACCTAGGTCTATGGAATCTACGATTTTGAGAAAGTCCTTAAGATGTTGGTTTGGATCTTCGGAACGAAGTCCATGAAATGCACATCCGCTTTGCACCAACCGGATGGTGTCGGATCGCAAGGGGGTCACATTGGCTCCGGTGAGCTCAATGGTGTTTCGGTAGCCTTGGTGGCTAGGTCGGGAATATTCTCCTAAGGTTCGGGGCCTAAGGGGTTCTAATGGTGGGTTTTGTTGTGGTGGGATGATGGGTTCAAAGATGTTACCACCTTCCATGATGTCGGATGGTAAAGAGTTACGAACAAAGGCACAAAGAAATAAGATAGACTAAAGAGAACCTAAAAATAAAAAATAAAATCTTACTAGAAAGGAATCTCGCAAATAGACCTAATAAAAAGAAATCCTAACCTAGACAATAACTATTTCCCTGGCAACGGCGCAAAAAACTTGATGCGTGGGAATCGCAACAGGCTTTACCTCTCGAGGGATCTCGAGAAGCTTACAACCCCCACCAGGCAGTGTACTTGATCGTTGTAGTATAGTATAGTGACAAGTACCGGGGGATTGATCGTTCAGCTTAGGAATAGTGTCGCTAGGATTAGAAAGCCTAAATTACTAGTTCTAAAGGTGAGGGATGATTATTTTTGTGTTTTTATATTTTTAGAAAGCAATTAAAATTCTCGGGTTTTGGGAGACTGGGCGGAATTAGTTGCTATTCAACTAACCCAAAACTAAGATGCAATCAAAATAAAATACTAAAAATGAAAATAAACTAATTAAACTAAAGTTGTGAGTAGTAATTGGAGAAAATGTGTTTACTTAGATTTCACTACTCCCTGGATATCTTTTACACGTTAATTACTTGTTATAATTGCATGGATGACGAATTGTATTCCTTAATACCATTCATAAGGTGGCATACATAACTCCCCAATTCTATGAGCTCTTATCTCCTCCTACACCATGCCCAGCACAACTATAGGGATTATAAACAGTGGCTCATGCATTAAATACAACCAATAAAGACCTAGTACGCCTCGGTTCATGTTTCTTAAGACGTTCAAGCATATTACCATTTGGAGATCTGCCAGTTTTCTTAAGCCTAACATATAAATCATTCATCCAAGACAAGAATAAACAAGTAATCAACACATAATCAATATCTAGGTTTCATTAGATCTAAGCAAACACAAAAGAGATCTAGCCTAGCATGATAGAATTAAGACAAGAACATGATATAGACAACCAACACATAGACATATTGATTGAATTAGAAGAACACTTATCTTGATTAATCATGCAAGGTATCAAGGGGTTGGAACCCTTGAAAAACCTGTAAAGTTACACCAAAATCGTCTTTAGGGTTTCTCCCAAAACTTCTCTCTTTTTATGTGAAAAACTAGAAAACTATATATAGGAAAATAGGGATGACGGCGTCAAGAACAAAGGTGTGACGCCGTCATCTCGCCGCCAAATACTTCCTCGGACGGCCTTGATCTACTTCTGACGCCGTCAAGTCCTAGGCCGTCACAAAAATTACTCTTGACGCCCTGTATGTGACGCCGTCATCAACTACGGATTTTAATTCTTGGGGTTTTGACGCCGTCAGGAAAACTCTTGACGCCTTCATGAACTCTCGTATTTTATTATTGAAGTTTGACGCCGTCAGGAAATTACTCTTGACGCCGTCACCTTCTGTTCCCAGCATGGAAAATTGAGACTTTGCCGTTTTCTTCACTTTTATGCTCCAAAAACGTCCAAAATGACTTCTTTTCCAGAATTCACTCTCCAGGTACCTAAAATCACAAAAGGAACGATTTAGGGCAATATTTGATCAAATAAATTCGGATTCGGGCTTAAATGACCCCCTAAAAACGGATCATTTTTCGCCTCATCAGGCCTTCACCTCTTGAAGGAGGTGAGCCACATGCATTGACAAGTCAATTGCGTAGGCCAGAGTCAATCACATACCACATAGCACATAAATTGATTTTAATATATATTGAGGTATTCCCCAATTTTAGATCTATCTAAACATGTGACAATAATAATAAACAATTAATGATCCATGACTAACATGCATGTTTTGTCACGGATTAAAGCATAACAATTACCACATAGGTCACAAAATACGTTCAAATAACTAGTTAATGACCTAGGGTTTCTAATTAATTACCAATAATCAATTAAAACCACAAAACCCTAATTAGGGTTTCATGGAAAATCGACCCCCCCCCCAAATTAGGGTTAGGGTTTCAAAAAAAAATTTAAAAAAAACTTAAAAGAAAAAACCCTAGATCAAAACATGTATCTAAAACAAATAAAGATCCGATTTTTATTACGTTTTAGTAATCAATTACATGTTATACATGGCTCGTGATGCCACTGTTAGAATATGACAATCAAAGAACACGTATTGCGGAAGCTAGGATCAAGTATAACACATAAATATTAACTAAAACATAAATAGGAACGTACCTTTTAGCACTTCAATAAATCTTGAACTTGTAATATTAGATCAATGATAAACCCCTTACCATTTTGTTTATCGATCTCTTGATAACAACTATAGTGAGTTGTTACCTCGTTCTTGTACACACAAACTACTAACGAATTAAAGGTTATGCAAGTAAACAAAACACTATGATTTTCTTTATGAAAAAATCGACCAAGAACCCTTAGGGTTGTTTGGGTCGATCGGCTAGGAGCAAAGAGAAGAAGAAAAAGTTTAGGTAAATTGTGTGTGTGCACAAAAGGTGTGAATGAATTAACCTAAGCCTTGTATATATACTGGATGAATCTTGGAGGACAAGTTTGAGTGGGATTGGGTTTCCCCTTGCCCCTTGTCGACCGGCCTAGGAGTCCAAGAGGGTCTTCTAGATCCTTCTTGGCTCCTATTTTCATCCCAGTCCTTTTCTTTTGCTTTTAATGATAGTTAGGCCATACGGTTAACAACTAACGATCATTAAGTCCTTTTAGTGTTTAAATAATTACATATATACATAACATTTAATATATATATATATATATATATATATATATATATATATATATATATATATATATATATATATATATATATATATATATATATATATATACTTTAATTCTCGTTTGTAATGTGTGCAATCCCGAAGTCTCGGGTTCGATACTAGTTATTTACATATTAATATTTATACGTATATTTAACATTAAGTTGTAGCATCGTAGGATTTATTGACTTGTCATGCATTTTTGGGAGTAGTGGGTGCAAATAACGATCTTACCATTTTAAATAATTCTCCCTTATTCGACAACCTTCTTGATGGCATAACCCTAGTGGTTTCGTTTGAAGTAAATGGAGTTACATTTCAAAATGGGTATTATCTAGATAATGGGATTTACCCATGGTGGTCAAGTTTTGTCAAGTCATTTTCAGTTGCACGAGACGGGAAGGTAGCATTATTTAAACGACGACAAGAAAGTGCTTGAAATGTTATTGAAAGAGCTTTTTGTGTTCTCCAAAGACGCTGGGGAATTATACAACAACCGGCGCGAGCTTACACTTTCAACGTCCTATGAAAAATCATGTACACGTGCATCATATTGCATAACTAGATTTTGAAAGGTCAAAAGTTTTCGATAAGTAAATTCAACGAGTTGTCTGTTTGTCCGCGGGGAAATATACTACGTACTTGGGTCGACAAATGTGAAGTGCAACGAAAGAAAGCCAAAGAACTGCGTGATAAATAAACACACACAAATCTCCAATGAAATCTTATTGAGCATCTTTGGCAACGACATCAACAACAGCTACAACAAAATTAGTTTATTCATAATTTCATGCATTTTTAATTTTCGTATTGTGTTTTTAAACTTCATATTATTTTTGTGGTGTAATTTGTACTTTTATTTGATGAATTAATCAAAATTTAGTTTGTTTGAACAAATGGGAAAAAAATGATGGGTGAGACCCTTTTGGCATGTTATGAGGGAGCGACGTATTTTGATGTGTGACTGAGTTGAGTGTATTGCTGATGTGTCACTGGGGTAGCAAACTAGCACGTGTGAGTCGGTGCCACAATATCCCGCGCTCTTAGGCATCGATTGTTATTCGAAAAGAAGTACTTAAATATTTTGTTTGTGAAAGAAATCAGGAAATTGTTTGAGCCATGGAACGTGACAGAGTTAGGGAAGTGAATCACTGTTCATCCAGTTTGCAGGCTGACATACTTGCTTTGGGGGTATATGTGACAAAGTTTGCATATTTGGGTTTGGTTAATTGGGTTCGGCTAAGCATCGTTACCATGATAATGAGAAAATGAGTATCGTTTGTACATGATTATCAAGAAAAGTATGATTTGTAATTTTGTATTAAGATCTTGTTAATGAACTGCCCAAGAACATTCCATTTGTCTCTGATAAATCCATTTTTTTTCTTGCTTCTTTTGGCGAAAAACTTAAATATACTAACGTGACCTCATCAATACAAGCTGAAAAAGGTCAAAGAGATATAACAATTAGAACAAAACGGCGAGCTAACAGTATCAATACCTAATATGATTTGTCTAAGATAAGTTTACGGTCCCTTCGGTTAACATGTACAGATGACATGTAACATGTTAGCTTCTTTTTTTCGTTTTTGACGTATGTTCACCAATTTGACATGTCTAAATTATTGTAGATTACTCTCCAAATTATTGTATATTTCCATTTATTGATTATAATGATTTTAATTTTTATGCATTCACCTTGCATTACATCCTACTACCCTCAAAATTACTTTACGAATACAGTTAATTATCATCTTCAAATTTGATATAACGCTTATTGGCGTGATTACAGCATGTACACTCGCAGGTTTAATCAATGAATATGAAAGCTATTTCAATATGATGGTGAGAGATCATTGTGTATAGAACCAACATCAGATCATCTCAGTCATGTAGGTTTTTATAATATTACATGCCATTTCCATCTAGTTATGACACAAAATTCGACAACATGTACATTCCCATATGATCATCACTTCCCTCATCCAACTTCTCTCATGAGGACCAACTTAATGCATAGTCGATTCTACTATATTTGTACTGAATCAATCAATTACCAACTTCACGCAGAAATAGGTTCAAAAGAAAGCAGAAGCAGCAAAATCCACTCTTTTACCGCGTTTGTATGGAAGTTAGTTGTCGAAGGACACAATGATGTTAACAGAACGTACATCTAGAATGGGTGTTATTGTTAGCGGACAAAAACTTCTAACAAGAACCACCAACTAAGATTCATCCATGTTAACATCTAGGAAATCACCATCTTCAAGAAAAACCAGCCACTTGATGACGTATGTGACAAAGGCTACAAAAGTGTATTTTTGAGATTCATTGATAGTAGAGTTGTATTGGCCTAAGCCAATAGTTGTTAAGATACATTTCAAGCTAGGAGACGTATGACTATAAGGATGTTGTACGCAGTTGTGTCATCAGTGCAGGGCTTGCTGGGCTTGCTGATTAGAGATATGCAGTTTGAATGCGGCAAGCTGGATTTTTGGTCATATCATTATCCTTGTGGTGGTCAAACACGATATATAACTACAATCCCAAGTGCCATGAATAAGGGAGATTGGGTTTTTTTACACACATTTCAAACAATATCACCTGGATCTGATATATACATTTATAGTAAGGCACACTATATCTTCACCCCAGTTGCACATTCAAATTTAGTCTTTAGTATAATATGCAACTATAATTACTTGCCACTGATTCTCGTCGCTATGTACGGGTATGCGATACATGCTCTCCTTTTTCAAAGCTTGTATGCATTCTTCAGTCTCTGTCTAATTTTCTTGATTTCTATAATACAGTTATTACTGCTAACATAAATAGGGTTCTAAAATAATGTTTGATCTAATAGATTGGTCCATGTGTGATTTAAATGGATTAAAACTTGGTCACAGATGATGTTTGGTTTCACTAAGTTCATATGTTAACTTTAACATTAATGTCTAGTGTGTCAGATATTCGGCTAACTATATGACATTTATACTGTGAAACTGTAGACCAGATAATGCTTCAAAGATCAAGAAGACCATTTGCAGTTTATTATTATTAGTATTAAACTTTAGTTTATGTAATTACTAGTTAAGTTTGGGTCGAATATTATTGTATGTATGGGTCAAGTATTATAGACGGTTAAGTTAGTTATAGACAGTTATTTGCCAAACGTTGTGTCTGTTGGAAATAACTGTCATTAGTATAGTTGTGACGTTTAAGGAAGGGTTATGACTCTTAATCATGTATAAATATGTTTTCTAACTGAAAACATATGTTAACTCTTCGATATAATAAAAGTCCTTATTATAAAAACTTGTTTGTTCTTACTTTACTTTCTTTGCACAAATCTGCACAAACGAAATTCACACAGATACCATGGTTAATTACAAACACATAATGAAATCAAAACAAGTTGGCAACCATCCTGTGAAACATTGGTATCAGAGCTACGGCTCTCGACCATGGGATTTGCCAACTTCATCCATTGATGGAGGATTCTACACTGGTAGATATCTTCTAAGAGAAACACCCAACAGACTTTATCAATGGAACACAAGGAAGACTAGTATTTCTCCCAAAGGCAAAGAGATACTTTTGAAAGAAGTGTTAGAGAACAAAGCGTATAATGAAGGCAGAATTGAGAAGGATCAGAAGGCTGCAAAGAAGAAGACA
The DNA here is from genome assembly GCA_030686995.1 of Artemisia argyi. NCBI lineage: Eukaryota > Viridiplantae > Streptophyta > Magnoliopsida > Asterales > Asteraceae > Artemisia > Artemisia argyi. The sequence continues at coordinate 32,232,124 of CM060708.1, forward strand.
AGGAGAGAAAGGAATTCGAAATGCTACATATGCAAAGAAAAGGGACATGCTTTCTGGGCATGTGAAAGTAGGAAACGAATTGCTGTTGCAGAATTGAATCAAGAAGCATTTACTACATCAAATGTTATTGATGAAGAAGCCAAATATCCAGAGACTGTACACGTTATTGGTGATTACATGATAGAAGGGACGAATCTGAAAACATGGAACGAAATCTGGTATGTAAGCAACAAATACAAATTCCATTTATGCCCAAGAAGGAAACTCTTCAAGAAGATCAAGTACAAATTCAAAATGATTGGCAAAGAAGAGACAGAAAGAAAATTTATATTTTCATATGGGATTGGGCATGTATCGATTGAAACTGGAAATGGAATACTTGTGGTACCAAACGTGCAGTATACACCAGAGGTTTCATTGAATATTCTTAGTCTCGATTTGTTGAAAGAACAAGGATATGTGGTGAACATGGAAGATAACAAGTGCAGTATCAAATATCTATTTGATGAAGAATGGACAGAAGAGGAAAAAGAAGAGGGGACAAAACCAGATGATTTAGATAAGATTTGGGGACCAAAACATGTCATAGCAGATCATAATAGATACTTGGAAGGCTATTTCGACTCATTGGATCCCAAGGAAGAGTGTTCCCTGATTAGAGGCTTGGACGAATTGAATGTGGATAGAAATGATGAGCACGACTACATAGATGATGATTACATCAGTTGGAATGGTACTCTTTATGCATTAAAAGTTAATTCATTTACTAGATTCTTATCTTTCATGAATTTGCTCAAAAAGGATACCATAGTGTTTAAGAATTGGGAAGTGCTTAGTAAGAAGTTCGTTGATATGTTAAAATGGTTTTACTTGGTGTATCTTAATTACAATTCACTGGATGAGATACCACCAATGATTGGAGTGATGAAGATTGATTTGCTGGCCTTATTGAAACAAGTAGATAGCCTTGGAGGCTATGTGGCAGTCACATTAAGTAACAAGTGGGGGGTGATTGCACAAATGCATGGATTGACAACCAAGGATGGTGAAGCAATTAAAGATTGTTTTACTAAGTTCATTGACATGGTTTTGGTATACCGAGACACTGCTCAAGTATCATGGACAGAGAAAGCATTAGAAAAGAAGGGTGATAGCAGTATGAATGCAGAAGAAATCAACCCAGACAGCTTTGAAAGTACACATGAAGGGACAGTTAGGGACGGGTACACAGAACAACATGAGAACCGTATTGGTGTTGGAAATGCAAGTACAGATGAAGAAGGGTCAAGCAATGCAAGTAGCAATGACTTTGATGTCATTGTGTGAAGAAATGATGAAGCACTCACAAGTTGAAACCTTGATATTTCAAGCATTAAGAGGGAGATGTAGACCAGATAATGCTTCAAAGATCAAGAAGACCATTTGCAGTTTATTATTATTAGTATTAAACTTTAGTTTATGTAATTACTAGTTAAGTTTGGGTCGAATATTATTGTATGTATGGGTCAAGTATTATAGACGATTAAGTTAGTTATAGACAGTTATTTGCCAAACGTTGTGTCTGTTGGAAATAACTGTCATTAGTATAGTTGTGACGTTTAAGGAAGGGTTATGACTCTTAATCATGTATAAATATGTTTTCTAACTGAAAACATATGTTAACTCTTCGATATAATAAAAGTCCTTATTATAAAAACTTGTTTGTTCTTACTTTACTTTCTTTGCACAAATCTGCACAAACGAAATTCACACAGATACCATGGTTAATTACAAACACATAATGAAATCAAAACAAGTTGGCAACCATCCTGTGAAACAGAAACCAAACAAAAAATAACGAATTTAGTTGATCAATGTGATATCCTAGCCTTGTGTCTCACCAAAATCCATGAACGTAACCTATTCGTAAGAAAAACAATAAGTCCGGAAACATATGAAGTCTAATATTACATATAAAAAAGTGTTCTGCAAATGAAAATTCTTTTGGCAGATTACAGGTTTTTCAGAAAGTTATGGTCCCTTTGACACCAAAAGCTGGAAACATAAAGTGTTAAATAGAATAGTATCCTTCTACATTTCTTTTAGTTCTGCTTCAAATTCAAGTAATTTCTCACGAATAGGCTTCAGAAACATCTTCATATCCTGACGAATTCGTTGCTTATTTTAATGAAGAAGATCCTTGTCGTCCGTTAGCTTCACTTCAATCTGTCAAGTAAAGAATTGAAAGAGGTGTTTTAGTTCTCATGGTGTTATGAATGCTAAAAATTAATAACCCTATCTATCTCATTAAAATTTAACGTAGTTATTCTATTGTTCATATTCACTAGTGAAATATGACGTAGAAAATTACACTGCTAGATCCAAGTTGCCTTTAAATGTGTTCTTCTTTTCTCTGACAAGCCATTCCCCTGCTCACATATAATCATATTATAAGCTCAAATATTGATGATGGATTAACAATAACAATTACTATCATTTTCTAGCAGCTTACCTTATACGGGCAAACACATTATAAACAAGAACAATAAAGACTTACCAATAAGAAAGATAGATAATTGGGTAGAAGCTCGTCAAATTCACCTGAGATAGATACTCTTCTAACGTAAGCTTGAGGTTAGATTTGTTGGTATTGTAGTAGATCTTGCATAGATCATTAGCAGCCTTGGGAGGCAAAAGCCGAACGGCCTTGAACTCAGCATCACCTTCTGTTGGTTTTATAGACAAAATAATAATAGTCGTGTGTTAGGATCGAACTTGAGATCACGGGATTGCACACAATACGTATGAAGAGGAAATGTAATAATTATTTATAAAATGTTATAATTAATTATTAAACACAAAACAATTAAATAATAATTAGTATTATTGATTAATGACTAATTAATTATTAAACGAAGATTAGGAAACTAATTGCTAGACAATACTTGGAAACAAAAGAAGGTTCCGGAACACCCTATGTGGGCTTCCAACCGATCGGCCACAAGGAGGAACCCACCTCCTTTGTGCCTTGAGCTCCAAGTAAACTCTAGTATATAAGCAAACCCAAGGTGAAGAGTTTTCACATAACTTGTACACACACAACTTGGTGTTTTCTCTCCTTCTCTTGTCTTTGGTCGAACCAAAACCGAACACCCATAAGGGTTTCGATTTTCTTGTCTCCAAAATTGTTTTGTGATAATTACTTGCATAATCTTTTCCTTGAATTAGTACGTGTGTACAAGAACGTGAATCAAACACACTATTGTTTGATTCTTGGATTGAATTACAAAAAGGTAAGGGGTAATTCATATAATCCTTATAAACCCTAATTAGGGTTCATTGGTTCCGGAAGATTGCATTGATTCTTGTTCGGGCTAGAATCACTACGGTATGTTTACTATTTAAATTAAAGATTAATTAATTACATGTTATTCGATCTATTATAATTGCTTCCGCTCATGCTCACTTTGATGTACTTGGTTTATTAATATGATTGTCATGATATAATAATTCCAACAGTGGCATCTAGAGCCGTTATAATATGTAATTAATTATCGCAACGCATAAAAATTGGATTTTGATTCGTATAGTTACATGTTTTTTTTAGGGTTTATGTGTTTTTTCCCTAACCCTAAAATTTGGGTCGATTTAGACCTAAGGGTTTTTAGGGTTTTGCTTTTAATTTTTTTTTTAAATTGACTAGAAACCCTAAGATGTCATGTAATTGTTTATGCGTTTTAGTAAACGATCTTGGTGCAATGTGTTAATTGTTAAGCTAAATCCATGAAAAGTGCATGTTTGCATGGATTTTTATTATGTTGATTTAAATTGTTTAAATTGCTTATATATATTAATGGTTAAGATATATTAAAACATGTAAATTTTAATAGATGTCGAATTGGGGAAGACTCCAATATTAAGTAATCAATTATGTGCTATGTGGTATTTATTTAATTTTGGCTTACGCAATCGATTTATCGATGTATGTGGCTCTTTTTCCTAGAAAAAGAAAGCCCTAATTGAATTAATACGTTATACACCTAGATTTGATTATTAATAGGACTTTTTAATAAGATTTGCATGTGGCTACATGTTTTATACATATTTAATTGTTATGATTATGTATATGTGTTTATTTAAGTTGTTTTATTTTTTTATTGTCTATTACTTGTTTTGTTTATTTATTGTGTTAGACATGTTTATTTAAACGAAAGGGTAATTTTTGAATAGAAAAAATAATACGGACTAAATAATGGCAAAATTGTTTTGGTTTTTAAGAGTTAAAATTTCAAAGAATTGGTTGATTGATGTTTTTGTACGTAATGGTTAAATAGGCTCGACCGAAGTTTACACACTATAAGATGGGTATAAGGATGGCAACGCATTAAATTGTGGCCTTAGATAGACAACACTCTGTCTTAACGCTCGTTTGTGTGTAAATTAGACTTACCGAACAACTATTACATGTACATTGTCATCTTAAGGGTGAATAATCCACAATTCCACAATGATTATCCGAAACACTAAGCTTTCGAGCTTATGCAAAAGTACGATATAGTGGACGATAATTGATGGTTATTCTTTAATTGGTGAACCCGATACCTCAATCAAAACTTTGTTATTTTACTCTTAGCAAATTGGTAATAAAATTGTTTTGTAAAACCAATGTTATGAAGTTGTATGCATGCTTCTTCATACATTATTTTGATCACATCAAAATTGTAATACCCTTACAAAATTAAGTTGAATGCCATCTAATTAAGAACACTTGAAGTTGTAATTTACGTCATAGTGAGACTTGGCGAGATTGCAATGGAGAGGTAAATTTCATAAATTCATTGCTAGCAGATCAACTGATGTGATGGATTTGTGAGTTTGCAGTTTTTAAGTTAGACGACTTAAATTGAGTAGGAAGTGAGACTTGACTCAAGGCATTAAGATGGGGACTAAACATGCTTACAATACAAATGTCTTGTGATTGTAAATCCCATATATCTAGGAATTGGACAAATGTTATGCCAATTACTTGTACGACAAGTTACCTCATATTATACTTTCATTACTAGCAGATCAACTGAATGTGATGAAACTATGTTTATGGAGGATCCTAGTTTTCAAGATTATTCTATGGAATTATTTTCCTTGGGTATTTTAATTTTCTTGAAAAATTGTATTATCGAAAATACTAATGTTTTGAACTTTCTTTATCTGTAGAAATGGCTCAAACTGATAACACCAACTTACGTTCTGTGTTCAAAACTTATTTTGAACGAGAAAAATTGACTGGCTCAGAAAATTTCAATGATTGGTACCGTTCACTAAGGATTGTCCTGCGAGTGACTGGTCAACTCGAAATCTTGAAAACGCCTTGTCCTGCTGAACCTGAAGGCACGGCAGCTACTGAAGCTGCTAAAGCCAAATGGAATCTTGATTGCAAGGAACATATTGATGTGGCCGCAATGATGTTAGGGGGAATGTCCACAGCTCTTCAAAGACAGTTTGAGGAGTATTTTCCCAAGGACATGATTGATGAACTCAAGAAACTTTATGAGAAACCATCAAATGTAGAGATTTACGATTTGATGGAAGCTCTACATGGTTGTAAGCAAGGTCCTGGTGAACCTGTGAGTGCTCATGTGTTGAAAATGAAAAGTTACATGGATCAACTACAAACACTTGGGAAACCCTATGACAATGATATGGCTGTGCACTTAATTAATAGATCCCTTGATAAGGAATTTAGTGGTTTTGTAAGGAACTTCAATATGCATTGCGTGGGGAAGACTGTAAGTGAATTGCACGCACTGCTCATTGATTATGAGAAAGGTACACCACAAAAGGCTCCTACGCCCCAAGTACTAGCAATACAAGGGGGTAGAATTAACAAGCCAAATGCGAACAAGAAGAAGGGTAAAGGAAAGAAGAAGGCTGATAAGAATAAGCAGGTTATGGCTTATCAACCACCTCAACCTAAGAAGAACCCTCCTATCAAGAATAATCCAAAGAAGGATCAAGGATGCCATTACTGCAAGGTGATGGGCCATTGGAAGAGGAATTGTCCTCTTTATCTCGATGACTTGCGAAACAATAAGGTCAAGAAGACTGGGCACATGGGCGCCAGCACTTCAGGTAACTTATTTGTCATTGAATTATTTACTTTATCTCGTATGATAAATTCCTGGGTATATGATACTGGATGTGGTATTAATATTTGTAATACACTGCAGGGGTTTAGAGAGGAAAGGAGACTAGCTTATGGGGAGCAATTTCTGCATGTGGGAAATGGAGCACAAGCAGCAGTTGAAGCCATAGGAATGTTTAATTTAGTTTTACCTTCGGGTTTAGTACTTTGTTTAAACAATTGTCATTATGCACCTTCTATAATTAGAGGTGTTGTTTCCTTTTCATGTTTGTTGGATCTTGGTTTTTCTCATACTATTGATGGCAATAAAATTTCTGTTTCTTTAAATGGTGTATTTTATTTTAATGCTGTTGCTGTGAATGGTGTGTTTGAAATTGATATGAATAATTGTGTGACTTCCAACAATAATAATAATTCGATGTACAGCATAAGTAAGAGAATGAAGTATGACTTGAATTCGTCTTACCTTTGGCACTGTAGACTTGCCCACATAGGCAAGACTCGCATGCAAAAGCTGCAACGTGAAGGGCTTTTGAATAATATCAATGATGAGTCATTTGATAAATGTGAATCTTGTATTTCTGGGAAGATGACGAAGAAACCTTTTCATAATAATATGGAAAGAGCTTCAGATCTACTTGGTTTAATACACACGGATGTATGTGGACCACTTAGACATGTGTCAAGGAAAGGTGCTGTCTACTTCTTAACTTTTACGGATGATTTCAGCCGTTATGGTTATGTTTATTTACTTAAGCATAAACATGAGGTGTTTGAAACATTTAAAGTTTTCAAAGCAGAAGTAGAATTGCAATTGGGAAAGAAGATTAAAGCTCTTCGTTCTGATCGAGGTGGTGAATACCTTAGTCAAGATTTTAAAGATTTCTTAACTGAGAATGGAATTGTCCAGAATCTCACATCTCCATATACTCCACAACAAAATGGTGTATCTGAGAGAAGGAATCGTACATTGTTGGACATGGTTCGATCAATGTATAATCTTACTAATCTTCCTTTGTCTTTTTGGGACTATGCTCTTGAATCAGCTGTTCGTATTTTGAATATGGTTCCTACCAAGAAGGTTGATAAGACACCATATGAGATATGGACTGGAAAAGCTCCGAACTTGTCTTATTTAAAGGTCTGGGGTTGTGAGGCGTATGTTAAACGTGACTCACAAGATAAACTCCAACAAAGATCTGTAAAATGCATTTTCATAGGATACCCTAAGGAAACTATGGGTTACTACTTTTACTACCCACCTGAGAACAAAGTGTTTGTTGCAAGATATGGTAATTTTCTTGAAAGTGAATTTGTGGTTCAAGAAATCAGTGGGAGAGTATATGATTTAGAAGATGATCTACATAATGCATTGCCTTCAGAAAACACTAGCACACTTCCTATAGAACCGGAAAGTCTGGGTCCTCCACCGGAAGTTGAAGTAATTCCCATTCGCAGATCTGCAAGATCTGTGAAAGCTCCTGACCGTCTATGTCTTAATGTAGAGGTCGATCAGCATACACTAGGGGATCTTGATGAACCTACTAGTTATAGAGCTGCCATTAAAGGCCCTCAAAAAGCTAAATGGGAAGCTGCTATGGATGGGGAAATACAATCCATGCATGACAATGAAGTCTGGGAAGAAGTTGACTTACCTCCTGGTGCCAAGGTAGTTGGGAGTAAGTGGCTTTACAAAATCAAGACTGACATGAATGGATATGCACACATTTATAAGGCTCGTCTAGTTGCTAAAGGTTTTACTCAAACTTTTGGAATAGATTACGAGGAGACGTTTTCTCCTGTAGCAGACATAAGAGCTATAAGAATACTCATAGCTATAGCAGCGTACTATGACTATGAGATTTGGCAAATGGATGTGAAAACCGCTTTCTTAAATGGTCATCTAGATGAAGACATCTATATGGCACAACCAGAAGGGTTTGAAAATCCAGAATTTCCAAATCGTGTTTGCAAGCTTAAGAGATCCATTTATGGATTAAAGCAAGCATCACGACAATGGAACAAGAGATTTGATGCTGAAATTAAAAAGTTTGGATTCACTCAAAATCTTGATGAGCCATGTGTGTATCACAAAGCTAGTGGGAGTGATAATGTAACTTTCCTAATTCTATATGTTGATGACATATTGATCATGGGAAAAGACATTCCAAGTTTACAAGCTGTTAAGGCATATCTTGGAAAGTGCTTTTCTATGAAAGATTTAGGAGAAGCTGCATACATTCTGGGAATCAAAATCTATAGAGATAGATCAAGGCGGTTAATTGGATTAAGTCAAAGTGCTTACATTGACAAAATATTGAAGAGATTCAATATGCAAAATTCCAAGAAAGGATATTTGCCGATGGAAGTGAAACATGGCTTATGTAATGAGTATTGTGCTTCAACACCTGAAGAGGTGGATCGCATGAGTAATGTTCCTTATGCTTCGGCTGTAGGATCTATTATGTATGCGGTTAAGTGCACAAGGCCAGATGTGGCGTTTGCTCAAAATATTACCAGTCAATTTCAACAGAATCCAGGTGAAAAACATTGGATTGCTGTTAAACATATTCTTAAGTATTTGAGGAATACAAAAGATATGTTTTTGGTATATGGTGGAAATCCATCTACAGAACTTTGTGTTACAGGTTTCTGTGATGCATCCTTTCAAAGTAATAAAGATGATTCGAAGTCTCAGACGGGTTATGTCTTTGTTATCAATGGAGGAGCTGTAGATTGGAGGAGCAAGAAGCAGAGTACAATTGCGATGTCTGCGACAGAAGCTGAATACATTGCTGCTTCGGAAGCTGCTATGGAGGCTGTTTGGATTAGGAAATTCGTTTCTGGGCTTGGTGTTATGCCTTCAATTGAATTACCTATTGATATGTATTGTGACAATTCTGTTGCAATCATATTTGCCAATGAACCTGGAGTCATGAGAGGCACCAGACATTTTCTACGGAAGTATCACTTTGTTCGTGAAAAGGTTGACGAAGGTGAAATAAATCTGTTGAAGGTTCACACAGATGAAAACTTAGCTGATCCGTTCACTAAGGCTTTGGCGAAAGAAAAGCTTAATGAATTGGCCAATGGAATTGGACTTAAATTAGCTAGTAGTTTCATGCATAACTGTGATTAGTATTTGGATAAAGGATGTTGTAAACAATTATTATTTTAATGAAATAAAGTATGTTGGTATGTTTATTTCCATTTGTTAATTATTGTTGTCCTATTTTTGCATGTTTAAATCCATGAATAAGAGTTATTCTAAATTGTCCGTTGTCAGTTAATAATATGGGAATATTATTAAATTAAGACAAGTATGAAGTTGGTATAATATACTTGGTGTATATTGATGCGTAGTCATGCCATTTCAGATGATATTCGATGATACTGAATATAGGACTTATCCCAACTATATGGTGTTACTTTATGGATCTTGTCATTAAGTAAATCATAAGAAGTTATCCTTAGACTTGAGATGCAAGATAACGGTCATGAATGTAGTACATTTTTGTGAAACAACTTAACGCTATACGTAATTGGTAGTAATAAGGGTTGTTTTCGGAAGTGTTACAAAGTTTGTGTGTTTTGCTTGTAGTCAATAAAGAATTTGTTCCTTCAAATTAATTTTGGAGTTTAATACTGCTGGGCCCCTCGTAGGGTTGTCAAGGTGTTTGCGTGGCCACGCCCAAGGTCTTTTATGAAAGGTTCAAAAGATTTGGTAATCTTGTCAATTTCTAACAACGAGAAACAGAATGGTTAATTAAGGAATGACCTAGATCCATATCCTTATTAACGTAGTATTAGAAACAAAGGGATAATAATAATGAGAAATCATTAAAAGGTTTTCCAGGAGCCTTACTCAAGTTGTACTAGAGGCATCGACGTGTTGCAAGACGCCAATCGATGTGATCACACTATTATGATATGTCTAAGTGGGAGCTGTTGGTTTTATAGACAAAATAATAATAGTCGTGTGTTAGGATCGAACTTGAGATCACGGGATTGCACACAATACGTATGAAGAGGAAATGTAATAATTATTTATAAAATGTTATAATTAATTATTAAACACAAAACAATTAAATAATAATTAGTATTATTGATTAATGACTAATTAATTATTAAACGAAGATTAGGAAACTAATTGCTAGACAATACTTGGAAACAAAAGAAGGTTCCGGAACACCCTATGTGGGCTTCCAACCGATCGGCCACAAGGAGGAACCCACCTCCTTTGTGTCTTGAGCTCCAAGTAAACTCTAGTATATAAGCAAACCCAAGGTGAAGAGTTTTCACATAACTTGTACACACACAACTTGGTGTTTTCTCTCCTTCTCTTGTCTTTGGTCGAACCAAAACCGAACACCCATAAGGGTTTCGATTTTCTTGTCTCCAAAATTGTTTTGTGATAATTACTTGCATAATTTTTTCCTTGAATTAGTACGTGTGTACAAGAACGTGAATCAAACACACTATTGTTTGATTCTTGGATTGAATTACAAAAAGGTAAGGGGTAATTCATATAATCCTTATAAACCCTAATTAGGGTTCATTGGTTCCGGAAGATTGCATTGATTCTTGTTCGGGCTAGAATCACTACGGTATGTTTACTATTTAAATTAAAGATTAATTAATTACATGTTATTCGATCTATTATAATTGCTTCCGCTCATGCTCACTTTGATGTACTTGGTTTATTAATATGACTGTCATGATATAATAATTCCAACACCTTCAGCGTTGAAGTGGCTCCATGCCATTGGCTTCTCATCACCAAAATCCTGACATAAGAAAACACCCACTACTGTTAGAATTTTATGGTTGAAATTTCATCGTGTGTGGAAAATTTCATCTTACCAATACGGAAACACCCACTTCTCCATCAGTAGGCACCTCAAGTTCTTAATCAAATCCTTCTTTGTCATGCCCACACCTCTATCACGGATCAAAAGAATTTTGTTTTCCTTATCTTACTTAATCTGCATATCATCACAATACCAGGTCAGTTAAATTTTTGAATCTAAACGACATTTATTCCAACAAAATAAAAAATAACAAATAACATAGCAATACAAACCTGAATTTCAAGTTTGGTATCATCACCTTCACCCAACACCTCCTTATCTGTAAGAGAAAGGATCTAATTTTGTCCAAAACCTGAAATACATAATTTGTAACGAAAAGATTAAAAGATATATGTCCAATAAACCAGTCAAAGCCGAAACGTTAAACTCCAATAGTTATAGCACAAGTCCTACGGCTACATCCCATAAAAGGTACAGTTAGTGTGGAGAGGCAAATGACTTATGTAACTTACTGGTGTCAACTCCGTCACCTCTCAAAAGAAAAAGAAAAAAAATGCGTTTCAGGGAACCACTGTAAAAAAAATACACCAAATCATATGGCAAGCATTCCCCATACCCACAATAATAAATTTACCTTCACATCGTATAGTAGCGTTAAGTTTTCATAAATGTGAAAACCTAAATGAATATGCCAAGCGATTTAGCCCCTGCAGAATACACAAATCATACATAATAAGAAAAAAAAAAATCAAAATGACCCATGTCTCCTAAATTGGCATTGATGTAATAACAATAAAAAGTAGCAAAACAATTAGACCTTTTACTCTATGAGATTGTTTGTTATGTTGATTTTCTCTAATTACTGATACTGTGGGTCACTTATGTTGGAACTGTTCTAGTGCAAATCAGATCTATCCTTAGTACGTGTGAGATCATTATATTCGGTAGTAGGATTGTAATTTCCTAAAATAGGCACTGTTAGGTTTTCTGAATTGTTGGATATGTTATGTGTTTTGTCTGCTTCACACCTGATTACTTTTGATAACCAGAAGTACAAGCAGGATAGCATTTGAAAACACGAAATTAAAATAGGTATAAGACAGAAAGATAATAAGTTTAGTAGGCTTTTTGGACATCAGCAAGTTTCTTTTTGGTTACATCAGAATGAACTACATGTTTTCCTATGTAACTAACAAATTAAAATAATTTATAATGCATAAAAATGATATAATACAGTTGACAAAATAAAAAATTTAAGACTTTATTGTGAAATTATATTACCTAGCCTAAGGTTGTTTGCAGATTCGATATAACCATCTTTGGCCATTTGTCCATTAGTTTGGGCAGAATAGTTTGGTTAGCCTCTCCACTGACCCTGTTTTAAAGATTAGAAACAAGTAACATTTCACTTAAAGAGCATGCCTGCAATCATACAAACAATCAGTTATGCACTTACTCTTCACCTGCTCTAGCAGGACTATAGGTAAACATTACAAAAGTAACATTACCATCTGCTCTAGGAGGACTATAGCCAACAACTTAAGCATTTTTTAGTTATTTAGACAATCTACTAGTCGACTACATGGTTTACCTATATTAAACTTGCATAACTATTGTGAGTTTGTGACCTACACAACGTGGGAAACAAAGTTTAATCTACTTGACATAGAAAGAGGGTATGCATGAACAAGAGGGCTAGGTTTTTGGTCAAAGTCGCATCTTGCGAACAAATAAAATTAACCTTATAGGTACTATAAGAATCATTGGCATCCTAAAATCATTCTTCAAGCCAATAACCAAGCTGTGTACTATGACATTGATACTCCATATGATGGAACGCGAACTGCTCAATTCTATTAGTATGGCTTAACAGCGATAAACGTTTTTGTATTTCAAATTATCAACAATTCAGCTCAAATCACCTTAAAATTTCCATATGGCATTCAAACTCACCCTAAACATAAATATGCAGTAAATGTATTCATGTTCAATTTTATCAACAATTTAACGCATTACCATTATCTAAACATACATCTTTCTATTTTTATTTAGTTCAATTTATCAAACACTTGGCATGTACTAAGTGTATATACCTCATGGAATGACAACAGTTTGTTGAATGGTATGTTTTATTGTGTATCTCATCCAAACCGAGTACATGATACATATACTAATCACTTGAACTATTTTGGGTAAATACCCACTAATTACGCTAATTACATAATCATGACTAAGAGATGACAACTAATACAATTCTTATCTACATATCGACTAATACTCCCCCGCAATTGGAGCGGGAGGAAGCCGGACGCTCAAACTGGATCAAAATTCTTCAAATAAAGCTGAAGGAAAACCCTTGGTGAAGATATCTGCGTACTGATAACGTGATGGTACATGGAGGACTCGTACCTGGCCAGCAGTAACCATGTCACGGACAAAATGAATGTCGATCTCAATGTGTTTGGTCCATTGATGTTGAACCGGATTAGCAGACAGATATATGGCACTAACATTGTCACAATAGACAAGGGTTGCAGCGGATAATGGAGAGTGTAGCTCACGGAGAAGATTGCGAAGCCATGCAGTCTCAGCGACGACATTGGCAATGCCCCGGTATTCAGCCTCGGCACTAGAACGGGAGATAGTATGCTGGCGTTTAGAAGACCAAGATACGAGATTATCTCCCAAGAACACACAATAGCCTGAAGTGGACCGTCTTGTAGAGGGGCAACCTGCCCAATCTGCATCTATATATCCAACAAGAGAGGTGGTATTTGAGGAGTATAAGTGGAAACCAAAATCCAGAGTCCCCCGAATATAGCATAGGATACGCTTAAGAGCAGCGAGATGAGGCTCACGAGGGTCATGCATGTAGAGACAAATCTGTTGAATTGCATAGGAGATATATGGTCTAGTAAATGTGAGATACTGAAGGCCACCTGCAAGACTGCGATATAAAGTAGGATCCTGAACTGGAACACCTTCGGGACCCAGTTTGGATTCAGTATCAACTGGAGTTCGTGAAGGGTTACAGTTGACCATGTGAGCACGCTCAAGAAGCTCAACAGCATACTTCCTTTAAGATAGAAACAACCCTGTAGAATGGCGAATAGCAGAAATACCAAGAAAATAATTAAGTTCCCCGAGATCAGTCATGTTAAACTCACTATGCAAAGAAGCAATGATCTGCTGTAGAAGGACAGTAAAAGAAGATGTAAGAATAATGTCATCCACATAGATAAGTAAATAAGCAACCTGAGAGCCCTGTCTAAGGATGAAAAGAGACGAGTCACAGCGACTGTTGTAAAATCCAACACGAGTGGCATAACCTGCAAATCTTTGAAACCAAGCATGAGGTGCTTGTTTCAGACCATATAAAGACTTTTGCAGAAGACAGACATGATGTGGGTACCGGGAGTCCACAAATCTTGGTGGCTGATGCATGTATACTATCTTAGATAAATCTCCATTAAGAAAGGCATTCTTAATGTCAAGCTGATGAATAGGCCACTTTCGAGATACTACAATACCAAGTATAGTGCAAATGGTGGCCGGTTTGACAACCGGACTAAAAGTCTCGTCACAGTCAACACCAAGTTGCCTACTGCCATTAGCAACCAAACGAGCCTTATAACGGCTCAAAGTCCCATCAGCATGAAATTTATGCTTGAATAACCACATAGATCTCACTAAATTAACACCAGATGGTCGTGGTACAAGAATCCAAGTACCATTCTTAACTAACGCGTTATACTCATCATACATAGCATTATTCCAATGAGGGTTTTAAAGAGCGAGGAAGGGAGATTTAGGTAATGGCGAGATAGAAGAAGTATGGAGTGAGAGACTGTCAATGGGTTTGACAATGTCTAATTGTGACCGAGTGACCATGCGGTGAGTACGGGGTTGTTCGGTGGGAGGTTGAGTAGGTTGTGTTGGGGAATCGTGGTTGAGTGTTTGTGTGGGAGGTTGTTGGGTTAGTGATGGTTGATGCTGTGCTGCAGATGGTGGGCTGTTAGGTTGTGATGGATTGGCGGGTAGTGGGCTAGTGGGTGTAATGGGTTCATGATGGGTATTAGGAACGCCTTGTAGTGGATTTGGTGTTTGAGGGTGAGTAAGCACTTGGTGAAGTAAAGGTGATGGTGTAGAGTCTAAAAAGGTGTAGGAAGGTGGGGAGTCGGGTGTCATTGAGCGGTAAGGAAATTGAGTTTCGTCAAAGGTGACGTGTTGGGAAAGTAAAATTTTGTTTGTTTCAATGTCTAGGCATCGAAAGCCACGGTGGTAGGCGGGATAGCCCAAGAAAATGCATGGTGTTGCGCTTGGGGCAAGTTTGTGGGCTGAGTGAAGGTGAGGGTAGCAAAGGCACCCAAATATACGCAAGTTAAAGTAGTCAGGTGCTTTGTGAAAAAGTTTTGGGTAGGGGATTTCGTTGTTGATGGCGGTAGAGGGTAAAAGATTAAGGAGTTAGGCAGCCATATAAAGGGCCTCGACCCAAAAGGTGGGGGTAGGTGGGCTTGAAATAAGAGTGTACGATGACATTGTTGATGGTTCTAATCATGCGTTCTGCCTTGCCATTTTGTTGAGAGGTTTTTGGGCAAGAGAATCTAAATTGTATACCGTGGGTAGCAAAAAGTGTATGTAGGCAATTATTGTCGAATTCACCACCATGGTCACATTGGAAACTTTTTATTTCGCATTTAAATTGGTTCTTAACATAGTTACGAAAATGCAAAATTTTATCAAGCATGTCAGATTTATGACGAAGGGGGTAAATCCACAAATAATGGGAGAAATGATCAAGAAATAATACGTAATATTTAAAACCACTTTTACTAGTGACCGGTGATATCCATAAATCGGAATGAATAATAGCAAAACAATGTTCAACAGTAGACTTGGAACTATGAAAGGGAAGCTTCACATGTTTGCCAAGTTGGCATGCATGAAATACATGGGAAGACTTTTCTTTATTACACGAAATAATTTGACGAGAAATAAGAGACAGTAGCACCTCGTTACCGGGATGACCAAGGCGTTGGTGCCACGTGGAGGAGCTTGTGGAGAGAAGAACGGTAGGGATGGTTGATGGCTTGGTAACAGGATAGAGATCACCTGAACTGTCACATCGAAGGAGGATATGGCGAGTCCAGAAGTCCTTCACAGAAAAACCAAAGGCATCAAATTCAACTGTACAATTATTATCTCTAGTAAATTGACGTACAGAAATGAGATTTTTAATAATATTAGGTGTGACAAGAACATTGTGTAAGTGAAGTGGGTGATGAGGGGATGAAATAATGCTATATCCAGTGTTGGTGACAGGAATGGAATTTTCGTCGCCAACGTGTACAGATGGGAATAAACGTTTGTTAAAAAGTGTAATTAAATGACTTGCGTTAGAATTTAAATGGGAAGAAGCACCTGTATCCATGTTCCACGTTGGGTCTTGTAGGGTCATAGTGCTAAACGCACTTGGTAGAGACGTAGCCTGAGATGAATAGTACCCGAGTGCGGGTCCAAGAAATCCACTGTATGGACTGGGCTGTGGTGCTGCATAACTGGGCTGAACATAGTGGGCCTGATGTTGGGCCTATGTAGGCGCGGCATACACTTGTGGGTTGGGCTGCTGACCATTATTTAGAATTTGACCACTATTTTGTATTTGGCCCATACGATTGGAAAAAGAGGGTAATGGGGTCTGTTGAGTAATGCATGTATTATAATAACCTGGTGGAACCTAATTAACAAAGTTTTGGCCAATGTTGGAATGAACAGAAGGTCGACCAATGTTACTGCCATTGTTATTTTGACTTTGCAAACCCGCGCTATTTCGGTGGTCATGAATAAATTTGCATCGCTCACCGAATTTGCATGACCCCTTATTAAAATGGTTACACATTTGCGGTAAAGATTTAGACTTAGTGAGGTTACCTTTGTTGTTGGTTTTGGTGGTCATGAGAATGGTAGGGGATGACGACGAACTGTCAAAAGAGCTGGTCTCTCCCGGGCTTGCGTTGAAAGTAGCTTCTTCAAGGAGTAGCATATTGCGAGCCGTTTCAAAAGTGGGAAGAGGCTTGCGATGTCTTATGATACGAACAATGCCTTTAAACCGATCGTCAAGATCATTTATTGCATACATAACCATGTTTTTGTCGTTTACCTTTTCACCAAGATTGTGCAAACGATCCACCATTCCTTGTATCTTCGTGCAATAAGCGTTGATGGACAGGTTTCCGATCTTGACGGAGCGAAGTTCACTGTCAAGAGTGATTGCACGCGCGTCTTTGTTATCGTGGAAAAGATCCTTGATGTGATTCCATAACGCTTTAGCATTCCCGGGGGTTGTGACAATGTAGGGATTCGTTTAAAGTACCGAGGATCCACACTTTTACGAGATCATCTTGTTTGTTCCATTTGGGGTCGGTGTTGCTTGTAGAGGTTCCCTCTATGTGTGCTTTCAAACCGAGACTCCCAGATTAATTTTTAAGAAAGAGCTCCAAGTATTATAGTTGTGTTTGTCGAGACTTAATTTGACAGGGATATTATTAGGGATACTGAATGGTACAAGTTTCTGAGGAGATGGAGTTGTGTTGTGACATCGGCAGCATCATCACCAGCCATATAATTAAAGAGATTATTTAGGATTAGGGTTTACACGTGAAAGAGAAGGGCAGATTAGGGGGATAGGAGAAAAAATAGGAGAGGACCGTGTTAGGCTTCTGATACCATATTGAATGATATGTTTTATTGTGTATCTCATCCAAACCGAGTACATGATACATATACTAATCACTTGAACTATTTTGGGTAAATACCCACTAATTACGCTAATTACATAATCATGACTAAGAGATAGACAACTAATACAATTCTTGTCTACATATCAACTAATACAGTTACGCAACCATAAGAAAAAGTATAGAATTATAACAAAAGCATCATAACCAACCATAAGAAAAACTGAAAAGTAAACGGAATATACCGCTTGGGAATCGCCGGCTTCGGAGGAACTGCGACACGAGCCTTCGCCGGAGATTTCATCAGTGATTATGGCGGATCTCGATGTCCGGTAGCAGTGTTTGTTGGAAATATAATGACAAAAACAAATAGTTAAAGTATGTATTCTGTAAAGTTTAGAAGTTTGTAAACCGGTATTGGGCTGGGTCCAAAAGAAACGGTTAAAAGCTAGGGTTATGACGTTTAGTTTTAGTTTGTGTTGTTTAGTTTTAAGGAAACGGTATGCCTCTTCATGAAAGCACCGTTTCATGTAGTATATATATGTGTAGGATTCTGTAATCAGATGTAACCCCATACGTTTAATATATCAGTTTTATAAGGGTTCACCAAATCTCTATTGTTTCATGTTATTGATTATGTATAATGTTGGCATGATGTTGTTTGATTAATTCGATCTGGGAAATAAGATTTCAAGACCTGTTATCAGTGTTTGAGAGGTGTAATGTGTGTGAGTTTTTTTAAAGATAAAAAGTGAGAAAGAATGACTAAAAAATATGCGTGTGTTTACTCAGTTGGAGGGTGAGAAAGAATGACCAAAAATAGTCTTAAAAAATAATCAACTAAAGCTTTTTCGATAGATACACATGGTTGTCGGTACGACATTGGAATGTCGACAATAGGTTAAGTAAAAACAGAAGGATTTTCAACCGAAATCATATCCCTCGTAAATCATCAGAAATCAGTCAAAAGTTGGCTGGTAAAATTTTGCAGCAACGTCTGTAGTTAGTCTGACAAAATGTTGTCGAAAATTAGCGACGAATAAGCATCCGTCAGAACTCCATCGGTGAAAGTCAACTTTCTAGTAGTGAGGGTCTGAAGGGGTGGCTTAGGGAGCCGGGTCAACATAAGAGAATCTGACCCGCTTTAATACCATCTTAGACATTAAAATTTCCAGCTAATAACCAATACTATAGATCACAAATGTACCATGAACTTAACCCTAATGGACCTAAACCGACGTACCGGGATTTGGGCCAACTAAACCAAACCATAACCTATTCTCTAATAGAAACCACTATCATGTTTAGTTTGGCGTTCAGTAAATACATTATAAAACCAGACAATTTAATGTTTAATATTTATCAAAAGAAAAGGAATCCGAAAGAAAGAAAAGCAATACACAAATAAATTGGAAGTACAGTATCATCTTCATCCAAGTTCATTGTCAGATGGCTATAACATCCACGCCGTTCATTTTTCTTATGATACTAAATCAGATCCAAGCACAAGAAAAAGTCAAAAAAACTGCCCAAATTCACACAATTTTGGTTTTGCTTAGGAGTGAAATATGAAGTTGATTCAAAGTCGTTTACAGGAACGCTACGAAAAGCTCTGAATATCACTTGAAGACATTAAACTAGGGACACAAAACCTTAGTGATACTAAATTCATTGGAGAAGGAAAATACCGGAAGCAATGTAAAGGAGATATTTCACATGCTGATGGACTTAACACCATTGTAAAGCGGTTTGATCCCAAGTGCCGTGAAGGAAGTAACCAATTTATAGCAGAGTCTGAAGCTCTTTTTGAGTATGAGCACGAGAATATCATCCGCGTTGTAGGATTTTGTCAGGAACTGAATGAAAAAATCACCATTTACCCGCATGCTTACAATGGAAGACTCAATGAACATCTCAAAGATACCAGTCTTACATAGTTGAAACGTCTCAAAACATGCATCGATATAGCTACCGGATTGAAATTTCTTCATGGGGGTGGTATATCAGGTGAGAATATGATGCATAGAAACATCAAAAGTGGTAGCATTCTAATTAATAGATGGTGAGTGGAAGGCTAAAGTTTGTAATTTGGAGTTGTTACAAGGAGCAAAGGAATCGTGGGATTATGGGAGAGTGAAAGAAGTGAGATTGGAATTGGACGAAACTTATGCTTCTGACTCATTTGAGTACATTGTCCCAGATTACAAAGAAAGTTCTTACATGGTACCAGCTTTAGATATATATTCATTGGGTGTGGTATTAATGGAGATATTGTGCGGGAGATTGGCGTGGGGAGAGGATCCCTCAAAGTGTTTAGTGTTAGCCGACATATTACTTTGTGGGCCTAAGCCCGTTTCTTGAATACTCTTTATAAACTATTCCAGTATTATGTATATAAATTCATTCAGTGATTTACCGGTATCACATCCAAACTCCTAAATCACTCCAATCAAATCGTTTCTAGCTTAACAAACCCTAACCTCTTGTTTCTTCTCTACTGCCGATCCAAAATCACTAAAGTTAAACCCTAAACAAAAAAAATCGTCATAAACAATCATGACCGGTTCCCCAAACCCTCCTGCTATCTCACTTTCAGATAAATTACTAACCCCTGATCAGCTTACTACACGTGTTCCTGTTAAGTTAGACGTTGATAAGCTTAATTACTCGTTTTGGGTCTATTTCTTTAAAAACCTTTGTAAAGATTTTGAGGTTCTACACCATATTATAGATGAATCTGGTGAATCATCTAGCGTGCTTTCTCCGGAATGGATGAAGATGGATTCCATTATTTTATCATGGATATTCATGACTCTATCTGACACCCTTCAAGAACGCCTCGTAGCAGCCGATCCTCAAACCGCTAAAGAAGCATGGGACCACATTGCAACGATCTTTCATGACAACAAAAGGACTCACATAATTGCCTTGAAGGCAGAATTGCACTCGCTAAAACTTGGGGACTTGACAATCGATGCTTACTTTCGTAAGATTGAATCCATTGCCACTATATTGACAAGCCTCGGGTCTACCATAAGTCTTGATGACATCCTTACGTTTGCACTTGAAGGACTTAGCGATAAGAATGAGACCGTGGCTGAGGTAATGTAATTTTTTTTCTTTAAATGATCAATAACTGTTCTTTTTAACTTCTTTTTTTCAATTTAAATATAGGAGGATTATGAAATATGGGAGCCCGAACTACCTAAAGGCTACGTAGAAATACCCTACTTCTCAACGGACATTTACGACCCGCTATGGAAAGGATTTCACCTTCGAGATAGGGAAGTCGACGAAATACTCGGCTTCTCAATGGACATCTACGACACGCTATGCGAAGGATTTCACCTTCGAGATAGGGAAGTGGTAATTGTTTGTTTCTTACACCTCATTTATTTTGTGCATTTTGCATGCTTCACACTTAGAAACATGTTTTATCCCATACATCAAAACTTGTCCTTGTATTCACCAAGAATCCTCATCTCTAGAATTTAAGAAGGCTAGAAAATCAAATAAACTATGCACCATGAATGCTAATTAAACAAACTATACTCTCAAACAAATTTTTTTTAGTGATTGTCCCGTAATTTGTGTTATTTTCTGAACGGCATTTTAATAATCTTTACTACTTATAAAAGATGCATGACAATTATTAATTCCTTAAAACTTAAAACTTAATAAAACTTATATATGGCAGTTATGTATCACACGAAATTCAAATTCAAACAAACACTAAATACTTTTGGTCACACACGATTAATCTTTTATCTTTTATATGGCATATAAATTTTTATTTTTGATAGTGTACAAAAAAAACATCCTAAACACTACTATATAATCACCATAATCTTAAAAAAAAAACACGCTTTGCATCAAAGGTTGAACCAAAATCACGATTTCACAAGTATAATTATTTGCCGCTATACAATGTACCTTTGCATAGGTATACGTCTAGTAAATTATAAACTACAATCTCACAAGACATAATTTGGTTTTTATTTACTTATTTTGTACACAACAGTATTTTTCACTCGGGAGTAATGGAGAAAGAAATTATTTGACATCAGCAGCAAAGTTTTCATCCAAAAACGGGACACTTAAATGGCATCAAATTCCATATTCAAGGTTCTTTCTCTTTCTTTTTTCTCTTATAAATTTACTTAACCTTTTTTTATTTGAATGTAACAAGGTTTATTATAGTAGCTATAGGTCTTTAAACAGTCGGTTCCGAAAAGTAGCAAAGGTGTACTTAAACAGTCGGGATCTAAACATCCGCGTCAAGATGAGAATTCCATTTTTATCTACGGATGTCAACTATGTGGTTCATTTGAACTTCAAATTTTGTGGTTCATACCGGTCTTCAGAAAAATCTTCATACGTAAACCTAACATACAAAATCGGAAGTCAAACCTTCCATGCATATTTCGCCACATCAAGAGATAAGGATTGGATGAAGATTGAGTTGTGCCGTTTTTTGAATTACAAGGAAAATACAACTTTTGAGATTCTACTTGAGAGCTTTTCAAAGACTTATTGTGGACGTAAGGCCATTTATGTAGAAGGCATTGAGTTTCAATCCATCGATAATGTAAGTTTGTGGATATTCTTTTGTATTCATTCTATACTCTTATATCTCAAAGCACTCACGAATGACATTTTCTTTTAATATATATAGTACTACTTTTACACATGGTCTTACAATTTCTAAATAGGTGAATCACGAAGATATAGAGGAAATCATGGATGTCCAAAAACAATTGCCAACCGACAGAGACAATAGATCTGAAAATGATCACGATGGTGGAAAGGTCTTTTTCTTATTCCTATATATATTGATACTTTTAATCTTTCAAGAATTGGCATATACACCTTATGGTTTGGGTGACAACTTCTTTCAACTTTTTGGCTGACAGTTGTTGCCGTTCAATGAAGTGAATGAAAGGAAACATGTCAAGCTTTCAGCAATGGATGTTTTATACTACTCTTCTAAAGTGAAGCCTTTTCATTTGAAACCTTCTGCTGAGTTGAGGTTTGTTTCATTATTATGTCATCTCTTATACATGACCTATTTATGTATGTAAAGGAAGTTTAATTTATATATAAGCTATCCATGCTAGTTACGATCTTGTGTACTACCTTAACAAAGTAGCAAATATCAACGTCCCACTGATTGGTCAATCAAACAAGTTTCACCTCTCAGATTTGGCTTTCAAAATCTTGGACATATTTACATGGTCTTAGTTAAGTACCTAATCACATGATATGCGCGTGCAGATTTCAAGAGGGGATTGAGCTTCAACCGCAACAAGCATTTGGTATAAAGTGCAAGATTGAAAGTCAAATGTTAACCCCAGATACAGATTACATGTGTTACCTTGTATTCAAGCTTTCAGAAAAATGTCACGGGTTGCATTCCCCAGTGAGTCTTCGAAATGTACTACAGTTTAAGGACAAAGAGATTGGACTTGTTTGTTTTAGACCCACGAACCAATGGAATTCTCATAACACTTATTGGGTACCAAAAAGGAGAGAAGATGGATGGATGGAGGTTCGGGTGTGGAAGTTTAACTCATCTTCTGGGCTTAGAAATGATCGTATTCCTATGCATTTGAAATTCATAACTTTTGAAGGAACAATGTCAGGACTTATTGTAGGTGGCCTCGAGATTCAGCCAATGTAAGAGTTTCTCCCATAGTGCATTTATAATATCATGCATCTTTCTACTTGCAACGCCTGCAAAAAGCTCTAGTCGTATGTTGAATATGAATAGCTGCAAATGTCCAATGTTGCTATGTATTATAACTATATACTCTTTTACTTATTTTTCAATCTCACTTGCTATGAAATGGTTTTAGGTATCAGCCCCCATTGCCAGCTGACCAGGTGAAGGCGTCAACTGAATTCGATTATGACGAAGGTATGTCATTCCTTATTTCCTTTACTCCAGACATGTATATTTGATAATATTTGATACATCTATTTTAACATTCTTGTTTATGCAGAGGAATCACCCACCCCAAGGGGCAGGGGACGTGGTGGAAGGGGAAGGTCCAGAGCCATGCGTGGTATGATCTTATTTTATGATATTCTGTTTTCATTATGTGTCATGGTTTGTGGTTTCTCCGTTATTTTTATGTTATCCCTTCTGATTTATACTGTATATGAATATAATTACAGTTGTCCCATCTGATTTCTATATGCATATACGAGAAAGAGGTCGCAGTTTCCGAGGTCGTGGAAGGGGAGGTTACAATAATGATCCTTATGTTGATGATCAATAATGATCCTTAGGTTGTGTATTCTCATTGTTTTCTTGGTTATCCTTGTTCATATCAAGTGTGTCTGCATTTAATCGTATAAGACAAACTACTTTTAGGTTTCTTCTTGTTTATACATGATCCTCTTGCCAAGAAAAAACAAATGTAATTATGAAAAATGAGTATAAAAGAACTTAGGGTGCATTTGGTTTGTAAGTGTGATTGGAAATAGATTCGGATTTGGGAAAGGTTTGAAAGAATTAGGTTAGATTTGAGAAATGATAGAGAGAATATGTATTATTTTATATAAAAAGATTTGATTTATAACTTTACAAATATCTTAAAAGTATTGTACAAAATATAATAAGAAATAAAAGTAACATAACAAAAAGTAATAATCAAAATTGTGTGGCTCACATTTCACATAGCATCATTTTGTCATAAAACTAATATGAATCCTGTCAATTTGTTGTGGTATGGGTTTTATGATTCTACACCTTCACACTATTTAAAAAGTAGAATACCAAACTAACAATTTTGGGATTCATACTAAGCCAACAGTGCTACACCCTTCAAACAAACACTACCTTAGTTTGAATTTAGACATGTGCACGCACGTGGTTTAAAAATAAATTGAATTTAGTTTAAAGGATTTGCTAACAACAACCCACCCGGTATTGTTTAAGCATTCTTTTTTTTAAAAAAAAAAAAAAAAAAAAAAAAAAAAACATTTAATGAACTCATATATTCTATAATTATACACTTTTAATCATAGTATGTGATGTTAAATATAGAATGTTTATAGATAATTAAATGCTAATATTTTAAATATGAAATGCTTAAACAACACCCGATAATTTGTTGTTAGCAAATTTCTTAGTTTAATAATTGTTATCCGTTTTTGTTCTTTTTTCTTTTTCCTTTTTTAAACATCGTATATCAGTCTTTGTATGTGATTTGATTTCCTTTATGTTCAAGTCATTTGGAAGGAAAATGTTATTTCCTCCTACTCCTTCTATCCTCCTGATCATTACAAGTGTTAGAATTAAAGGCTTGGATGCAGAGAGAGAATTAGTAGAAAAAATATATACGAGTAATGAGTAATATTGTTGTATGTATAAGAGGATTAGTAGGAGAATATTGTAAGAGTTTTTAGCAATGCTCATGTTAGAAATGATAGTTTGGACATTGATATGTAACTATTTTTGAAATAGTGAAAAGGTACTTTGATTTATGATGTTTTTGGTTATCGAATACTAATGAAAGATTATTTAATTTACTGTATATAAATTGCTTGAAAGTATGAAACATATAGCAAATGCATTCAGGTATCGATATTTGATGCCTAGATACCACATCCAGTGGATGGCTCTATTTAGATAAGTAGATAAGTCAAATAAATACAAGTTTTATAAAACAATAAAGGAATTGAACCAAATTATTCGATAGAATTTTAGGATAAAATGAAAAGAAAAAAAAATAGTTGCCGTTATACATTCTCGTCGTTATGCATTGGTACTCGCCTATTAGTATAATATGTACCCTCCTTTTTCAAAGCTTGTATTGTATGCATTCTCCGGTCCTGTCTAAATTTCTTAATTTAGACAATTATTACTGTTAATATAAATACAATTTATATTACTGTTAATATAAATAGGGTTCTAAAATGTTTGATCAAATAGATTGGTGGGGTGTCCAAAAAAATCGAGGAACCAAAAGAACCGAGGAATCGTACCGGTATCGACCGGGAATGGGACCGTATATTAAAACCATGGTACGGTTATTGGTTGCTAAAATTCCAAAATTTTGGTTCTCGGGATGGTTTTGGTCGGAACCGTCCGGTTCCGGTACTTTCCCGAAAGAACCAACTTTTATGAGAATATGTAATTTTATAAGGTTTGTTTGGGACACTGTGTAAATGCAGGTATGCGGCCTTTTAAGAAAATATAAAAAACCCTACCTAAACCTAAAAACCCATAAACCTTAAACTTTAATCCATTGATTCAAACATCATTCATCAACATGAAAATAAGATTTTTCTAACAAAAATTACGAACAATTTTGTGTTGCTCAGTAACAAGAAGTTGTAATTAACTATTGGTATTTATTGTTTATTAAATTTAAGACAAAAATACACCGTTGGTCCCTAAACTTTTCACGAAACATCGCTATGCACCTTAACTTTTGAAAAACGTCTCCGTGCGTCCCTCCTCAAGTTTTTTGAGGCCGGTTGCGTCCTTTGACCAGTTTTTCGTCGGTCAACGCCGTTTTTTGCCGTTACATTTTGTTTTAGCACAAGGGTAATATCGTCATTATGTAAAACCATGTGCTAAGGCACACACGGTATCTGCAGCTGTTACAGTAATTATATGTTAATAAAAGCGAAACTTATTCACCACTCATCCCTAAACTCTCCTCTCTATCATCAAATCTTATCCTAAACTATTTCCAATCAAATCTTAAGAATGGCGCGATGCGGTCCTAAGGACCTGTTGGAACAATGTCAACGCCGAAAGGCATTATTATGATTGTCCGGTGGAGGTGCGTTCATGGTTGGGTTGCTTTAAGTTAAAATGTCACGTTTAATTTAATCAATGTGTTAGTCTAATGGCTGTTTTTTATTACATGTTTATGTTCAAGTTACGAATTTAAGCGTCAAAGTCTTGATTTTAGATTATTAATTTTTAGGGATCCACATGTCCCTTCGGGTGGTACGATCCACCAATGCCACCAAAAGCAAAGGAGGTGATCCTCTACTTGAGGAGGCACATTCACCGTAATGAGGCGACATTACAAGAATGCAAAGCAGGCCTCATGGCTGAGACATTGGAGGCCGTCAACGCCCGAGACAGTGCAATCGAGCTAGAGGCTGCTCACCAAGCAGCTGTAGCTGAGCTCCATCTGGAGAAGGAGAAAGTTTGCCGCTTGAGGAACTTGTGTGTTGTCTCGTGGATACTCATCGTTTTAGTTTGCATATGGTGTATGTAGTTTCTTTAGAAAGACATGTTTTTTGTGTTTTGCAAAGCTTCCTAGAATGTAGAATGCATGTACAGTAGTTTGGTTTGTGTTTTATGGAAGCATTATTCTAGGTGTAGGTTGTTTAGTGTTATATAGAAGCGTCATTGTAGGTTAACTAGTAGAAAGTTTTGACTTCATCAAATTTTGGTAATTGGCTATGACTAATACAAAGCTTAGACTTATTTGCTCTATGTCAAAATGCAAAAAACATTAGCCAAGTAAGAACTCAAGCATGATATGATTTCTTACATAATGCAAACTATGATTACCCCTGATCTCAATTTCTGCTTTGTTTTTTTCCCTTAATGCCTTTTGCATAGACACTTGGACTGCAAACTATTTACTGAGTTGATCTTGAACAGCCTTGATTGGAATATCTAGATTCACTTGAACTTGGTCAAGTATTTGCTTTGAGAGAAACTTGTAGTCACAAGCTTTGATCTCTCTTGATTGCAAACATTTGTGTACATCCTTGAAAGTTCTAATACTCCATACATCTTTAGATGTATCTTTTGCTACATACAACAATCATGGGCAATGTGTTGGTTCATCCTTTTTTTGATCGCAAATATACATCCCTTTCGCGACCTCTAGTCAACGCACCAGTTTTCCTCTTTGGTACTATTCCAAGTCCAATACCTCCACTTGTACCACACGCTGGTATTGTTCCGATACACCTAGCTAGCCCTAATTCTTTGTTTGTCATTCTTAATGAGTTGCAATTTCCTCCGAGTTTGTATTGAATGCAGGTTGATCTTATCTTTCACTTCTTTTGCAGTTACAAACGTTTGACCACAGAAAAAAAAAACACTTCGTCGTCTTCTTGTTGTGCCACAATTAACTTTTGTTTCTTGTATGCCCTCATCTTTTTCTTCCTTAATACATACTTAACCTCATTCTCAGAACCACTTGCAAAGTCCTCATCATTCAAGAGGTCTTGTATCTCATTTATCTTAAAATAATCATCTGGTATCTGGCTAGAGCTACCTATATTGGGTATAGGTACCTCGTCAATCAATTTGAACATTTCAAATTCAACATCAGGCTCATCAAAAATATTCTCTTCATCAAATAATGTTTCCATCTTGATTGTTCTCAATATCATCGACATCACTCTCACAATTATCTATTTCACTCACATTTTTATCACCAAACTCTTCATCAGTCTCACATAAGTTTATAGATTTACCTTTTTGTATACGATCGACAGGTGTATGTATTTCCTCGTCTAGATGACCAAACTCTTGTTCAGTTTCACATACCTCTACAGGACTACCTTTTTGGCTATGATCAACCGTAACCGGACTATCTTTTGGCTATGGTCAATACTAACCGGACTATCTTTTTGACTATGGTCAACAAAAACAGGACTACCTTTGTGGCTATGGTTAACACTAACCGGATTATCTGTTTGGCTATGCTTCACACTAACAGGACTATCTGTTTGCAATGATCAACATGTGTATCTATAATCGGCAAGGGTTCAATTTCTAGCACCTCAGTAGATTCTACGAAAGCGTTGACTTATAAAGGTGGTTGCCTGACTTCACTTAAACCCTCTACCACATGCTTTTTAACAATGTTTTCTAAGAACAATTTTTTTAGCAATATGGCACAATAGCAAGGGATGCATTCTTCTTTGAAGCATCCACCTGAGAAATAATTATCCTAATTGACTTTGGTGACATATCATCAACATCCAAACTTGTCTTGCCGTTTTCAACATAAACTTCTATCATCTTTTATGTTCTTCAACAACATCTTTTAATATTTCTAAATTCGCAGCCTCACTTAAGCTATACAAACCATCGTCTAAATTACTACCAAGCTTAACAAAGTAATAGTAATTTGTTTGACCTAGGTCTTAACCCAGTTCATACATAAGAACATTCAACTCTTCAACTGACACACTATCAACGTCAACCAAATCAACTAAACTTTTCATACCTCCATCGTATATTCTACCAGGCCAGTATTTAAAAACACCATTGTGATGAACCCTCATGCTAAACATATTAGATCTACCACCTGAAACATATCAACAGACCAAAGGACATTATCAAACCTTAATAACAAATTGAAATATACCCCAATTAGAAATTCCAACGATTATAGCAATAAAACATACCGTATTTTTTCTTAGCCGAGTTGCACAGAACGGTATCAGCAACTCGATAACCTGGATCTCTTCTTACTTTCCATAGAGTAAAATCCATGTTTTGAAATTACCAAAAATTTCACAATAACATGCAATGAGGGTTTGTGAATTGTGATAATTATTGTAACAAAAGTTTTGGGACAAATAAAAGAGGCCGTCTATGTGTTTATGGGGCGGGAAGAGGGATATGACATGTGGAAATAATACGGAGTTACTATACCGTAAATATTACCCTTGTGCTAAAAACAAAATGTAACGGCAGAAAACGGCGTTGACCAACGAAAAACGGGTCAAAGGACGCAATCGGCCTTAAAAAACTTGAGGAGGGACGCACGGAGACGTTTTTCAAAATTTAAGGTGCATGGCGATGTTTCGTGAAAAGTTTAGGGACCAACGGTGTATTTTTGTCTAAATTTAATGACAAAGTCGAGAAACAATTAACGATCATGGCGTCACTGCATAGTACATATTGTTACCATGTAAGATATTGTAAGCTAGTCACCATGATTAATATATAACATTCTGAGTGAGTTTGCAAGTATTTTCGTGGATAATGAATGATAAATTATAATCATACACTTTCTTACTGGACTTGCAGCCTGTGTTTGATTCCTGTCTCCCGTTAAAAGGTAATAACTATTGTTCGGCCACCTTTTTTTTTTCTTTTTTTTTTTTTTTTTTTTTTTTTCTTTTACCGGATATATGTTTTTTTGTTTGTTTGCCGAATATATGTTTTTTGTTTGTTTGTAAATCAAAATGGGGAATACTATAAAGGCTGCCAACTTCTTTCGAAGTTCTACGAACCGAGTACCGTAATTTCACATCCATCCAAACATATTTTTTTAATACTTTGGTACTCATTGGAATTACCGAAATTCCCGTACCGGAACCAAACTGAAAAACTTGGGACGGTTCTTGATTCCACTTTTTCAATATTTTCAGTTCTCGGCTCTTTCGGTTCCGGTTCCGGTTCCAGTTCCGGTTCGGAACATTTCCAGTACTATGGACACCCCTAGGTCCATGTGTGATTTTAATGCATTAAACTTATGGATGATGTTCAGTATCACTTTCAAATGTTAACTTTAACATTAATGTCTTGATGTGTCAGCTTTTCGGCTAACTATAAGACATTAATATTGTGAAACCAAACCAAAAATAACAAATTTAGTTGATCACTGTGATATATGTCTTGTGTCTCACCAAAACCCATGAACCTAACTTATTCGTAAGAAAAACAATAATTAGTCCGGACACGTATGAAGTCTAATATTACATATAAAAAAGTGTCTTGCAAATGAAATTCTTTTGGCAGACTCTTACAGGTTTTTCAGAAAGTTATGGTCCCTTTGACACCAATTCTTTCAATAACAAGCACATAAACATAATAGTGTTTAAGTAGAATATTATCCTTCTACCTTTCTTTTAGTTCTGCTTCAAATTCAAGTAATTTCTCACGAATAGGCTTCAGAAACATCTTCATATCCTGACGAATTCGTTGCTTATCTTGATGAAGAAGATCCTTGTCGTCCGTTAGCTTCACTTCAATCTGTCAAGTAAAGAATTGAAAGACGGGTTTTAGCTCTCAAGGTGTTATGAATGCTAAAAATAACCCTATCTATCTCATTGAATTTTAACGCAATTATTTTTATAGTTCATATTCACTAGTGAAATATGACGTAGAAAATTACCTGCAAATCATCGAGTTCTCCAAACGAGAACTCTGCTAGATCCAAGTTGCCTTTAAATGTTTTCTTCTCTTCTCCGACAAGCCATTCCCCTGCTCACATATAATTATATTATAAGCTCAAAAAATGATGATGGATAAACAATAACAATTATCATTTTCTAGCAGCTTACCTTTTACTTTCACTGTTATTTCATATGTGTATCCGACACGTTTCTTGTTCCTCACGGTCACTTGAAACGCCTGCAAGAGTAACAAATAAACATCTTAAACATATACAAATATGATCTACTATAAACTCATTCATAAATTACTTATTTATGTTTCAATCGACAGATTCTGCTTCTGGATACTTTTTTTCAAGTAATCACTAATGACTAATAAATTTATTATAAGCTGCAGCAGAATCGACTTTCTAAGAGTATTTGTTCTCGAAAGAATGTCTTTCTATCATATCCTTAACGGAATGATAATTCATCAAATGCTATTTTCATCATCCAACATCCCCTTAGACAGATAACTATGCATGTTCAGTCTGAGCTTAACCATTCAGATTTCTGCTTCTGTAGTCAGAGACAATTTATTTTTGGAATACGGCATTAAACAAGTTATCCATAATATACTCACGTCTCCTGAACATCTTGACACTTCAGCAACTTCTGCCTTTCCAGAAGAGAATTCCAGAGAACCCACCGACAGAACCAACTCCTGAAAGATAACAAAGCAAAATTACATTGTATACATTTAAATTCAGGCATATGATAACTGCTGTCCATGATCGAGAACAACACTAAAGCAAATGTGCAATACAAGTATCTGTACAAAAACAAACCTTAATTCTTTCAGTTGCCCACTTATTCAAGTTCTTCTCCTCCCATGTTCCAGCCTACAAAAGAATATGCCATTAGATTTCTGTAGACAAACGGCCAACAAGGTAAGAAAAAAGCAAATCATTCAGTCATTCAAACAATTTGGATACAAAGAAGTGCTACATGTTATGCATTTGGAATAATCATGTCATCACGTACAGAAAATAATATAGTCGTCGCCAATTATATCATAGCATACAACTACTTAAGAAAAAGATGATTGACGCCACACCACGAGCTTAACATGGCCAACTAGTTAAGAAAAAGAAACGTGTGTGTGTGTGTGCGCGCGCACGCTATAGTATCTCAATAGCATAGAAGCTGCAATTTTCGCATCAAAACATAAAATACAGCTAAATTTGCATATACACTTTTACAGCACAGGGAAGAAGATCAATTTCTTTTAACAATATCTTAACATCCACTCCTTCAATAACCAAGTAGGAAAAGAGAGAAATTACGTTTGTGCATAGCAACGGACTCGGATATACAACGATAAACTGTAACAAAGTAACTTTCTAATATAGACTTTGAAGTATCAAATGTAAGAATAAGGTACAGATAAAATCCACATCAAGGGGATAACATGAACCACATTCCGCTGGTGTTACTGCTAAGGGAAAAGTTTTCCCAAAAGGATACGATAAATACTGGCACGTTACAACATACTGTCAAAACATTGTTCGCAAGGAGTTGGAAAAAGCTCGAGTATCATCGTACTTGTGTGTTCTTTATTTTAATGGATATTACAATCCCACACCCGTGTTCTTAAATGTGACTTACCAATAGCCCAAGTATGCTGGTGACAATTAAATATTTGCTCACTTCATTCTAAGTGTGATCATGCATAGCCAAGTACTATAAAACTATTTGCTCACTTCTTTTATGAAAGAAAGATTTCAACAAACCCGTAACCAAAATACACGTATAGCTGACATATTCAAAGATTTAAGATAATTCGGATAAGAATTTGGATGCAATCATTAAGAAAAGTACATGAATTACAGCAAAAATGTGTACAATCTTGTGGTATTCCAGTGATACTGAGAACTAGCTCAAAACTGATAATAAACAAAATGGATAGCGGCTTGTGCTATCAACTTACTTTCAAATGTGCATTGCTTTATGCAATCATTACACATATCTATTTAAAAGTACTGGGCAAAGAACATAATACTTGTGCACAATCAACAACTTAAATTGCATAGCTGGCACATTTGTGAAAGTATGACTGATATTATATGCCAATATATATGAATGAAACAAACAAGTCAAACATTCATTTAACTAGGCACGCATGTATAATGACATAAACTAAAACCAGTTACCTTATTCCAAGCAGACCCGAGATGATTGGAAGCTTTAGACTCAATTGAAACATCTTCAGCAGTAAGTTTACGAGGAACAGGAAGTGGTGCAGCATCTACTTTAGCTTCTCGAACCCAATACGTATAAGATGAAGTCGCATTCGATTCAGCATTCTGCTTCTCTGATGACACCACACCACCACCCTCCATCTTTTTAATAAACTTTCCAAACTTTGATTCCAAAAGCTTCAAACCCTATTAAATTAGAAACAATCTGAACAACAAAAAAACAAAATAAATAAATCTTTGTAATGCAAAACTAATAAACTTTAAACAAGTTCAAATTAAATACTTAAACCCATTTGAGCTAGTATCAATCTGAAGTCTGAACAATAAAACCACAAAAAAGTTTTAAACTTTACACTTTGATAGTGTGAAATTGATAATTACTAAACAGGTTCCAAAACCCAAATTGGTTATTACGTAAAAAAATAAAAATAAAAAATAAAAAATAAAAAATAATAATAAAAAAAGAGAGATTTGTAACCAAGTAAATTAGAACAGATATGAAACAATAAAACAACAAAACAGATTCAAATTTCACAATGCAAGATCATTAAACATAATAAGAAATCGTAGTTTTTAACACAAGTTAGAACCCAATTCAAATTGAACCAACCTAAATAATTAAACATAAAGATTCAAACTTTATAATGCGATAAACCCTAATTGGAATAATATTATTAAAATAATTATTACTTAACATCAGCTAATAAAGATTCATACCCATTCAACATCAAAAAAATTGATACTTTATAACGTAAAACTGATAAACCCTCTATAGGTGTTCAAGCCCATAACTTATCTATTGCTAAGGTTCAAACGTTATAATGTAAAATCGTTGAACCTCAAAAAAGCTCAAACCCCAAACTGGATCATCACTACAAAAACAAACTTTAGCTCAAACAAATTCAAACCCAATTCAATGATTACCAATCTGAACATAAAAACAACAAAAAGATTCAAACTTTAGAATGCAAAATTGATAAACCCTGATCAAATTATCATTCAAAATTAAACTTAGCTCAAAAAGATTCCAACCCAATCAAATAAAAACAAATCTAAACAACAAAACACCAAAAAGATTCAAACTTTATAGTATAAAACTTATAGACCCTAAAAAAAGATACAAACCCAATTCAATTAAAACAAATCTAAACACTAAAACAACAAAAAGACTCAAACTTTATAATGTATATAATTGATAAACCCTAAAATAGCTCAAACCCATAATTAAATTATTATCAAAAATCATACTTTAGCTCAAAAAGATTAAAACCCAATTCAATTAAACACAATCTAAACATAAAAACAACAAAAAGAATCAATCTTTTCAATGCAATATCAATAAAACCTAAATTGGGTCATTAGAACCCTAACTTTTTTGGGGGAAGTTAGGGGAATTAAATTAAATTGAGTTAGAGATTAAACCTTACTATTGATTGAATGAGGAATTGAAGAATGAAGGTCAAATTTGATGGCCAGAAAACAATGTTAAAAAGAAGATCTGTGTTGACTGAGAACCTTCTGGAGAGTGATGATGACTTTAATTTTAAGATTTATTATTCCAATAAATATGGAGTTTTTTATTTTATTTTAGTTTTGGGAAATTGGACTTGAAGACTATTGGATCGAGCTTGTTAGGTAGTTAACGGTGTTAACAAACTTTGTGCCACGTGTATGAAAGATAAAGGCTAAATTGGGATTTAGTTAAGTTGAGGGACTAACTTGTGATATTTAATTATACTGGTTATATTTCGGTTCGGTTTCAGTTTTTTCGGAAAAACGAGCCGTAATCAATTAAAATCTGGTTCGGTTTCGGTCTACTTCAAAAAGGCAAGTCATAATCGATGAAAATCAAAACTAGTGAGTTTCGCTTTAAGTAGAAAACTGGCTCAACCCGGACCATGCTCACACTAGACAACATCAAAAATAAAAATACCTGAGCTTAACACATTAGAGGTTGTTTTGGTCATCTAACGTTTAAACAAAGAAAAACACAATTTACTATCGCATAACCAATCCAGAGAGCTATTGACATTTTGTTCCACCTATAAAACATTTGTTTTTTTTTTTCAGCAAAATAACGATCCAAACACCCATTTTAACTTACAAATAACCCACATAATTCTTGATTTTTATTGTCGTCGTCGTAATAATTGTAGGGGTGTCGAGCACCCACGAGAACCCTCTGGCGGTATAAAATTGTGTTTAACATTTATACTAAAACCATGTTCCATAAACTAGAGGCGGTACCAGAAATTTTTTTAAGAGGGGGCAAAAGTTGAGAGTAAAATTTTTAAGTCGGGTTATGTCACTAACTTGGCCTTTGTTAATGTAATGACAGCGATTTTACTTTAAATGAAAGTGAACTTGTTTAGGTAGAACCTAAACTAGTTGTGATTATATGACAAATTTTAATACGAATATTAAAAGCTAAAACGAAATTTAGAAGAACACAAAAATCAAACATTAAATCTCTCTGAAAGTAAAGAATGGACATCATGATCATTAGATGACTTTCGGGACGGGACGAGCCAAAAATCGAACATTAGATCTCGGGACAGGACGGGACGGGCCAAAAATCGAACATTAGATCTTAGGACGGGACGGGACGAGCCAAAAAACCGATTACTTTTGGGTCGGTATACGGTTTACAATTTAGGTGACTTTCAGGATCGTGATTAGTCGGGACGGGTCGGGTTGGGATCCGGCCCGATGCTCAGCCCTATGATCATCATAAGATTAATTCGACATTGATAGAAGTCTTAATATCTACTATAAACTTTGTGGAGGCAACTGCCCACACTGTCCCAATTATAGTACCGCCCCTGCCATAAACCCTCAAATATACAGTAGATTCGAGTTTATGTCAAAACAATGTACTGCAAAGTACTCTAAAACTAGTTTTAAAGTTCAATTTAAATATGATGTTTCACCGTAATATTTTACCAAAATCTTTTGTTAATTGTTGTTATCCTTTTCTCTATATGTGTTTACAAAATCAGCAAAAACCAAACAATATTTCGTGAATTCTTTAATTGTGTTAGCAGTTTATATGTATTTCTTTTCTGATACAACCATCAGAACAACACGATCAAAATAATTATGAGTTCAATTGTTCAAAAGAATTAGTATCAAACTATGAATAGATAAAAAGTTACACACGACATGTTTGACAAAATTGGAGTAGTCACTACTCACCAGCAAGAGATAAAAAGAGAACTAGCAATAATAATAGCACACCAATGTTTCATATCCAGTCCATATAAATACAATTGGGTTCAAAATTTACCCCAAGGTTTCAGAAACATTCATTCACACCCACCAACTTCTACATCTTCACAAACCAACAACCAAATTTCTACCAACCAAACATTGACCCAAAAAAGTCAAAGTTACCAAACTAAAACCAGAAGCGTTCCCAAAATCAGCAACCAGTTCAACCCAACCAACCTATCCGCACCCCCGTAATACGGCTCGATCATAATATTAAACCGGCACGTTCCGGTGGAAGGATCATCTTTCGTGATAGTAGATACATTAGGAAACTTGCATGCTACATCAAGTTGATCATTCTTTTGGTAATAACTATTAAACGCATATGAAATATTTCCTTTGGCATCCAACGCACCACACGATGTTCCATAACCGAGGCTTGTGCAATCACCAAGTGCACACGCGTAACTAACTGAATTTGCTACTGACGGGTCATCAAGCCTAGCAGAGTCTTTCATCACACACCATTTTTTTTGTAAATACTTAACGCCCATAGCGGGAACTAAAGCACCCGAGTTTGTTGTTCCAAGGTTTAAAGTATACTTAGGTTGCCCGTCATAGGCAAAAACACCCCAGTGTCGTTCAAAGTTTCCTGGTTGTATACTTTTATCATCTTCATCAATTAGACTAAATAAATAAGCATCAATGGGGCCTGCTCTCATCGGGGTCCCTTTACCTCCTGATATATGAGTCATAAACCCTTGCATAAACTTTTGAGCCATTTCATTATTCGCGTTTTTGTCACCGTCACTAGGCCATCCAATTTCGCCTACTATAATTCCCATATTATTGAATCCGTTCTTTTGTAGAGCCCACACAGCGGTATCGTAATTGGCATCAAACATGTTTGTGTATGTGGTCCCGCCGTCGATAACAGGAGTGGCTTTACCTTCAAAGAAGGCATATTCTACAGGGAAGTCTGAGCTGAGGTAAAGGCTTATAAAAGGGTAGATGTTGACTGTGAAAGGAGACCCGTTATCGTTTAAGAACTTAGTTATTTGGATCATGAGATCATGGATATCGGCTCGGAAGTCACCGCCTGATGGGACATCAGTTGAGCTCTCGTAAACATCTGCGTTTTGAGGGACCGTGACTTTGACTTTGGTTCCTAGTTCAGCTTTTATGAGTGCAGCTTGAATGTTCCTAAGAGCCGGGAAAGTGGTGTTTAGGAACGTTCCATTATATGTTGATAGAAATGGTTCGTTCCCGACTGCAACATACCTATAAGAAACAAGTAAAACCATAACATAAGGTCATAGCAAAATATTGTCGAAAAAACGAAAAGTTAATTACCATAACTATAACTAAAAACGAGCCGTTCAAAGTGCTAAGCCAAGCACTATAACTAAAAACGAAAAGTTAATTACCATAACTATACCAAAATAATGGATCAACCTCTTGATCTACTAAGCCAAGCACTATAACTAAAAAAGAGCCGTTCAAAGTGCTTAAAGTACTTCCAAAACATGTTATTGGCATAATGTGAATTATGCACCTGATTTTGCTTAACCAATCAAAACTTTTCCATCTTTCAGATAGGCTTAAAACAATAGCCATAGTTGTTTATGGTAATCTTAGTCCACAAAGTGAAAGGAAACCGTTAAAAGTGCTCTATATAAAGATCATATCTAAAGCAAGGAACTTTTGATGATTTCCTATAAAGGATCAAAAGGCATTTGGATCGTGCTAATCTTCTAAACAATATCATATATTAAAAGAACAACAGTTATTATAGTTCCTTAGTTTAATGTTTAGACTGTTTCAGAAGAGAAACTAATAATTTTTTCTGATTCCGTACTTGATTAGGATCGAAATAGTCACATGTAAAAAGTTGCCATGACATAACTGACTTTTGAGTAAATGTAAAACACTTAGGACCCGTAACTTTTACACCTGATTATCCAATAGGCATTCCCATTAGCCCTTCTTAACCTTCTGATCACGAATAGGCATTCCCATGAACCGAAACTAACCTTCTAGTTGTAAAAGTAACTTAATTTTGCTTGATATAGAGTATACTACTAGATCAAACTAATCTTTTAAACTATATACTATATAGTAACCCGAACTATAGGATACTTAAACTTAGAGCTCCAAATGCTGTTTTAAAACTCAGAAAACTATTATCGCATTTGTTGGGTGTGCCTTTAAACTGATTATTTCAAAATAATTCATAAAAACTTATTATTATAATTATAAAATCATAGTATAAACCACATGTAAAGATACCAAAGGGCTTGTATCCCAATGGTACCTCATGTTGTGTGAGAAGCTCCCCAACCAAATTGTTGTGAGATAGAATTATGGTGTATGTATTGTGAAATACTTAGCTGTCGTTCAAAAGAAAATAAAATTTTAAGAATACATAATTACATAATGATCTAATATTATTTTTCTTTTAACCGAAAATAAACCCCACACACCCCTCTAACGAGGTTTAAACCCACAACTTTTGGTAGACAAAACACACTTGATACAACTTCGGTCACGCCCTATCATATGACTGACTTAATGATCCATATTTCAAACACTTAACCATCATTAGTATATGATTACCTTAATGATCCATACTTTTTTTTTGAACTAATAATGATCCATACTTTAAACACCTAATAATCTTTACTAATTAACAACTTTAATCATCATTAACCTCATACAACTGTTCATCTAATTCTTACAAACAATAACTTCACTCCTAGTTTAATCTTCAAACAGTAAATAAACAATCTCTAAATTAGCACAAGAAATTATCAACATAACATAAAATAAATAAATAAATAAAATAAAATAATACAGTAATAAAAAAGGATAGTTACTAACCTGATATCAACATTATGATTATTGACATGGTCAGAAACATTTTTGGCAACCCATTTATCAGCAGCTTTCATACTACTAGCCATAGTAGCAAGCATATCATTAGGTATACCAACCATAACTTCAATACCAGACTTACCTAAAGCTCTTAAAGCACCATAATCAGCATCAAAAAGCTTCACTTTTTGTATACCATTATCTCTTAACATCTTAACCACAGTTTGTGGTGGAAGTGGATGTGATGACTGAGTCCCCCAATTTGCCCCAATTCCATTCACTGATGCAACCCAACACATGAATAGAATCAAGAAACATGGTTTTAAAAAACCCATTAGAATTATGCTATGAAAATGATACAACTTATTTAAAGATATGTAAAGACTGAATCTTTAAGGTACCCAGATGGAGATAGTGCTTATACAATCAAAGCCCACAATTTTTTTTTATCAAAAGATTATAAAACAAGGAGATCATAAAGTTTTTTTAAATTAGAGATGATCAACATGCAACTTTGCATATGTTTTCAGTGAGAATTCTTTATTTTTATATTTCTAGAGAAAGTGGAAATTTGTGGGAAGTAAAAGAAGAGTCTTGAAACAGAGTAAGGTGTCTCTTTAATGGTAGAAAGAGACTTCATATTAGTTAAGGAA
Source organism: Artemisia argyi (assembly GCA_030686995.1). NCBI lineage: Eukaryota > Viridiplantae > Streptophyta > Magnoliopsida > Asterales > Asteraceae > Artemisia > Artemisia argyi. The sequence continues at coordinate 32,271,892 of CM060708.1, forward strand.
AACATAAGAACATAAAAGATCATATCACCTGGGATTGCGTCATTATTCTGGAATATATTCTTTTCTCTCATGAGAAATCATGTGTTTTATTAGAACAACAACGAATTTCTTTGTGAAAGTCTAGTTTTGGTAAGTAAATTTCAAAACATCAATAAAATTAATAATTTGATCGATCTCAACTTGAGACCAGTACAAATTTAGACATTATTCGATAAAATAATAAGATAATAATTTTTTAAAACACCCGTGTATATATTGATTCCAACGAAATTATAAATTAATAATTACTAAAAATTTCTACAATTTTTTCAATGCCTAAACCTCGTAACATTCATTAATTTTTTCAATGACTTTAATACATAAATTGTTAATTGAAACTTATTTTTCTAATTTATTTTTCATCTCTAATTAGTATATATTGTAAATAATATATTAGACTTGAAAATTTAAAAGTTATACATAAAACCTCTTTAAATTAATAAATTATTAATTCATAGATATATAATAATATTTCGCTAAATTAGTACAATATTCCGGTCCCAACATCATTACTCCATCCGTCTCAAAATTATTGTAATGAGAGAGAAATCACAAGATTTAATAAAAATGAGACTACTATAAATCTCAACCAGTCAAAGAGAATATTCCTTTAATATATTTTCTCATTTTTTCTTAAAAAGGAAAGTGGACAATTATTTTAAGATATCAAAAAAAGAAAATATGTACTATAATTTTGAGAGAAATGAATAATTTATAAAGGTTTTACTATATGCATATTTTGACGTGTTATCATATTAAAACTAATATGGAGTAATAAATATCAAATTTTTATAATAACAACACATCAAAAAGTTTGTGACATTTAATGATACTTTTAAAGATTACGTATCAAAAGCATAGTTTTTGAAAGTCACTAAGAGCATCCACTATGGTAGTTTATAAAAAGGTCTAAGAAAAGATGAAGAGATCTATAATTTTATTAACCATAGTGGAAATGTGTTTCATGCTTATGTGGAATGAAAAGGTCTAAAATCTTGAACCTCTTCTAAATTTAATGCTTTTGTATTTAATGGGGTTTTGATAAAGCTTTAAGAAGTTTATCCATAGTGAAGAAAGATTTATAACAAGGAAAAGGTTTATGAATTTATGATTTCAGATGATTATGCAATATTATAAACCTTTATAAAGATCCACCATAGTAGATGCCCTAAAAAATATTCTCCATGGTTTACAATATAGTCAACCGTCGATATTTTATTTTAAATTTTATTTTACTTTTTCATGTTTTGCCATATTTATAGATGTTATAAATATAGTAAAATGATCCACATATATAAGTGTGAATAAATTACAAAAGATCCATACTTATGTGTAAGAAAATTTAAAGATTGTTAATTTTCAAATTTTTTTAACAACAAAGTTTTAAAACATAAGTTACATATCTCACACATATAACCTACTAGGCTAGCTCAGTTGGTCATCAAGGGTAATCTTTGAGAGGTTGTTACCACATGCAAGAGGTCTCAGGTTCGAGTTTCTCCACGGGGGTTTTCCTTCAAGGCGGAATCTGTGGGGTTCTACCCCATAGATGCGTCGATTCGAGGCTGTCCATGGGGTTTTTTTCTTCAAGGTGGAATCTGTGGGGTCCTTGCCTCATAAATGCGTCGATTCGAGGTTGGTAGAGACTACCTTCTGGATATTTACTGTGGAATCGAATCACTAATTATTATTCGATGTTGGCAAAGACTAACTTCTGGATAAATACTGTAGAATTGAATAAATAAATTAGTATTTATTACCTCGCTCGTTGCTTAAAAAAAAAACCACACATATATGTTTCAGTGAGATTTGAACTCACAACAAATTTGTTGATGAGTTACTAGGCCAAATCTTTTCTTTAATAATCGAATATTTACACATATTGAAAGAAAAAAACTTGTAAATTCACATAAGATATGATTAGGATATTGAATGTATTTGATGATATTAAATATTTGCATTAGATTATAAGTCAAGTTAAACTAAAAATGGGATTTTCATGTAGATAGTCATCTTAAGTTATAATTATATATATATACTAAAGGATAAGAGGTTATTGTAGCAAACACTGTAGCTGCTACAGTTGTTTCTACAGTAACATGCTTTTTTGACACTTTTAGCCCCTGACTTTATAGATTAATTGCAAAGTTAGTCCTTAACGGTCGTTACCTAACAGTTATGGATTAAATTTGCAACGACCCAATAAATTCAGGTACATAGTGCTATTTACAGTACAGACTTCCTTACCAAATTTAAAAAGCAGTCCCTGCATTAGCTATAAATTACACAGTTAGTCCCTAAAGACTAATTTTGCAAAATTCCGATAACTTTAGGGGCTTTTATGTAAAAAAACTATACTATTTTCAGAAATTATTTATAAAAATAGTACTCACGGTTATTGATCTTTTGCATAGTTAGTCCTTTAAAAAAATTAAAAAAAATTACGATCATTTCATTTCAAATTTAGATTAAACACAATATTCCCGCAGCAACGCGCGGGTAAACTAGTTACAATTAAGATTCTACATATGATTGTACCAATATTTTATCTGATCCATCAATTTTAAATTAAAGTTTGGTTTTTGGTCATCTTCTATATTATTACATCTATAAAAAAGACAAGTCTTTCTGATCTAGTCAATATCACAAACTCCTTTTTAATAATGAATTAATGATCGCAATAAAAGAAAGAGCAACTTTCACATGACTAGTTATAGAATGAGATTAGATTTGGTATTTAGAATATGCTTAGACAAATCATCTTCAAGGTCGTATAATGGTAAGATATTTTAGAATATGAGTAAAAAAGAGTTCAAATATTTGAGTGAACATTTTAAGACGATCAGGAAAAAGTCCGAAAATGACTACGGAAATACTAGCTATGCCACGTACATCAGAACTAAAAGATTTCGACTATTTTGGGTTTAGTAAAACTGGATTGCAAATTTGCAATTCTTTGTGTTTAACATTTCTTTTAATATCTGTTATAATTAAGCATATGCTACTGTCTACTTAGTAATCATGCATTTACTTATTTTTATGTGTATACGTATAAGTTAACTATAAATTCTTTTAGTATGGGACAAAATTTTAGCATCAAAGAAAAATGGGGTCTTGGTGTTTCTAGTTTCTACGCTTTAAACTTAGCGTTATTAATCAAATGGGTTTGGCGCTTCTTTACTCAAGACTCTTCGGTATGGTACAACTTCATTAAAGCTGTTCACGATGACAATGGATCTTTTGGTCTTCAACTTCCTTCGAACAGGAGCTCTATTTGGCTGGATTTAATCCGCGCCTTCACCTCTCTTACTCAGAAAGGTATCGACCTCCTTTCGTTCATTAGAAAGAAAGTGAGAAATGGTGAAAACTCTCTTTTTTGGGACGACGTCTGGTTAGGAAAGGTTCCTTTAAAAACCCTTTATCCAAGGCTTTTTGCCTTAGAGTTGAACAATGTTATTTCTGTAGCCGATAAGCTGAGGCATTCCTCCTTAGCTTTTTCTTTTCGTCGATTACCAAGGGGTGGGATAGAAGAGGAGCAATACATTGATTTATGTTCTATCGCTTCTAAAGTCTCTCTTCCTCAAATGTCTGATCGTTGGGTTTGGTCCCTTGATGCTTCGGGAGATTTCTCGGCCAAATCGGTTCGTTGCCTTATTGACGATTCTCTTATGCCTAAGTTGGATGTTCCCACAAGGTGGGTGAAGTTGATTCCTATCAAGGTTAATGTTCTAGCTTGGAGAATTAGTTTGGATTGCTTGCCTACTAGGATGAATCTATCCTATCGAGGGTTGGAGATCCCTTCTATTCTCTGTCCCATATGCAACGCAAAAGTAGAATCCTCTTCACGTCTCTTTTTTTCTTGCTCTTTTGCTCGTCAGGTAATGTCCTTAGTTTGTAGATGGTGGGAGCTAGATTTCACTTCTATCATGTCATATGACGACTGGCTTCGGTGGCTTTCCAATTTCCGCTTACCTAAGAGCATGAAGGACATCTTTGAAGGCACCTGTTATGTTACTTGGTGGATCATTTGGCGTTTCAGAAATCAAGTTTTGTTCGCTTCTCGTCAGTCTAGAAAGGGGCTTATTTTTGATGATATTGTTCAAATGTCTTTTATTTGGATCTCTAGTCGTTGTAAGCCCAAGATCGCTTGGCTTTCTTGGATGAAGAATCCTAATATGCTTATTTTGTAATCTTTTCTAGCTTCTCCCTAGCTTTCAATAAATTTGCCGTTAAAAAAAAAAAAAAAAAAAAAAAAAAAAAAAAAAAAATCCGTTAGTACAGTAGTGGGAAAAGGAATAGTAGGTAGTAAAGTGGGAAAAAAAGGATAGAGAATGATTGAGGTAATCTAGCTGGAAAAACCCCAGCTTGAGGATGCAATCCATCATGCTTCGTGCATTTATTTCCAAGAATCATGAAAAGACAATATAAAGATTTTTCTATTATCCATCTTTTCTCACCTAATATTTTCCTTTATATTTTTCTTGTTCTTATACTTGTAAAGTTGTAAATTATTTTATACGGAGTAAATCATAACAAATGATATCGAATAAATGATGCATATATCATGCCAAACAAGATATATAGAATATTACATACTGAGACAATCAGGTTGATAGTTTCCTTACAAATAAAGGTATACATTCGGTAGGAAAAGAATTGATACACACTACAAAAGATGAAATTAAAGGTTAGCTAAAACGTTGCATTTTTGGGACTTTTTAAATTTATTTATTTAGTCATTAGGCAAGATTTTCCTAATTTTTGCATTTGATGATCTTACCTTTCTTGGTTAGGAATCAAAATATTGTTTGTGAAATAGTTGTAACTAGTGAGCTTTGACTATGACATTAATGAATGAGGGAATTGTTTGAAATATAGAAAAAAAATAGTGCCAGCACTGTCTTTGAAACATAGATTTGGTTCAGACATTTGAACTTCTCGATTTATGATGTTTGAACTTCTCGATTTATGATGTTTAAGTATGTATAGCACTATAAGGCTATTGACGGTAAGGAGGTCGACCGAATCTGTCGTGTAGGTCGGCTTCGGTCGTCCTTGTTGTGGACAGTCTGTCTTGACCGATTAAAGGGAGGAAAAAACACGAATAAGATCGCAGGCTCGACCGAATGTATTTCCAATTCACTTTTACTTTTTGATCCATGTAACGGTTTGCAATTAAGTTTGTAGCCCTTGGAGCTATAAAATAAATTGTACCATTTCTTTTATAGCCGTTTGGCAAAAAAAAAAAAAAAAAAAATCACCTTGTATATACATAACATAAACACACTCCAATTCAAACAATCTCACAATTATCTCTATTCAAAATGTCAAAGAAAACAACACAACAAACAAAAAAAAGCGACAATGGAAGAACAAAAACTTTAATTTAAGCGACAAAAGAAATATCAAAAAGACCTCAACTTCTATCTCACACCAATCTACCAATCTTTGCCTGCATTACAACGACAAAAAATGCAAGAAATCAAAGACTCGATCAAGGAACGCCACAACCTAGATTATTAGTTTTTAATAAGTGTTGTAATGTTTTAATAATGTTGTAATGTTTTTATTTTATTTGAATAATATGTAACGTTTTAATTATGAATGAAATTTTAGTTTGTGTTAAAAATGTTTAAAAAAAAGAAAAAATTAAACTTTGTCGCCCTTACTGGGGCACCCAATCGCCTGCAAATCGCTGGAGAGAGAAAGCTGACGTGGCAAAGAAAAAGAGAGTGATTGGGTCGCCTTACTGTGGGTAGCCTAAGCAGAGAGGGACTATGATTTTTGAAAATTTGTTGCACAATTTTTTCATTTATAGTTATTAGTAGGGCTGTCATTCGGGTTGACGCGGTCGGGTTCGGGTCAACTCGGGTCAAGCCTCTAAAAAACATACCCGAACCAGACCCTGTTTAGAACTCGGGTCGGGTCAACTCGGGACGGGTCAATCGGTTCGGGTCAACTCGAGTTTGGGGTCAACCCGAGTATTTTTACATTATAAAATGTTAGTTTAGTCGGGTCAACTCGGGTTCGGGTCGGGTCAAGGCTAAAAAAACATGCCCGAACCCGATCTTGTTTAGAACTCGGGTCAATTCGGGTTGACCCGATTGACCCGAATATGATTTTTGACCCGAGTTGACCCGAACCCGATCGGGTTCGAGTCGGGTCGGGTTTTATGACACCCCTAGTTATTAGTACTAAAGTTGTGTGACGAAGAATTAATCAGAAAAATTAGAGGTTACACCTTACATGTGCCAAAAAGTGACATATTTTATACAAAATCACTTCATCACTTAAAATGGGGTGTGGATCGTGCCACACTCGGCTCCTATGTGAGTCCGTCTTGAGTATAAGTATATGTTCTTAATATATTACTGTATCTGATGAGATTTACGATATCACGGTCATAACCCTTCACGATCTTGCCATATCAGCTTTCTTTCTCCAACGACCAAGTTTCTATAGTCAGTGAACAAGTTAATTTAAATGTTTAAAGGGCTTTTTTTTTTTTTTTTTTTTTTTTTTTTTTTTAAGAACTTGTGCCAAAATGAGTCGAAAAAACGACCATTCTCTACAAATCATCGACCGACGACATATCGTTACCATTTGGCCATAGTCGACTCGACCGACGAGTGTGCCTAGCCTAATACTAGATTAATAAAACTACAACATCAGGATATTCTCAATGTGTACAGGTCATGTTTGATAGAAGATAGCCAAGAAGGAATACATTATGATTGATCATTTCATCATTTGACTTCAAAGCAATTTGTATATTTATGGGTAAATGACGACGAATGTTAATATAAATCGATGATGTGTTGCATTAATTATCGATACACAAAAAGTCTTTGATAGATGACTTTATATGGACGGTGGCCACACAGGCCACGTAAGTTGGTTCATAAATTGCATTGCGTGTCTACATGCAAACTTTATCATTTATTTTAGGAAGTTTAGTTCTAATTTTTCTTGAACTCTATAGCCTTACGTTTTTTTTGTTTTTTGTTTTTTTTTTTTTTTTTTTTTTTTTTTTTTTTTTTTTCTTTCTTTCTTCCTGAAAGACCTGTAGCCTTACGTTAAACACATTCCAAGTCTGTTTTTCATGTCCAAATCCAAGTTCAAGACTATCTACATGTGCATCGAACATATGTTTTGTTCGTAAGTTGATCATGTTGATACGCGCATGGACAAAGCTTATTAAGGGCAAGAAGGGGCTGTGACCTCCAAATCTAAGACCACTAAGCCTTATTTTTTTGTAGTTTTATATATTCTTTTTAAAAAATTAATATAAATGTAAAAGAATTATAGGTTTGGCCCCTCAAAATGATCACGAATATATTTCGGCCCCTTCAATAGCATTGCTCAGCTCCATCCCTGGATACACGTGATGTTGAAAATTATGTAAATGAACCAAATATAGCACATTCTCATGCAATACAATCATAAAACAATAGCAGTAGCATCTCAAACAAACATGAATCAACACGCTTTCAAGTAGAACCCGACCTATTAGAATTTGGCTCTTGACATTCTCTCACCACCAATTCATGTACAACCTCGTGCATGGTCATCCTCCTCAACGAACAACTTACCTCAAATGATTTGGCTTTACTCCGGCTTCATGGCTTAAAGGGACATTCGACTTTCGACTCTTCGGGTCCCAACGTGCAGCGACTACCTTCCCTCTTGGATTAGTCCATTATTATTTTTGGCAACTTAAGATCCAACGTTCAGTGACTGTCGTCCCCATTTGGATTAGTCCATTACTCTTCCCGGCTTCCATCGAATGCGACACTGTGTACTAAACACGACATCTTGTTAACCTCAACAACATCCCGGGAGACCTCTCCGGCTACCATTGCGCAGCCAACACTTTTAAGAACTTTAGGAGAGCGAACCTGAATGATTATGCTTCGGTCTTCCTCGGTCTGATCTGACTCTGATATCACTTGTCACGGAGTCATTCCTTCGACCATGCGTGGCATCCTTAACCCTATAAGGATCACTCATTCATCTCGCGTATAATAAAGGTTCACTGGTTTCGTCCTGCCTTGGACTCATCAAGAGAGTGGCCCAACTCTCTACTAGTGTAGTGCCATATCGAGTACTTTACTCGTGGCACTTACTACACCCTTACCTTTGGGCGTACTCCAACAAGACTAATTGGATAAACCGGAAACTCGCGCATTCAGCACGCTTCCAAGTAGAACCCAACTCTTAAGAATTTGGCTCATGACATAAGGCATTGTTTGTTCTTAAAATTCATTTTCTTTTACTTTTGTCTACATTCTACAAGTGGGAAAAGAAATAAAAGAAATGCATTTTTTCCTCTTATGTCTTAAGGCAGGAAGAGAAAATGAAAGAGTGCATCTGTTTTGTCCTTTTATGTCTGCAAGCGTGAATACGATGTGAAAGTAGTGTGTTTGTTTATTCTAGACACAAGAGGCGTAAATGACTTTTCTCTTCTTCAATCATTTAGATTTTTTTGTCTAATTATCACTTCTTGTGTCTCAAAAACTTTAGATCCACCCCTTTCTTTAAATACATGATTTAATAAGATATATTGTGCTCACGACATACTTTCCTTCAAACGCTTATGGAACCGGATGACAAACATGATGAAAAGCATAAAGTTAAAGATATGTGTATATGCAAAGAGCTCACAAATGAGAACCAAACCGAGTTGATAGCTTCACTCTTATAATAATAACAAAACATTCGATCATGGTTGTTAAAATCTCGATCCTGATTTTAGGATCTTACGATTTTATGATGCTACAAAGCGAAACGATCCTGATCTCACGTAGGATCTCTGTGAGATAAGATCTCGGTCTTTACCATAGGATCTTAAGATTTCGATCGATCCGATTTTATTTTTCTCGAACTACAAGCTAAATTAACTACAAATTTATGTATTAAGTTTTGTAGAATATGGAAAAAAAAAACGATGCTAATTGTATTAAACACTTCAAAATTATAATTTTGACATACAGGTATATGTGATATATGATAATATGTAGATTTGTATAATTTACAATGCCTATAAAGAAAATGATACTATAGTAGGATCTTAGAATCTCGATATATATGATTTTACAATTTTGATCTTGCAAAGACGAAAACGATCTTAAGTAGGATCACTATCTTAAAAACCTTGCGTTCGAAAATGAGAATACAGTTCAAATATAGACCCTACGTTTTAGTACAAAGCAACTGCAAAAGCTCAAGATCGTTACAAACTTGATTGTTCTTGTTGTTAATACAATAATTCCTTCATATGTGTAAGGGATTGAGGTCAAATTAGACATGTATGTGATTATTATATATAACATTACAAAAACGACCAACTAATCAACTATGATTAAAGTAGTAAAACGGCCAATATGCAAATGGTCCCAAAAAAAGGCATAGATGCTTATGACTAGCAAAAATAAAATAATAATAATAAAATAAAATAAAATAAAAACTCGGATCGCAAGCCTTACTTGCACTCTCTATCGTTATTTATTACTCATTCCGTCTCAAACTATATCTTCACTTTTGAATTGCACATAGTTTATTACATTGTGCACCACTAAAAATCATATTGACGTTTTAAATCGGGTAAAATTTGAAAGTGCATAATTATTTTAAGAAAAATCAGAAAAAGGACATAATTTGGGACAGATGAAACATGTACTCTTTAGAAACCAAAATAGAAATTAATCACGTACACTGAAATGGAAATTAATAATTGCTAGCTAATACACAAAAAACGAAGATTATAAATCGTTTATGCAGATAATTATATGAACGAGTTTTGTTTTTGGGTTATTCCTATAATATAGCATTGTCATTTTTACTTTTCGTCAGCAAGAAAAATGGTCAAAAGTAAAACTACTAACTAATAGTATGATACACCAAAAGTAGGAATAATTACTAATTTGGGTTAAAACAAAAGTACAATTACTAAAATGGCTTAAGAAGCTTATGTGCTTTCTAGTATCTAGCAATCAGGTTAGTTTCATAGCTCATTCTTATTGTTTTTGGTTACAGGTCTTGGGTTTTGTTTTTTTCCTAACATCTCGTTAATGTTTTCCCATTTGCCTTGTTGGTAGTTGCTTTTATTTGTTGAGTTCCTTTCGGTTTGTGAGAGTGAGCTAGTCACGTTTATTGGTGTGACCTGTGTGGTCTTGTGTTTCTTTTAATCTATTGCCTTTTTCAAAAAAATGGTTTAATGGAAAAAGTATTCACCAAACTAAATGGGCAATTCATTCTATTTACTCCAAAATAATTTCAAATAAATAAATTCACACCCGATCTTTTCTTATACTAGTAGGGTACCCCGCATATCCTGAAGTAATATTTTTTAGTGAATCATATATTTTAGTTTATTATATTCTTTTTGACAGTAAATTTATGGATATTAAGAATTTCATGTGACGTATTTCAACTCCTTAACTAAAGAATTTATTTCGTCTTTTAGGGTCTTTTTTAAACCCATTCGTATAACATGAGCCCGTTTGGCCCGTGCTCATTTGAGGTCGTGCCCATTTGGCCCGTTGCCCGTTCGGGCTTGAATATTTATATAATGTGCTTTATTATTTGTATTAGTAACATTTAATGCAGGAATTGTGTTTAAGTTGGTTGTATAATATGCTTGATAATTTGTACTCCGTAATTTTTAATGTAATATCCATTTTAATAACTGCATCAATTGTATTTATTGATTAGTTAATTAATTGATTACATTAAATATCTTGAGCACATTAATAGTGCTTTGTATTGTATTTAATGTTAGTAAATACAGTATGTTTTAATTAGTTGTACTTTTAGTTTAAGAACTTGTAATGCTTAATTATAAATATTTTTATTTAAAGATTGTATTTAATATTAGAAAATGTGTTTTAATTAGTTGTACTTTTGGTTTAAGAACTTGTAATTATATTTACGCTGTATTTTCTTCTCAAATTTTCTCTTCAAATTTCCTTTCTTAAAAAAGCTAGAGAATACAACATAAAAGCATAAACAATTATTGCATGTTTGAACATTTTAACTGTATAGTGAGAATCTCTTCAACTAAATGTTATCTTAACTTGTATGAGAAACTCCCGAATCAAAAAATTATGGATTCAAGTTTTGCCGACGTGTGAGATGTATTTCTGATTAAATATCGTTGAGATATTTGGCGTTAAAAAAGGAAAAAAAGAAAAGTCCAAATAAAATAAGCCAAACACCCCTATATTCGTTTCTGCTTATGATATCCGTTATCCACTTTTCATCTTCATCTCTGTTGGCTTCTGCTGGTCCCAAGCTTTCTCAGTAAGCAGTTTCCAACCAAAATAACAAAAAAACCAAACCGAATAAGCTACACCCAATAAGCTATTCACTTCAAGATTCTCACATTTTAGCCTTTGGTAAGTTTTCAGCTCATAAAGATTCAAAATTTCTAAATTTTAGCTTGTGGGTATTAATGGGTTTGTTTTAATTTAGTGTTTAGTGTATGAAAGTTGGTTACTTTTTTAGTGTTGTATGTGGCTAAAAGATGTGGGGTTATGGTATACATGTTCTTAATGAGCACTTCAATAGTCATGTGTTGTAATAATAATTTCTTGCTTAGTGATCAAAAGTATCGAAATTGTCGAAAAGTTGGTTATTTTGGTAGTGTTGTTAGGGTGAATGGTGTAGGGAGAAAAGGGTTAAGAGGGTTAGTTCCGAATGCGAAAAGAAAGAAACATAAGAGGCCATGGTGGAAAAGATTCTTTTTTGATGAGGATGGGAATTGGTTTGGTTTGAAAGACGATGATTTGCTTGACGCGGAAGAGGAGATAGGGGATAGTGGTGGTTTGAGTAGTGGCGATGAGGGGTTAAGTGAGAGCGAAAAGTTTGAAGCTTGGAAGAGGAGAGCGGAGGCGATTGTGGAGTTGAGGGAAGCGCAAGAGAATGTGCAAAATGAAGAGCAAAGGAAGTGGGAAGATTGGCTTCTTGACGGGACTAATGGTGGTAGTAATGGGTCGTCGTGGGTTCAAGAGCCCCGTGATGATGTTGATGATGATTTTAGTGATCTTATTCCGGGAAGAGAGTTGGCTGAATCTGTGAGGGATGCGGTGTTTGGAAGAGAGGAGGATGAGATATTGTATGAAGATCGTGTTTTTCGCTTTGCTTCCTTCAATTCGGTAAGTTTATTAATCCGAATCCCAATTATAGCATTGAAATATTAGAAAGTCACTTTGATTTGTTTGTTAGGTGTTACAAACATCACAATGTGATATAAATTATATCATATAATATTGCATATCTTTAATCAGCCGTTGTAGGCTAACCACTTGAGTCTAGCCTTCTAGCCATACGCTGATTTTCAGGATTTCTAGATAAGCAGAGGATGGGAGTTATAGCATATTGTGTATATTTCGTTGAGATATGAGTCATTATCATTTGTGTAACCATTATAGGGAAAACTGATTGTAGGTGCAAGGGGGTGTTTGAATGCGTGTCTACAGTGGATACTATGACCTGCAGGCTGCAGTCTTAGTATTGGTGTTGAGAATCTGTCAAAATAAATTGGATTTGTGTAAGCCATACATGAAATTTGGTCTGTCTTGTCGAAAACCTTGGTAGACTGAACCAAGAACTAAGCATTTTGAAAGTTTTAAGGATGCTTGTAATGATTTTTTAGCTGATTTGTTTAGTACAATAGCTCTTACTTGAAGCTTTTTCAACATGTGCAATTATCATTAATTCAAACTGACTGGTGTTTGCTCTTGCTTAAATGGATTTCTAATATGTAGAACTAGAAGGGATATTAAATATTTGAAAGCATTCAAATACATAATTATTTGTGCTTTACTGCATTCACACAAATCTAATCTGTATGGATGTCATGTCATCTTAGTTTAGGGGCTTATTATTATTAATAGAAGATAACAGCATGAGTAAATAATCATTTGTCCAATCTTTAAATCCACAAGGTAATTTAGGAACACCCAGATAATTATATTTGAGATAGGACTTTTTCATGAAACAGATAAACACTATAGAGCAGACTCTGTGTGTGGGGAGGAACATTATATCCGGTTTAGATGTTACACGATTGAGGGGGGGATGGGTCAAAAGGAATACGGGTCGAAATGGGTCATTTGGTACAGGGCTGGGGACTAGGAAAACAATATTATTTTAATGTTATAGTGCAACCCAGATTGATCCAGTTTATAAGTGAATGGGTCGACATTGCCTCCTCTATCCGGGCTGTTTTGATGAGAAACCCGTATATTATTTAGATTCGATGTGATTATGTTCTTGTATTCTGTATGCAGTTACCGTATGAAACAAAAATCTTTCTTTTGCAGGCAAAATTTTTGGCAGTGTTGATATTAGTACCGTGGGCTTTGGATTTTTTTGTTCATGACTATGTTCTTATGCCTTTTCTCGATAGGTAAATCACTGGTAACTCATAGTTTATATATTTGCTACTTTCTTTGTTCAATCAAGAAAAAAAAAAAAAAAAAAAAAAAAGTAGAATTTGAGTTTCGAGGTCAAAGGGCTATACTTTATGCTTGACCTCGTAGTCAAAATCTACTTCTTTGCCCTTTTGAACTGATAAGGTTTGCTGTTAGCCTAGTTGATGTTACCTTTGATGAATTTGACTAATAAAATCACTGAGTGGATACTATAAACAGGTATGTCAAGACTGTACCACTGGCATCAGAGATTCTTGATGTAAGAAGGCATCAAAAGCTTGAGATGGTTAAGGAATTAGAAGTTGAGAAAGAGAGATACAAATTTGAGGTAGAGATTGGGAAATCCCCACCAATTTCTGACGAAGAGCTTTATTTAGAGTTACGGCACAAAGCGTAAGTTCAACAACTCTACAGTGTACTTTATTGGAGGTAGCAAAAATTGGTGGGTTGGTTATAGATTGCGTTTTTCCTATAGTTGCAAACTTGCAATTATAAAATTAACATATTTCAATGAATAGCAATGCATATTCACTCCATCTATAACTTGATCATCAAATCCGTTAAAAATTCTTACCAAAAGTATTCAAATTTTAAAAGCTGTTACAATAAGCATTCAACTTTTTTGGAAAATTGTATATACTGATTTTTACTTTTTTGCTTGAACAGGTTAGAATTGAGAGACCAATGGAGATTAGTAAATCGTAGTGCATTTGCTAATATATGGTCCGATATGGTATTCGGGATATCATTATTTGCTCTTTTATACTTCAATCAAAATCAGGTGTGTTCTCTTTTCTTCTTATTGATCTATTTACATTAATGGAATATAATTACGCATTTAAGTCACGAAAACAGTCCAGTTGCAAAATACTTTCCCCATCTTTGATTTGTGAAAGTCAAAACTAATAGCTCTTTACTAAGTTTCGACAAGACCTTTGCACAATTGTAGGTCTATTGTATGTCTAAATGTGGAAGTCATTTCTTCATAGCAGGATTACTTTCTTATATTAGTTGAGAATATGCACACGGGGCCACCTCTTTTGCAATTTAAGACAAATTTGAATTTTGCGGTCAATTTTTGTATTTGTCGATTCCAAATTGACATGATTATTATTTGCTAAAAAGATAGATAATTTTCTTGCTTTCAAAATCTTTTTGTAGGTAGCTTTGCTGAAGTTTACAGGGTATAAGATAATAAACAACGTTTCAGACACAGGGAAGGCATTCTTAATCATACTTATAACAGATATTTTTCTCGGGTAATTCTCTTCCGTCTTCATATCTCCATAAAAAAATTCTTTTAACATTTAAACTTTGAGTGTCAAAGTCAAAATTTCAAACTAGTTTCTTTGAATTTTAATTCAACAAGTGATATGTTGCTGAATGTTTGGAAATTGCAGGTATCATTCTGAATTGGGTTGGCAGACTTTGCTAGAAATAATTGTGGAACATTATGGCTTTGATGTCGATCAATCTGCCATTATCATATTTGTCTGCCTAATTCCAGTGATCATTGATGCATGCGTGAAGCTTTGGGTATGTTCTTTCCGTTTGTTCTCTTTTGTAAATGCAATTTCACATGTATGCTTGGCCTATGTACCAAAGAGCAAAACAATTTCCGGCTGTTTTACAACTATAAGAAATAGTTAACCACAATTGAATGGCCTTATTCCTGTCCCAAAAAAAGTGATGTGACCGCTTTGTCCTATGTATTATTACATTAGCGCTTAGCAAAGGTATGTTGTCTAATGTCAATGACCAAACAGTAAATATACGCAATAGCAAGTTGACCAAATATTTCCCTACTAGTTAGTACAAGGGAAACACATTTCTTTTACATGTAAAAACGCTTTGTCGTGATTTTTGATAAATATTTACACGTTTATCTTTTGTTTATGGTTTAGTTGTTCAAATTTCTTC
The DNA here is from genome assembly GCA_030686995.1 of Artemisia argyi. Classification (NCBI taxonomy): domain Eukaryota; kingdom Viridiplantae; phylum Streptophyta; class Magnoliopsida; order Asterales; family Asteraceae; genus Artemisia; species Artemisia argyi. The sequence continues at coordinate 32,287,287 of CM060708.1, forward strand.
CAAGATTATCGCCGAAGGTGTCAAATATTTTCAAGGAGATGACGAGGCATTAAAGAGAGTTCGGCTTCAAGAATCAAGCTCTTTATTTACAGATGCTTGAGTTAATCTTCCTTTTTTTACAGGCTTACAACATTGAACCATTATTTATACTTGATATTGATTTATCATGATGATTTATTTGGTTGTATACACCATGAACCTCATACACCTTCACATCCTTATTTTATGTGGTGGTAAATAAATGAATATCTTAAACTATGTTATTTCTGTAATTTTCAATATAATCAAATCGATCCAAGTTTATAATTCATTATGTTTATAGTTGTGTACGTGCACGTCCGTGGCCACAACCATGGGACGTACATGTTATGTCTTGTATAACTGATCTGATCTCGACAGTGTTTGTCTGTTTGAGAGCATGTTTTTTTATGATATTGAGTGAAACAATATTATTCACTAAGCTATTAGGCTTACTTAGATATATCCATATATTCATCATTTTTCCTTTATTCACTAGCTAGTTTAAGGCTCAGTTAGACATGTGCATATATTTACAAGGTATAAGATGATAAAAATATTATACATATAAATAGTCAAACAAAAGAATTTCTTGATCAGTGACTTGTGAAGTTGTATTATCATAATAATGACTACATCATCCTTCTATATTAAATAGCCAAACGTAAACATCAAAACATATATTTAAATCATTTCATCTTATTTGACAGGAATATTACAAGCATTTTCTTGGAATGATGCAAGTAAAACTATAAAACAAAAGAATGAAGCAAAGGAAGACCAAATGTACCATTCTTCGTCTTCTTTCTTTCCTTCTAGACTCTCATTCTGTTTTCGTTCAACCCAACATATACACAGAATCACGCACACTTAACTCCATTCACAGCTTTGTAATCATCGTCACAAGTTTCGTCTCCTGGTTATCTGTAAGCTCATTAGCTTTCTGTTTTTTAGTAATATATACTTTTATTTTTGTTGATAAACGGTTAATGACCGATGTTTACAAAGATTATGGTTAATTTTGGCTTAGTTAGATTGTAAAAAATGGAGTATATATTTGGATGGTCTTGTGCTTGAAACTAATGGTTTTGCTTTTGATTTATGAGTTTATAATTAGTTGATAAATTCCTTATGAGACTGATTCATATGATCCTTGCATATTTTCATTTTTTTTTAATGTAAATTAAGCTGCTATTTTTAGTAAGAAAATGAAAGTGTCTTGCTATGATCAGTAAGAAATGAAATCATGTTGCTATTATTAATTTAATTTTTGTCATTTACAAAGTACGGTAAACGTGCATATTGGTAAGAGCGTGAAAGTTCCCTATCCAATTTCGCAATGATTATGTGGTGAAAGGAAATTGGTAGCAAAATTTCCAGACTATAGTACTCTCTGATTTAGGGGGCGAAAATCCTTTTCTTTTTTTAGAGGAAGATATATGTTATGTAAATGAATGAAAAACTAGCAAGAAACTAGTAGATACATATGACACGCCCAATCAAATGATCTTTCTTTTATGATTTTAGACTAGAAATGTACTGTAGTTGATTCTGAAATTCATTTCGAGGGTGGTTTTAATGCAGATTTTTTCTTGGAGGGGTTTGTGCATAACGTACTCTTTGTGAAAACATAAAGAGAGTCTAAACATGCCGAAAATAATGTTGATGGGTCCATCGTACACAAACCAAGGCGTAGCACAAGGGTTCTACCATAAGCTCAATGATGAACTGTCAATGGACAGTTTCAATAGTTTGGAAATGACCAACAATGGAGGAACTGCATTCGGAGTCCCAATGACTAATAGCAACGTAGGTTCATGTGGTTCCAACACTCATACGTCAGGGTCAAATGGCTTTAAACACGTGGTCAAAACATATACCGTTGATTATAGTGTTAACAAAGGAAAAGTTTCACAAGGGCTAAGTGACGATGCTCTAGCTCAAGCTCTATTAGATAACTCTTTCCCAACAAAAGGTCTTCAAAATTTTGAAAAATGGACAATAGACCTTGAAAAACTTAACGTGGGACCTGCTTTTGCTCAAGGCGCGTTTGGGAAACTTTATAAAGGTACTTACAATGGAGAAGATGTTGCTATTAAGCTTCTGGAAAGGCAAGTGGATAATGTGGATAGAGCAAAGCTTTTAGAGCAACAATTTCAACAAGAAGTTATGATGCTTGCACATCTAAAGCATTCAAATATTGTTCGGTTTATTGGTGGATGTTACAAACCAATGGTTTGGTGTATTGTGACTGAATATGCAAAAGGGGGTTCTGTTAGACAGTTCCTAAATAGGCGTCAAAATAAAAAATCGGTGCCTTTGAGGTTGGCGGTTAAACAAGCGTTGGATGTTGCTAGGGGTATGGAATATGTTCATGGGTTTGGATTGATTCATAGGGACTTGAAGTCGGATAATCTTTTGATTGCTTCTGATAGATCAATCAAGATTGCTGATTTTGGTATTGCAAGAATTGAAGTGCTGACTGAAGGAATGACACCAGAGAAAGGAACATATCGATGGATGGCTCCGTAAGTTTACTTTAAAACACTGTCTACGATGTTTGCATGTTTAAACAAATTCTCATTATTCTTGGATATAAACGTAATTGCACTCTAATAACACTTTATACAATTATTGTAGGGAGATGATGCAGAATCGGTCCTACACTCAAAAAGTGGATGTTTATAGCTTTGGGGTCGTGCTATGGGAACTTATAACGGGTGTGTTACCATACCAGAACCTAACAGACGTGCAGCTTGCATTCGCTGTTGTGAATAAAGGCCTGCGACCAACTATCCCCAATGACTGCCTTCCTGTTCTTAGTCAAATAATGACACGCTGCTGGGATGCAGACCCGAATGTTAGACCGTCCTTCTCTCAAGTTGTTAAAATGCTCGAAATGGCTGAAACTGAGATCATGACAACGGTCAGGAAGGCTCGGTTTAGAGGCTGCTGTGTGAGTGGTCCAATGACCATTGGTTGAGACCAAATAAGAAAATAAATTTTATAAAGGGGTGATTTATTTATTTAATATGTATCTATTATGAATAATTTCTTTCTCCATAAACAGTGGTAGAAAGAAACTTATTATGTGAACTTGATTGTTTTATGACCTCCTTGATAACTAGTTTTCGCAATATTACATGTTATCGATACAACACAACCTGAATCAACATGTCATCACTTGTTGGGAACAAATACAACAAAAAATATATATTCAACATGTAACGATCAATGAAGACAGAAATAAGAATCAAAAGTTACCATTTTGATTAATTCTCGGATAGATAACATGATTCAGAATTGTACACTTGTTTGGTCAGCAACTTAATTACCACCGTTGTCATCATCAAATGATCCAAACTACTCAAATTACAATGGGGCAATAGAACTAAAAGGTCAAAGAAACTTAAAAGAAAATTAGCAACGCCCCGAAACTAAACATTGTCATGAAACCAAAAGCGTTAGTTTGTGCAAGACGTCCAACTTAATAACCACTTCATTGTGCCTCCTTGTGGTTTTCCAAGTGAAGGGAATCAGCAACTTTTTCCGAAAGCTGATTTACTGAAACATCATCAACACTGTTTTTAGCTGAAGAAACTTGTTCCTTGTCCCTCTTTTCCTCGGAAAACTTTTCCCTTTCATCATAAAATTCAAAATCTTCCAAGAGTGATGTATCTGCATCATGTTCCTTGAAGATTTTCAACATTTCAATGCCCTTTTCAAGTTTCACCTACCAAAAAAAAGACACTATTAATCATTCAACATTGACGTTGGTTAAAGGTGACAAAACGGGTGAATAGGTAACGGGTCAAAATGTGCAAATTTTTTTATGGGTCGGATCGGATAAACATAACACATTTTGTCCAAAAATGAATAAAATTAATGTACGACTTTCAACCTGATTGACCAATTTGACCCTTTTAATTTATTTTGCAGATTTGAGACATAAGAGATGGAACATAAACCGTATTAACTAATTCATACGGAATCAAGTTTGGATTATTTAAGTAATACCTCTTGTGAGTCTCGGCTATGAGTTACAGGTTTATGGTCATTGTTATCAAGGATTATATGACGAAACAGAGTATTCGGGACATCTTTAATAATGTGCCACTTGACACGAAACTGGCCACTCCACCTATCTTGTTGCCAGTAGTCTGCATCGTTTTCAAAATCCACAGGCCCTATCATTTCAGCAACTCCACAGAACTGTCCACTCGCATTTACCTACAAGAAAATCGAGGGTTAGGATCTTCCATCAAGTGGATGTAAGCAAATGTTTATATATAGAGAGCTTTAAGCAATATGATTCATAGACTTATGTATGAGTTCGCTATGAGACATGTTTTATCTCTAACGGGTCAAATAGACAAAATTCAAAACGTTAGCTACAATGAAATGGGTCAAATAGGTTAAAATTTCAAAACATTTAAATATAGGAAAGATTTCGAAAATTTCTCTCAAGAATTATGGGACTGTCTGCAGGTGTCGGTCAACCCAACCAGACCTGGCTTGACCCGTAAAAATTACATCTAACGAGATTTGATGTAAACGTACCGAAAAGAAGAGAAAAATCGGACACATATCTCCAGCTTCCTTTGTTTCTTTAAAAGCAGCATCTAGTTTTCGGTTTCCAGATGCAGTACTGGCCCACACACCATACTTGATACTCCTATGCACGTTGTCTTCAGTAAAAGATTTTATTACAAAAAACTTAGCTTTATCATAAGTCGTAACAAAATCTGGTTGGTTGTAAAGGTTGTCAATAGGAGTTGATGTATTGTCAGCTGAATTACTTCCTTTTGGCTTTAAAGCCCTTGGTCCACGGTTCCTTTCACTGGTAGCGGCATTTGAGTCACTAGTGGTCAAGCTAACAGAATCATGGTACCCGTGATATTGTGTCTGTTGATACGGCCCGAGTATACCACCTGGTGTTGACTGATTCGACACTGATTCACGAGACCCATTGTAAAATCCGAGACTATTATTACTTACAGGATAATGGAAATAGTAACCTGATCCCGGGTCATAAAACACATTTTCACCAAGACCCTCTTGGCTGATGCTTGCTTGTGTTGGAAGATCAGTTGGAGAAACTGGCTGTGTGTAGTAAGATGGTGAATAAAGTTGACCATCTATCATTACCGGTGAAAACTGACCAAATGCCACTTGGGGGTCAAACCCGTAAGTAGGATGATACAAGAATGACGAATTATCATTGTACATCGCCTATAACAGATCAACACGAAAGCAACAAAAATCCGTTAGTTGGTTAAAAGCATAAGAAAAAACGACAAAATTTTAGTTTTCTGTTATATAACAGACTCTCACCTGAGACATTAGTTGCAAGTGATTATACGAGCCATCATCATAACCTGATTGCAAATATGAGATAATAGTAGGTCATGCAAAAGTCCAAAAACTGATTATAAAGGTTGAAAAAACAGGTCAGTTTTGAAAAGGTCCAGACGGGCAGAGTCAGGTTAACACGCAAACACGTTTTTTTACAATAAACTTGTATAGATAACGAATAAACGTGATTAAAAAGACAATATTATTATAAATCTTTATACATAAAGAATTTAAGAGGTTCATCCCGTTTGACCCTTTTCACTAAAATTTTCATTTGACCCATTTCAGATAGAACACAACACAAATTATCCATCCATCTTTTTGATAAGCTAACCTCCATAGAAGTAAGTTGGGTCCAGAGCGGTGAGATTGTTCGATGAGTTTACAGGGGTATGAGATCGGCTTGTACTCCTGGCATTCGCTGAAGGATTTGTAGAAACAACCTTTTCTTTTTTTGGCTGAAAAAAAAAAACAAATATATAATATGAGTCAAACCGTCATCTAACTTACATTAAAATAATTATGTAGCTATAATTTCAAAGCAAACAAATACCTTATCTTTTCGGTTATCAGGCAAATGACGGTCACCTGTTACAAGTATCAACGTTTCAGCAAGTTAAAAAACTTTGTTACGAAAACTAACATCCCTACAAGATAATGTACGCAAATGCATTGCCGCACTACACATTTACACTATGGCATAGTTTTTAGATTAAGGCTGCGTTTAGCATTTAACATAATGCTTTGTTTGGCAACAAGTGTTAGCATTTAAATTTGTTTAATCGCTCCTACTAGAAACGTGAATAGAACAAGCGTTTCGTTTTTACAATTTCACACTTTATAATTACGGATACAACTACTTTACCAAAAAGTTCCGTAAAACAAAGTGCTAAATAATAAGAAACCCCCAAGCATAAAGATTTTTTTTCTTCTAAAAACTCTACTTTGAGTTTAATTTTACATCCAAACACGCCTCAAATAAGAACATAAAAATCATGTCTTGATGAAACTTAGGGGTGTTTTGGTTTTGGGCTTATGTTTCATAAGCTCACTTTTTGTGGCTTATTTTGAAGCTTTTCGGCTTATATAAGCTTATTATGTCATAATAAGCTCCTAAGCCCAAAAATAAGCTTAAAACAAACACCACTTAAAACCTTAAAAATCAAAGATTATGCAAAGATTTCATAACCTAAGATTACTATTCTCTTACAAGATCTGAACTCACATTCCAAACCCCTAATTCATACTAAACATGTACTAAAACAGCCAAGAACACAAAATTTCCAAACACCCACATAAAAAGATTCCTTAAAATCACTTAAAAACAAGAACCCACAAATAAAGTTTGAATCTTTACCAACAAGATTTGAAATTGAAGCAGAAGACTCTTGATCTTGGCCCTTTTGACTTGTTTCCACCATCTTTTTTGCCCAAATTTCACTTGTAAAAAAACCCAAAAGAAGATTAAAGCATCAATCTTTTAAATTTATAGAAGAAAACAAGAATTTAAAAATGGGGTTTTGGACATTTATGTAAAAGTGTGTGTGTGTGTGAAGTCAATTAATTTGGAAAAACCAAGAATTTAAAAAGGGTATCTTTTTTGTCAGAAGTTGAGTATTGAACTTTAGAGGAAAGTACAAGTGTTAATGCAGTTTGTACAGGTTAGTTTTTTTTTTTTTTTTTTTTTTTTTTTTTTTTTTTTTTTTTTTTTAAATTGACTTTCATTGGGGAAATCCAAGTCCAATTTGAAACCCGATGGGGGAAAACCTTCAACTTAAGCCGCCCGAAGGCACGACACTTAAATTGAAGTAAACCCTGCCTTCTCCAGATTCGAACCCTTGTGGGTTGAAACCTTCATTGAAGGACTTAGAAATCGTACCGACAGGGCAGTGGTCCACAAGGGAGGACTTCCCGGTTTGGTCACCCAAACCGGTACTACTCTCCACTAGACACGCTTAACTGAATAAGACATGCCCAGTGGACCACAAGCCCATTGGTGTTTGTACAGGTTAGTTAATGTGTTTATGAAGTGATGAAAGAAACAAATATTCCAAATAATGTTTTGATATAACAATTGTCTTCATTTCTATTTTTCACAAATCTACAAGTTAAGTGTGTGTGGGGTACGAAATGCTTGTGTATAATGATATGTCATGTGAAAATGATGATTGTATGTTTAAATCTTGCTTAACACGGAGTATATTGTAAGATTGATTTATTGTGTAAAATATTATGAGATTGTTAGTTGTTTAATAAATTAAAAAAAAATACTAATAATAAAATAAAAACTTGTTCAATGTTTTCTTTTCAAGTTAAAAAAAAAACAAAAAAACAGTTTTTTATAAATAGGTTAAGAGTTGCTTATTTTGTGTTATTTATTTGATATTGAATTAAAATGACTATTTACTCTCGTATTTAATCTAAACTTTTTATATATTAACTTAATTAAAAAATATTATTATTATTATTACAAATATATTGCATTTTTTATAAGATAAGTAAATTCAGACATGTGCTCTAAAAGGTTTTTTTTTTCTTTTTTTTTTTAATTTTATTTAAGTACTTGTGTTTAAGTATAAAAGTGTTTATACTTAAACACAAGTACTTAAAAAAAAAATCTCAAGCACCAACTTAATAGATTTTAGTGAGTAAACATAATATTTTATTGATGAAAACGTAATTAATGAAAATTTTAATAAATAAATAAATAAGAGAATATCTTTTCCCAAATTTTAAATTTGAAGTATCAACACCAAGAGAGAGAGAGAGAGAAAAAAAAAAAAAAAAAAAAAAAAAAAAAAAAAAGCCTTATTATAATGCATGTGTACAACACAGTAATTCAAATTTTGATGTGGGTTAAGTAATCATTTATTTTTGAAATTCTTAAATGTTTTGGGGATTTAAATTTGATTTTTTTAATGTAGAGTAATTTACAATCCTTTTTTACTGAATAATAAAGGCAGTAGGATTTGCTTTAAAATTCGGAGGATGTCATGAAAATTGACATTGGCCTTTTCTGGCTCTTGTATGAATTGGCAGGGTACATAGGGTTACTTGCGTAAGTGGAGAGTTAAAGACACGCGTGGGTGAAGCTATTGTATTTATGGTGAGCGTGGGCTCACAAGAAGAGAATGGTGTGGGTCAATGAATTAGAGGTAAGCCGTTTTAGGCAATAAATCTGCTAGAATCTTTTACTGTGCGACTCTTTTTGTGTCAAAATTATGAATGTCTAACCAATGCCCTAAGGGCATCGGTTAAGATTTGTTTTTTTGTGACTTTTAGTTACATAAATGATCCTTGTGGTTAATACAAAATTGCATATTTGAATATGGACCCACAAAAATAAAAATTAAAAATCACAACAAGACAAATCTTAACCAATGCCCTAGGGGTATTGGTTAGACATTCTCAATTATGAAATAAGAAATATAGTTGTACCATTTTTTTATTTTTATTTTTTTTATTTTTTTTACCATGGTTTTCGACCTTCCGGCCAATTAATCCACGAGGTATGAATCCAAGCCCTCCATTTTTAAAAGGTTGGTGTGACCACTTCAAAATTTTTGCACCTAGCACGAATTGAATTTGAGACATCACACATTTTATTTTGAAAATGTTGCACTCCAAAAATTTTACAAAAAAACTCACACGCTTAGGTGGCAATCAAACATGAAAGGTGAAAAAGAAAAAAGATAAAGTAGAATACAATATGATGATTGATGTATTATATTTGGCAAATGTGTGTAAAAGTTTTTTGGTAAATTTTGTGTGTTTTGTAGCATTACTTGCTAAAAAACTACGGTTTTTACTATAAAACTTTACCTTCTAACAAAATATCGATTGCTTAAACTTGGTATGTCTATCAAAATGTTTGAATTAGCGAGGAAACCTTCCTTCACTGCGTACTATTTCTTGGTTCCAACCGACCTACAAAGATCCATTTGTTTTAGTGACATTTATCCAGAAATTAGGATTGAATAATGACTTATTTTTTCAAACGCCCTCATTTTCCAATCAACTGAATATTTATGATGAAAGTGTGATACCAATGAGACAATGTCCAATGCACAACTTATGGCTTTAAAGTTTGTTTTTCGAAAACACACTCTTCTTTTAACTAAACCGGCGTACATGAAAGATTACACCCCCTCTCTATAAAACCTAACCAAATATCCGATCAATTTTCCACATAAAGATGCTACCTAAGGCTGTCCCCAGTAATAAGGTTCAACCCTCCCATTTTCTCTGTCACGCCAACTTTCTCTCTCCAGCGATCTTTTGGCGATTGGATGCCCCAGTAAGGGTGACCTTCATCATTTTTTATTTTTTTTAACACAAACTTAAATTTCATTAATAATTAAAACGTTACATAATAATTCAAATAAATTTAAAACATTACAATACTTATTAAAAACTAAAAATCTAGGTTGTGGCGTGCCTTGATTGAATCCTTTATTTCCTGAATCTTTTATCGTTGTAGTGCGGGCAAAGATGGGTCAACCTATTATAAGCATCATAGAATACTCTTGTGACCCATAAAACGTGTAAATCATGCAAATTGTGACCATGCAACGTGCGAACCTATTATAAGCATCATAAATCCTTGTCATGCAATGCAAACACGTATTATTCAGTACATATAAATGACTTTATATTCAAGAAACATACCCCATTTGCATATACGTGACATGCACGTATATAACTTGATATCTCATTTACCCCATGCATTCTCATTAAACAAAATCATTTTCTCAGCGTACAACCATATATCATGCAAACATATCATATCACCATCATGCTACCTTATTTACGTGCCATACTTGCAAACCAAGACTTCAAATAGTTGAGAAGGAAACTTGCTATACGACTCATTCAACTCGTCCATGAAACAAAAGTAATAAAAGAGAAATGATTATCGGTCGTCCAAGCGACCGTCATGCCAAAAAAAGGACCAGTCGATCGATTGATGATTGGGTAACACAAAAGGGCGATCGACACTTGATCGAGTGAAACGATCGATCGCATGCCCTTACTAGGGGCAGCCTAAGTTACGAGTATTATAAACATTTCCTAAAATGGCGCATAATCATGTGACTGAGACGGGAGTTTGGTTCACTTTATTAGCAACCACTCAAAAATCCATAACTGATTCGTGATCTGCAATCGAGGAAGTGAACGGGAGTTATATCCTAAGCTAAAGCAGAAAAAAAATCTTTCCCGTTACATTGTTCTAGTGATTTTTAAATAAAATTGACGTAACGTTGAAAATGAGGGCGAGATATTTCTGAGATTTCTTTACTCTCGTGATTATTCGAAACCTTAAATGAAGATAATTATAGTGCCCTCTCAATCATTAGAGGATGATGCTAGACCCATAAAAAACTTCCACAAAATAAATTCACAAAATGAGTTTTGATTAGTGTATTTGGGCATATATTCTCTCTCTTCTTTTTTATTAAGTCAATCAAATACATCCAACTCATTTTGTAGATCTAGCACTACTCGTCATTAGAAGGACAAACTTTAACCTTAACTTTTTGATTTAAGTTTATTTACATACCAAACGTTTACTTACATATCAAGGGACAAATTCAACCATTCATTTTGTGGAAAACTAGAAGGAGGGGTTGAATAGTTTTACGTCTTTTTCGTTTTGCTTATTTGTAAAAGATAGTTTCTAAGATGAAACTTTAAAATCACTTTAATACATAAATATATAAACTAGTTAATTTATGATTTTGTATAAATACTACTTATGTATAATGTACAATTTCAAAACACTTAACTACAAAAGTATAAATACAAGATTTATTAAAGGTTTTATATATACAATGCTTATGTATAATGTTTGGAAAGAATATACAATTTCATATATTTTATGTAAGCATATATATGTATAGTAGTGTATAGATATAATTATATGTACTAGGTTGGTTTTTGTAAGATTAGTTTTATGAATGGATTTTAGTTTGATCTTTATGTGAAATCAATCATATGCACAATACTATAAATTATGACTATGTGTGAAATGCAAGTAAGTAATAAATCAAAGAGTGAGAGATGGAAAGATCAAACCGAGACACAAAGGATTTATAGTGGTTCGGCTACAAGGACACCTTCCTTGCCCTACTCCACTCCCCGAGTCACCTACTCGAGAGTTTTCTTCACTAGATCAAAGACCTCCTTTATGGCGGAGAAAACCGTATACACCAATATACACATCAATTTACACACCAATCTTCACACCAATCTACACACCAATCTACACACCAATCTACACACCAATCTTCACACCAATCTACTATTTTCTTCACACCAATCTTCTACACACCAATCTTCTATACACCAATCTTTTATTCTCTTCACACCTTCAAAGTACTAATGTCTTGACACCTTCAAGTCACTAATATCTTTGCAACTTCAATGCACTAGTGTCTTGACACCTTCAAGCCACTAATGTCTTCACACCTTCAATGCACTAATGTCTTGACACCTTCAAGCCACTAATGTCTTCACAACTTCAATCTACAAATGTCTTCTAGTCTTCTCCACTAGAGATCCTTAATTTCTTCACTACAAGCTCCTATTGCTACAATCTCCTATCACCACTACTATCTAACCCTTCTTCTTCACATCAAGTCACACTTCACACTTACAACAATTCTAGATTCTTCAACTAAATCTAGTTTACTAATACATACACCTTATTCACCAAAGTATGAAAGATATACTAGGAAATGTAAACAAACAACTTAGATAGCAAGATGATACTAAGTTGTAATACTTCTAATAGAAGTATTCTTCTCTTTGCACTTGAAAGAATGAGGCTTTGGATCACTTGGAAACAAAGGCTTATGAAATGATCAAAGGATTTTTAGAATTGAAATGGAGATCTAGAACAGAAAGTTTTTGTGCAAAAAGGTAGGGAAAAAATCCAGGTTTAAGGTGGTATTTATAGGCAAAAGTTTCTGACAGAGGAGCGTGGCCGGTCCCCTTAAAGCATGGCCGGCCCCCTTAAAATTAAGGGGACCGCCCCTTATAATTAAGGGGGCCGCCCAACTGTAACGGCCAGAAAACTTGTCTTTTAGTGGGGAAAGTTTATTTGGTGAAAAACTAACTGATTTTGGTTAAATATTTGAAATCATATATTTAGTATGATTAAAACATTTTTCCTTATTACCAAAAGTGTTTTTCAAAAATATATAATAAGATTATATAATTAAATAAACTTTGTATTAGTTAATTAAATACCCCTTTGATCATACATTGCACTAAACACTTTGTTTATTCATACCTTAAGTGATTTGTTGGTGAAAGTGATTATTTATTACTAAATACATGTTTACGTCATGATCTTTGGTTTGATTAGTTTAAGTTTTGTGATTATCAAAACATAGAGATATCGGAAGATATGAATAATGTTTTCAGTCAATTATTTATATCAACAATCTCCCCCTTTTTGATGATTACAAAACCTAAACTTATTAAATCCAAAAATTAATATTTAGACAAGTATTTAGTAAGTTTACATTCACTTCTCCCCCTTTTTGTAGAATCAAAAAGGTTAGGCCGAATAAACTTCGTGAGAGAAGTTTAAACGGGTAGAAAACTCCCCCTTGATGTATGCTCCCCCTCGTTTGAGGGCACCAAGGTTTCGAGAAAGTAATTCTTGCAAGAAAAATATTAGAAGCACAAGCATGGCACAAACAAATACATATAGCATAATATTAACAAGTAATAATCATGTCACAAGGGAATAAGAAACATATATTAAACCATTCAATAATAGAAAAATGATTATGTCAACCCATAATCATTGTTACAAAGGCAATACAAATAGAATTCTAAATAACATAGAACATCCTATAGTGCCAACAAGAAGTGTCATCAAACTTTCTTGAATCCCAAAATGGTTGAGGAGTTTTATTTGAAAATGAGAAAACATAAGCATATCAAATGCTTGGTGGTTTAGTGGAGGTAAACTCTTGGTTCCATGGGTGTTGGTGAGTTTGTAGAGCTTGGAGGTGGTGGATTTGAAGTGGAGTTTGTTGGTTGAGAGTTGTGATGTTGTTCAAGTGATGGGGTTTGTTGAGATCTAGTAAGAAGATACTCAATCCAAGTGAAGTGCTCATTCAAAGCAATGGTTTGTTGTTGAAGGAAGATGCAACAAGGGCAATTGTTAACATGCTTCTCAAGTTGGTTTTTGTTATGTGGTGATGATGGTGAGCTTGATTGTGGTGGATCCAAATTGCGTTGAGCAAGATGTAATGCTAAAAGAGCACTAAGCTCATGTGCCTCTTTTAGCTCCTCAACGAACTTCAAGTGTTCAGAGGAAGGTGATGGTGGTGGAGCATGATAGTTATCTTGGGTGAAGGTTTGCACATGCAACATTGGAGTGGCATGTGAGGTTGTAGGAAGTGGTGGTGGTACTCTAGGTGGTGGAGACATGTTTGAGCTTGGGTAATCATGAAAACAAGATATGGGTGGAAGATGTTCTTCATGAGTGGATGATGTCTTTGTTGAATGAGCAATATGTGAAGTGTTGATTGAGATATTAGGATTGTTGTTTTGGGATTGAGCATGCTCATCAAAAGAGGAAGCATTAATGAGGGTATTAGTGGAAGATAGGTTGTGGGATGACTCATTTGAGTGGGTTTGAGGTTGAGTTGTTGGTTGACTTGAAACAACATCACAAGAGTTATGACAAGAATCAAGTTTCCTCCTCCAAACGGGTTTGACGGAGATCCTTGCGGTTCTTGAAATCTTTGGTTTTTGGTTGTTGGAAGATGACATGTTTGGGTGTGATGGCATTAATGGTGGGAGGAGAGTATTTATAGTGTATGAGAAATGTGGTTTAGGAAGGAAAATTTGAGGGATAGTATGGGACAAAATATGTTTGTGAATTTTGGGAAGTATAGGCTGAAGTGGGTTAAAAAGTGATAAAGAAAACCGTATCCCCGACCATCAGATGGCCGGTCCCCTTAATTAGGGGCCGGTCCCCTTAATCATTAAGGGGCCGCCTTATATAATTAAGGGGGCCGCCCATCTGGTGATTCCCAGAATGCCAGAAATGGGTTTTTGACAGAAAATTTTCAAAAAGGTTGTGTTTTTGTTTTTGGATTCAAGTAAGTTCAACTCTTTGAGGCAATATGGGGCATACTATTCATGAATGTAGAGAGTGATATAGAATTAATTAAAGTAGACAATTAATTTCTAATAATCATGCTATCTATTAATTTATCAATTAAGATATGCACCAAAGGAGACAACAAGCCAAGTAAGCTAAATGAGCAACTATATGAAGGTGATAACATTTAGCCTAGAACAAACATGTTGATGATTGTTGACAAGTAACAAATAGACAGATATGATTATATGGACTTCAAGACTTGTTACAAACAAGATCCATATGGGCAAACCATGATTCTCATGAAATGATTTTATTAGATTGTGGATGTCATTTTCACATAAGTTTATGACATATGTGAGAAAATAATAATGTTTTAAATAAAATGTTTTTAGTTTTATTCAACAATGTTTGAAAGTAAGTTTTCACTTAATGTCATAAATCTGGGAACGAAAGAGTCTAATGAGAAACAAGGTTCACAAAAGTAAACTAGCGTTAGGTATATATAGGAAGTGCAATTTAATCAAGTTGGAGAATGAGTATGAGACTATTACTAGTGGTGCTCAATTCAGGCTAAACACGACCATTTTTACGGGTTACACACACCCAACTTCTCACATAGAAGCAATTCAACCGTTAGGTTAAATTGAATTTCTAGTCAATAGATTCTCCAGTAGTCATTCTCTTTTTAGAAGAAATCGAGTTCCTAAATTTACCTATCGAAGATTACCAAATATGAAGTATTCTTGATTCACTAATACTTGGCTTAATGTTTTGAAATACATTCAAGTTTGTATCCTACTAGGACAAATTTTGTTTTGTTTCAAAAAGAAAAATGTTTCTGCTTTGATAAAGATCAAAATAATGTTATGATAGCTTATGATTAAGCATGTTGTTCGAAAAAGCATAAAATAGATATTCGAAGGGTTTTAACTCAAAGAGAGAAGTTTTTAAATATGACATATTGATTTTGATAATCAAGAAATTTCAGGTGAAAGATATACTTCAAGAGAATCGATTCAGCCCATTGTCACATGTAATCATCTCTAATGGCAACTAAAGATGTGAGAGAGATATGGTAGACATTGAACATCTAAATGCAATGAGATAGGAAAGGACAAAGAAATTCATCAATGAATGCAATATAGACATATGTATATATGCATGTATACAAGACACATTGTAATATTGAGTCACTAGCAAGTCTTAATCATAACACATCTATTAATGCAACTAGTAAAATTATATAGCACAAGTGTCAAGCATTCTATTCTAGATCATAGAAGATTATCAATATAGATGAAAACTAAAACAAATGATAATAGATATAGCAATAAGAGGGTTAATTATCCTAATGTTATGTATGCATATATTGGTATTCATGATCTAAAAGCATAGCAACTTGCAAATTAAAACATATTAATATACTAATTGAAGCATACTCTATCTTAATGTAATGTAGGCAAGTTTTTGAAAAGAAAACTTACCTCAGGTCCAGCTCTTCTTTAAGAGTGGTCATGAGAGCAATATAAAATGTCAGGAAGGTTTTCCCCAAAGCAAGTTGAAGAAGCGAAGTAATATCCTAATGCAAAAAGGATCAAGGAGACTTGATCATAGAAACACTATCGGTCGCACCAATCATCACAAGTCGTGCAGATTAAGAATGGTAGAACAAGAATCCTTCGTCATGAGGTAGTAACGAACACACCCTAAAGACAATGGTCATCAAATGAAAGAAAGCGAATAGAGCGATCCAAAAAGTAGTAGTTCCTTTGATCGTTAATTACCTACACATGACAGAGAGCTTGGTACCCAGATTCTCATGGGTCCGATTTGATTAGTAGCGAACATCCAATGCACTTAAATGCATATGAAGAGGATGTCATCGAGAAGTACAAGAATTCATTATTTGTTTGTTTTAGCAAACAAACAATAACTTTCTTGACTAGAGAAATAATCAGTGGATGTAAATAATAATAGTTCTAAATTTTTCCATTAGGTTTAACAAATTTTATTTGTTTTGATGTATTTGTCAAATACTCATCTGCCGTATATCCTAATCCGGTTTTATCATAAAATGACTTTTGAATGTTAAGTAGATATTTTAAAGATTTAGAACTATTTTCGAATTTTGCTAATATTTTAGCTTTTTCCTTTTCCATTTTAATTTCATGTTTATAGTCTTGACAATTTTTACATTCAAGATCAATTTCAATATTACTTTCAAGTCTAGACATTTTGTCTTCTAAAATTATTTCTTTTTTAAAGTTATTTTCAGCGGATGTTGAAGATTCATTTTTAAAAATAATTTTTGAGTCAATGTTGCAAAAGTGTTTGAAGCTATTTTCCATTTTTGAAAATTCTAATGTAAATTGATCATAGCAAAAATGTTTGGTTTTGAATTGTACCTTATTTGTACTTGTACACTCTTCACTCGCTATACGGTGATCAACTCCATTGTTCATGTCGCTCCATGTTTTGTTTGTAGCATTGCTTGGATCTTGGAGCATGTAATCCTTGTCATCACTATTTGTATTAACATTTGTTAGGATGTTCACGTATTCCGTATTTACATCGTCTTTATCGTCCTTGTTGCACCATGATTTATTAACATGCTTTCTTCGGATTTGACACATGTGTTCTTCATTATTAGTACCTTCAATGATCACATTTGAACTAGTAGTACATGTGTTTATTTCAACTAAATATTTATCTATTAAGTTTTCTAGAGTAACAATTTCATGTGCAATATCAAGTTTATCATCTTTGGTTTTACATTTCTCTTGGTGAAACTTTAAAAGGCATTTCCAAATATCATTTGCCGTTTTATAAGGAAATAATCTTTCATATTCAACATTTGGTAGAGTTTTGAAAATAAGTAATTTAGCTTTAGTATTTTTATCAATTTTTATTTGAAGATTATTATATTGATTTTCAAAATCCATTTTAGTTAGTTTAAGATCACCAATTGAAATAATATGCCAAAGATCAAGATCTATTGATTTCACATAATTTTCAAATTTATTTTTCCATTCAAGAAAATGATCATTTTCAAATAATGGTGGTTTTTGCGTAAATTCTCCTTCTAGATATTTTTCGAATTCCATAGATCGTTACAAGTTTTAAAATACAGTATATTTTAAAAATCTTGTTAAACCTGGCTCTGATACCAATTGTGGAAAACTAGAAGGGGGGGGGGGGTTGAATAGTTTTACGTCTTTTTCGTTTTGCTTATTTGTAAAAGATAGTTTCTAAGATGAAACTTTAAAATCACTTTAATACATAAATATATAAACTAGTTAATTTATGATTTTGTATAAATACTACTTATGTATAATGTACAATTTCAAAACACTTAACTACAAAAGTATAAATACAAGATTTATTAAAGGTTTTATATATACAATGCTTATGTATAATGTTTGGAAAGAATATACAATTTCATATATTTTATGTAAGCATATATATGTATAGTAGTGTATAGATATAATTATATGTACTAGGTTGGTTTTTGTAAGATTAGTTTTATGAATGGATTTTAGTTTGATCTTTATGTGAAATCAATCATATGCACAATACTATAAATTATGACTATGTGTGAAATGCAAGTAAGTAATAAATCAAAGAGTGAGAGATGGAAAGATCAAACCGAGACACAAAGGATTTATAGTGGTTCGGCTACAAGGACACCTTCCTTGCCCTACTCCACTCCCCGAGTCACCTACTCGAGAGTTTTCTTCACTAGATCAAAGACCTCCTTTATGGCGGAGAAAACCGTACACACCAATATACACATCAATTTACACACCAATCTTCACACCAATCTACACACCAATCTACACACCAATCTTCACACCAATCTACTATTTTCTTCACACCAATCTTCTACACACCAATCTTCTATACACCAATCTTCTATTCTCTTCACACTTTCAAAGTACTAATGTCTTGACACCTTCAAGTCACTAATATCTTTGCAACTTCAATGCACTAGTGTCTTGACACCTTCAAGCCACTAATGTCTTCACACCTTCAATGCACTAATGTCTTGACACCTTCAAGCCACTAATGTCTTCACAACTTCAATCTACAAATGTCTTCTAGTCTTCTCCACTAGAGATCCTTAATTTCTTCACTACAAGCTCCTATTGCTACAATCTCCTATCACCATTACTATCTAACCCTTCTTCTTCACTTCAAGTCACACTTCACACTTACAACAATTCTAGATTCTTCAACTAAATCTAGTTTACTAATACATACACCTTATTCACCAAAGTATGAAAGATATACAAGGAAATGTAAACAAACAACTTAGATAGCAAGATGATACTAAGTTGTAATACTTCTAATAGAAGTATTCTTCTCTTTGCACTTGAAAGAATGAGGCTTTGGATCACTTGGAAACAAAGGCTTATGAAATGATCAAAGGATTTTTAGAATTGAAATGGAGATCTAGAACAGAAAGTTTTTGTGCAAAAAGGTAGGGAAAAAATCCAGGTTTAAGGTGGTATTTATAGGCAAAAGTTTCTGACAGAGGAGCGTGGCCGGTCCCCTTAAAGCATGGCCGGCCCCCTTAAAATTAAGGGGACCGCCCCTTATAATTAAGGGGGCCGCCCAACTGTAACGGCCAGAAAACTTGTCTTTTAGTGGGGAAAGTTTATTTGGTGAAAAACTAACTGATTTTGGTTAAATATTTGAAATCATATATTTAGTATGATTAAAACATTTTTCCTTATTACCAAAAGTGTTTTTCAAAAATATATAATAAGATTATATAATTAAATAAACTTTGTATTAGTTAATTAAATACCCCTTTGATCATACATTGCACTAAACACTTTGTTTATTCATACCTTAAGTGATTTGTTGGTGAAAGTGATTATTTATTACTAAATACATGTTTACGTCATGATCTTTGGTTTGATTAGTTTAAGTTTTGTGATTATCAAAACATAAAGATATCGGAAGATATGAATAATGTTTTCAGTCAATTATTTATATCAAAACATTTTAACAAATCCACTTTCATCTCTTTTTGTCAAATATTAATATCTCTTAAACTGTTAATCGTTAAGCAAAAAAAATATACCATCAAGATGAGCATTTAATTATCTTTCTATAGATATGCACTTTGATATACTTTCGACAATTTTTTTTTTTTTCACATTTTTCAAACTTTTGTCTTTTTTTCCTTCGTTGTTGAAACTTGCTGAGAAATCATATATGATGAAACACTAGTTTGAATATTCTAATAAAATCACATGTGATTTTTCCCGCACATGATCTTAATCACATGTGATTTTTTTTACCAACTTTGATTTTTCATATGTGATTATAGAAATTTCCTAAATGAACTACTATAATATATAATTCAAATACAGTGTGTGTGATAAGGTTGGAAAGCTAAGAACGTATACTTTCCATTGCAACAAGCGATTATTTTTATTTTATTTTTTTATTATTTTTTATAGACAAATACTCATGTCAATTTTAATGTGAATGTTCAGTGTTTAAACTTCAATATTAGTGTTAAATCACATGTGATATGTAATTTGAATTTTGGTACATCTAAGAAAACGTGAAAAAACATCAATTTTTTGTCGAAAGTATATCAAAGTGGCCGTCTATAGAAAGATAATTAAATGCTGGTCGTGACGGTATAATTTGTTTTGTCTAACGATTAACGGTTCCTGAGATATTTAAATTACAAAAGATAGGTGTAATTGAATTTTTAATTTAAATATTAGTTAATACCCCTTTTTTTCTCAACAAGAAAATGAGTGTTGATATTTATCCATTGGTATGTGATAAAAGTTTGTTATGTAAAATAACTCTTCTATAACTTTTTGAAGTATAACATAGTTTCTTTAGTTGTCTTGAACTGTAATAAATATTTTATTTTTGTATCTCTAAATCTCATCAAATATTATGTTACTTATAGCGACAAATAATTATATTTGCGAAACCGTGATTCTATTTCGACCCTTGATGCAAAGCGTGTAGTTTTAGAAATACAAAATGTTTTTTTTAATTATTATTATTATTATTATTATTATTATTATTATTATTATTATTATTATTATTATTATTATTATTATTATTATATTTTTAAGAGTAAATTACACCATTGGTCCCAAAAGTGCCCCCGATTCTTACATTTGGTCCCAAATTCTCAAAAATCTCATTTTTAGTCCTAATAATCTTCGTAAATTGCATGCCTTGTCCTTTTGGGCCAATGGGCGTTAGTCTTTTTCGTTAGACAACACATGGGTGATGGGAATTTTAGTAATTGGAACATATCTCTCTTTTCTATACTCGTTAATAACACATCTCATCCCCAATCACATCATTTTATCACTCCTGCCTATTCTTACACACTCTACCCACTCCCCACACACTGTTTTCTCTTTGAGTACCATTTCTCTTTTCTCTGAGTTAGTTCATCACTCCATTGCCATTGTTTCACCGACCTTTCTTAAACAAAACTTTCGGCCTTTATGATCTGTTAACATAATGGGTCGGATCCCATGGAAGAGACGTGAAGGATTAGTACCACAAACATAGGATGAGTTGTATGATGAACTCGAACGAATGTATTGTAAGTATTTTGAAACATTGCATGCTTTGTTGTTTCTTAGGTTAAAAATTAATTTCTTAGACTTGTTTGTTTGTTGTTTTCAGATTATGCACCAAACTGGTTTTCCATCCGTATTCACCATGGTGGAAACTTTAGGAGGTTTCCAGGACGACAATATGTAGGAGGTATGTAACAAGATCTTAAACGAGTTTGGGAGGTCGGGGAAGCTCAAAATAGTTGTTAGACATGGTAAAAGTAGAGAAAGGGTAGAGAGATGGAAAGATGTGTATATTAGATTAGAGAGAGTAAACATCTAATACACACACTTATTATGTGTTACCAATGAGAGCTTCACCCTCCTAGTAGAAACTAGGTGGGGTATTTATAGATACTACATGCCACACTATACAACATTGACGTTATGAGTCCCTGCGTATAAGTAATCTATGTATCTAATACAATTCGCGTAAATGGCTTCACTTTTGAGGCTAACAATCTCTCCCCAAGTGATGTCATATTGGAATTTCTTACAACGTTTCCTACAAGTAAAATAAATAGAACATAAAGTAGAAGCTTTGAGAAGGTCTTCATAGTCTTCTAACCTCATTAATCTTCAAAGCTCCATGAATCTTCTCATCTGCCATCTTTCTACTTTTAGCTAATTAGGGATTAAATATGACTTGTTATTCTCCCCTAATTAGTGCATCAGTATCTTGATTGCTCTTCCCCAAACTGGAAACCATTATGATGAATCTTGTTGAACTCCCTGAAGCTGAAGAAGTCTTCTGATAAATGTCTAACTCGTCTTTAGTCTTTTAACATGCAGCGGAGAAAGTAAAATAGACTATTGACTGAAGCATCTTCATGGTTGTCCATTCGGGGGAACAAAATATCAACATCATCATCTCACCTAAATGCATCCCAGTTATCTTGCATATGTCTTCATAGTCTATAATGTACACATATATATCATACGGAAGAAGAAATGATAACACCAAAGTAACAAGTAGAAGCACTGATCATCTTCTGGGATTATGAGATAAATCATTAAACTTGATCACATGAACTTGTTGTGTATCCCCGATGTACACATTTATCTCTCCTTGATGGTTGCGATTTAGTTTGAATCAGCATCAAACTATGTACATGAAGCACTAACTAGAAGCACCATCTCATGAATCATCTAGCCCGTGAGAAGATGTAACACCCCGAAAATTTGATAAGCAGCGGAAGTCTAATCGGGGTCATTACAGTTTAGTACACAGTCATACTTATAGAAAACAATTCAAAAGATAGTCAATATCATTCCATGAAAACTCAAATATTCAGAGTTACAAACATTTTTCCAAAATTTTAATTGTTTAGCAAAAGAAGTGATGAGTTTGTAAAGAATGATATAATTATTGAAATCAGAAGGGAGGTCCTGTGCCCTTTGCCAGCTCCGTGTCTCCATGCTTGCTAATTTCCTGAGATAAACATGCTTAAAAAGTCAACACAAAGGTTGAGTGAATCCATAGTAGTTTAAATAGTAATAGTGTGAACACAAGTCAAACATTTGAAATAAACAAGCCAAGATAGACAGGTCTTGACTAAATCGAGTGTAATATTGCTCCTAAGCCTCACGAAACGCAAGCCTTAACATTGATTTGACATATCATAAAGATAATAACAATCATCTACACCACAGCGGATGTAAATGACAAGGGGCCCTCGGTGACAGGAAATGTGCCAAATTTCCATAATACCTCGAATATAGCACACCTCCTGCCAAGTGATCACCTTGACAGAGGTGGGCTGCCATTCCAATAGATCTATCAATTATATTCGCGCTCACTTGCAAGTGATTAAGGTTCGTGATATGAGGGACTTGTAGCACAGGTGTCAACTTAGGCAATATCAGGTGATAACAGCATACAGAAAAATACTTGTGTTCGATTTAGAGCATGTATCTCCCCACGGGGTTTAAAAACAATTAAAAATGTGGGACCATGAACTCACCTGAAAGGTGCGTAATCACAACGGTGCTCAAAAGTGATGGTGTATTGTTATGACTAGCAATGGAATTCCTCCGACTTGCGACCTAAATAATACATTGTAATCGGTGTTTTAGATTCGTGTTGAAAATGACATGTGATACGTCATGTGTACGGTGATATCCGTTCGGGTGTCTTAATATATTCCAAAATAACTTCACGTAGTTATTTGTATCGTTGTTACGAACCGGTGTTCGATAAATATTAACTCGTTGTGAAATAATATAGTTTAAAAATATTTATGATTAAATATTTTTAGGGAAAATTATGTCTATATATATATATATATTAAAGTTACAAAATATATATTTGCTTAATCAAATTATAAAAATACCTTTGTCACATTTAACCTTTAAATTTACAAGTTTACACTTTTTACCCTTTGATTAAAAGATATTCCAATTTGGTCCTTTTGCACTTTTTACACTTTATCCCTTTAATCTTTGGCCAAATGACAATTTCTACCCTCGATTTCTAAAAGAATTCGGCATTTGTCAAAATAGTTCGATAGTTTGTGATTTTGATGGTTTTAGTCCCTCAACGTGGGACTTTTTGCAAAAGTAGTCCATGATGTAATTTTTGAAAACTAACCTTTTTGTCTCAACATAAGTAATATTTAAAACTTGTAAAAATACTTAAATTTGGTTTTCATGTTTCTCGTTAAACTCCAAGTTTTTAACCGAAAATCTCCTTTTGAAACTAGTTGGGCTCGTTAGCCCGTTAAAAGCCCAAAGGGTTGTTCTTTGTTTTTAAAAATCACGTTCGACTAGTACATGGTTTAGGCTTTGATTTCATAGTATACGATCAAGTATGATTTGCATGATACGTGGGTTTAGTTAGGAGTGAGTCGAGGGTGTAGTTAGTCAAAAAATGTATATGGGTTGCACGTATAAAAATGAAGTGACAAAGCCATTCCTAGGGATGTCGAGGCAAGTGATGAAAGTTTTATACTCAGAATTTTGTGTGTGTCGTGTGATGAATACTCGTGGTATGCATGAAACAATTAACGTATGAAATGGAAAAGGGTGAGTAGCGACTTACAACACCAAATGGTGGTGGAGAGTTCTTGCGTACGAGGTGAACGAACAAGTAAAATGTGGTACTCCTTTCTGTCAAGTGATCCCCCTTTGCTCCAATACTTTGTTACCCAACTTATACGACTCGAAACCTTAGCTCGATTTCACCTTGGTCCTCCTCGGCAGCAACACTAGAGTGTTTGTAGTTTTTGGATGAAATTTTGAGAGTGTGTGGAGACTAGCATTTAATGAAGTTTATATAGGGTGTTCATGGGTGGTTCATTGTTCCTAAAGACACAACACACTTCACATGGTCATGTCAAACTCGACATTGTTGTCTAGCTATCCAAGTGAGTTGTCAAATCGATTGTGGCAAAAGGGAAGTAACTTTGGTTTAGTTTGATTAGTTTAAGCTTTAGCTTAGGTTGTAGGTAATAAACAATTGGTGTTTAGACCACATGTGGTATGCTTGTTGGGGAACCATGGAACACTCGAACCATAGGACAATAAACCTCTTGGTGTGTAATGCGATGGACCGAAGGTCGGACGGCTCTTGTGGTGGCTCATTGTCGAGTGTTAGCAAAGTCAAAGGAATTGTGGTAAAGTTGTGTTGTGTAAATAGGGAACTAAGCAAACAAATATGTGCAAAATCAAAATGTAAAGGAGTTGGTTCCTGCTTTGGCGACATGCTACACAAGAAAGAAAACAAATAAGCCATACGGGCTTGTGCAAACTTTCGGCCCATAGTGAAACAAAGAAAATACATCATGTGGGCTGTGGTGGTTTTTAGGCCCAAGAACGAAACAAGAAATTGAATTAGTGTGGGCTAGTGAGGTGATTCGGCCCAAAAAAATAACGGGGTGTCGGTGTTCCGTAAAATTGTGAAATTAATCTCGGTGTCAGTGTCGGTTTGTGAAAACCATAAATATTTAAACGGTGTCGTCATACATATGTATATATATACTCATATATATATATATATATATATATATATATATATATATATATATATATATATATATATATATATATATATATATATATATATATATATAATAATTTGTAAAAGTTAATATACATATAATGTCATATATATATTAATAATATCTCGGTGTTCAATTTGGGTGTCGGGTCGCAAGTGGGAGTTACCGGTGTTTAACCTCATTGGGTGACATCCAAGAGTGACATTCGGGTGATATCGGGTGACAAAACAATATCGGGTGCCAAAACAATATCGGGTGCCAAATAAACGGTGATCAAAACAATCGGGTGTTCAAACAAACAGTGTCTCATGTAAAAAAAAAATTTCAAATTGGCCCGCAAAAATGGCCTAGTTTAGAATGGTGTCGATAATTAGCATTAATAAATGACCTGGGATTTTACGGTGTATTACAGTACCCACCCGTTAGATTGGATTCGTCCCGGAATCCAAAGTTGAATCGGTGCTCGGGGTTGTCTCATCAAATAGTTGTGGGTATTTGGCACGCATTTGATCCTCGCGCTCCCATGTGTACTCGGGTCCTCTCTTAGAGTTCCATCTGACCTTAACAATGGGAATGCGACTATGCTTAAGTCGTTTGACCTCCCTGTCCATAATCTCAACGGGTTCCTCAATAAAGTTCAACTTATCATCGATCCTGATCTCTTTCAACGGAATTACGAGTGTTTCATCCGATAAACACTTTTTCAAATTTGACACGTGGAAGGTGTTGTGCACTCTACTGAGTTCCTCAGGTAGTTCAAGTTTGTATGCCACAGGACCGATCCTTTCAATGATCTCGAAGGGTCCAACGTATCTTTGGTTTAGCTTCCCACGTTTTCCAAACCTAATCATTCCTTTCCAAGGTGATACCTTAAGCATGACCCTGTCTCCAACTTGAAACTCTATTGGCTTCCTTCGCACATCGGCATAACTCTTTTGCCGATCCCTAGCGGCTTGTAATCGTTGCCTAATCTTCACTATTTTCTCGGTGGTTTCAAGAATCAACTCGGGACCTGAGAGTTGTACATCTCCAATCTCAGCCCAACAAACTGGTGATCTACACTTTCTTCCATAAAGTGCTTCAAACGGTGCAGCCTTAATGCTAGCGTGATAACTGTTGTTATATGAAAACTCCGCTAACGGTAGGTGTTTATCCCAGCCTTTTCCAAAATCAATCACACATGCCCTAAGCATGTCTTCCAGAGTTTGTATAGTCCTTTCACTTTGACCATCAGTCTGTGGATGGTAAGCTGTTGTAACACACCCAAAAGTCGTTAATCACAGCGGAAGACTTAACATGTCAGCGGAAGACTTTCGGGGTATTACTTCAAGGATCTTTGTCACAATTATAGTAGACAACACAAAGTGAAGTATTAAAGTTAAATTTATTTCAAAATACCAAATATACAAGACTTTATTAATTCAAGAACGTGTTTTATTCTGAAGGAAAATAGGTAATTTATTATGGTTCTTGTCATGCTTTTGCCCACTCCGTGCCATCCAGATCCGTCTTGTTTAGTTACCTGAGATAAACATGCTAAAGTCAACATAAAGTTGAGTGATATTCATAGGTTTGAGTTTAAGAGTTTGAATCACAAGTTAAGAGTGTATTGTAATCACATACAATCAATATGTAAAAAAAATCAATGTTCCTGTTATTGCCTTAAGCTCATGATACTCAACGATTAACAGCCAATCATAAGTATGTATTATGATGGTAAGTACTAAGCCCCCAAAGATAGGTATTTGTCAATAACCTATTTATAAGAACAATAAAGTGCGCCTGGTGTTTTCTCCAACAACCAAACGAGGATTGTCAATCACTAATAGTACTATCCACAATTATTTACGTTCACCCTTCAGGTGATTAAGGTTCATGATCGAGGGACTTCTGACAATAGTAACTTAAGCAAATAACATTGGCCTGACGGTATTTCAATACCCGGTATAAAAGACTTGTGTTCGAGTTTTAAGCATGTATCTCCCCCACGGGAAAATAGTTAAAGAGTGGGCTATGAAATCACCTTAGTAGTAGTAGTAGTTTCGTAACTCAAAGATGTTTGCAACGGCTTCACACACAACCTATAATACAATGCAAGTTTCAGTTGATAGTCTAAATCTGGTTTTATCGCGAATGTTTGTCATATTTCCAATATACATCGAAGTATAAAATGATAGGTCATGATAAAAGTTAATAATAATATCGTATAGTTAACTTTTATTTATTACGACGAGGATTATATATATAACGTATATATAATTAAAAATTTCAAAGTTTTATATCAATTATCATAATATTTATATAAAACTTTATAAATATAATAAGAAATATTTATTCCAGTAAAGTCCTTCAAGTTTCACAAGTTTTACAATTTTGACCCTAACGGTATAACATTTTCACCGTTAGTCCAATATATACATATTTTACATTTTTGGTCCAATATATAACAATATTTACCTTTTATGACTCCAAGTTTCATTATTAACAGTCTAGTACTTATAAAAACAGAAAGTGACAGTTTCTACCCAAAGTTCGCAACTTTGGCAGTTTTAGTCCTCGGTTAGTGAAATTTTGCAAACTTAGTCCAAATTTTACAAAAATTAAAGTTTAACATTTTTGACTTCTAAATAAGCTCAGGACCTTCTAAATAACTTATTTCAACTGTTTATGGGCTAAAAAGTTCTTATTGTCACTTATTGGGCCTTAACGAGAATAATTCAAGGCCCAATAACGTTTTGAGATCCATTGGGCTTACGAGACAATTGGGCCTGGCTTAGGGCTTATTTTTAAAGTATAAAAACGTTACAATTGAGCTTATAAGCTCAGCTTATCAAATAAGCTAATTTATTAGCTTAATGGGCTTAACAGGCCCAAAATGTTTGTTTATATGTTTTTAGAAATCAGTTTTTGGTCGATCACTTTGTGTCTAGAAAACGGTTTATATGAGCTTAGTAGGTCAAACAAAAGGTGTAATTTATTTGTTAGCCAAGTAAACAAAGGGGTCGAGTTATAAAAAGGCATAATCATGTGTTGAATTCACGAATGACGAGACCAAAGCTTATGACTGAAATTTATATTAAAAATAGTTTCTATACTTAGAAATATTCTAAGTGTTTCGACTAGGTCAAGTGACGTTAGGAACGTGTCATATTTTACGTATGCATGTTATTATTAGCTTCAAATCTTTATTATACGTGATTGCTAGCATGGTCAAAAATGAAAAGAAAGAAAAACATATACATGTTACGTTTTAATATTTCAAAATAAAAGGTCAAAGTAAATGTGCAATTCAATACTAACGAAAACAAAGAAAATGTTCTAAGTGTTTTGAAATGACACGAATGGGTCAAGTGACCTCCTAAACGTGTCGAATATATTAGTTTAAACGTTAGCTTTAGGTTCAAAAGTTTATATCACTCGTTTGTCATCATGTTGGACAATTAGAATGTCGAATAATATGGTCATGTCACGTTTTTATATAACGAATTAATTTAGTAAAGTAAACGTGCAAAATTTAATAGTAACGAGATAAAAATAGAAAAGGAGTTCGTGAGTTCTCACCTCACCTCAAAAGGGTGGGGTAAAATTGTACGTATGGATCGAGTTTGGTTCAAGGAGGATCGTAGCGTGGTTCACGGCACACCAAGGTTCAAGACGAGCAAAGATTGGTTCACTTGGATCACTTCTACGCTTCGTACTCCTGGTTCACTTCTTGTCCCAAAAACTAGTGCACTCAACTTGTAAACTTGTAATATGGTTCGAATAGGAGTGTGTGATCAAATGAGTTTGCATGGGACATTATATAGAGGGTTTTTTGAGAGTGATGATAAGCATGAGTAACCAAGAGTGTGTGTGTGTTGGCTCGTTTCCAAAAGGTGACACCACAACCTTCACCAATCGAAAACTAACAAACAATAAGAATGTGTAAGAGTGTTCCTATTACATTCGTGATTTTCTACAGTGTATCCTTGTCAGATTTGAGGTCATAGGTGAGTTTGGGCGGTGGCTAAGAACTTATATGACACGTTATGGAAATTTGGTACATTGGTTTCATCGTTTCACTTTGGCCGAATTTAGTGCATCAAATGTGCATGAAAATGAATGATGTTTGTCACTTTTGAAAGCTAGCTGGGTCATAAATCAAGTTATGTAAAAACATTGTGGTCTTGTGTGTTGAAATCGTAAGAGAAAGGGTGTGTTTGGAGGAGGTCACGTCGGGTACGAAGAAAGAAAGAAAGAAGGAAAAATAAATAAATAAATAAATAACTAAAGGTGTGTTTGGGCTTAAAGCCTGTTGGGCTTTTGGGTTTGGTTTCGGTCCAGCAGAAAAAGAAAAAAAAAGAAAATGAAAAAGGGTCCGTTTGGTATTAATACTAGGAAGTGGGGCCCATTTAAGATGTGGGGTCCACATAGAAATTTTAGGGAGTCGGGGTAAGTTCAAGTAACGATAGTGAGCAATCTCGGGAATTTTCATAGGTTCCGGAATATATAAATATTGTACGGTATAGATAACGAAACGTATATTATAAAATATAAACGTTTGAAAATATATTCGCGATAATTTAGACTATCTAGGTTTGTGTGCAAGCAATGTTTCTAAGCAAAAGATAATTCAAAGTTTTACCGTTGTGATTTATATATCAAGTCTAATTTTTTTTTTTTTTTTTTTTTTTTATTTTTTTTTTTTTTTTATTTTTATACGTAAAAGTGGGTATTTAAATAACGTAATAACTTGTAAGTATTTACTAACCGCTGGGAAAATTACGAGAGGCTACAGTACATACATCTTACAGTGAATTCCGTCCCGGAATTCGAGTTTAGGAGGGTCGCCAAGGGTGTCTAAGAGAAGAGGTGTGGGTACTTGGTGCGAATCTGGTCCTCGCGTTCCCAAGTATACTCTGGTCCTCGTTTAGAGTTCCAACGAACTTTTATGATAGGGATACGGTTTTGTTTCAGTTGTTTGACTTCTCTATCCATGATTTCTACTGGTTCCTTGGTAAAAACGAGTTTGTCATCAAGTTGTAATTCTTTCAATGGGATGATCAGAGTTTCATCGGATAAACATTTCTTGAGGTTTGACACATGAAAAGTGTTGTGAATTCGGCTAAGTTCCTCGGGTAGTTCAAGTTTATATGCCATGGGTCCAATTCTTCCTAGGATTTTGAATGGACCGATGTATCTTGGGTTTAATTTTCCCCTTTTTCCGAATCGTATCATTCCTTTCCATGGTGATACTTTTAACATAACTTTATCTCCGATCTGAAAATCCATGGGTTTTCTTTTTAGGTCGGCGTAACTTTTCTGTCTGTCTCTAGCGGTTTGTAAACGTTGTTTGATTTTGATGATTTTCTCGGTTGTCTCATGAACTAGATCCGGTCCTGTGAGTTGTATTTCTCCGACTTCTGCCCAGCAAACGGGTGATCTACACTTTCTACCGTAAAGTGCTTCGAATGGTGCTGCCTTGATACTGGTATGATAACTATTGTTGTATGAGAATTCTGCCAACGGTAAGTGTTTGTCCCAACCTTTTTCGAAGTCTATAACACAAGCGCGTAGCATATCTTCTAAGGTTTGTATTGTTCTCTCACTTTGACCATCGGTTTGTGGGTGATAGGCTGTACTCTTATCCAGCTTTGTTCCTAAAGCTTTTTGTAATGATTTCCAAAAATGAGACGTGAAACGACTGTCACGATCTGATATAATAGAAATTGGCACTGCATGTCGTGACACAATTTCTTTCAGATATATCTGAGCAAGTGTGTTCATTTCATCAGTTTCTTTGATTGGTAGGAAATGAGCTGACTTGGTGAGACGATCAACGATAACCCATATCGTATCGTAGCCAGTAGAGGTTTTGGGAAGTTTGGTGATGAAGTCCATTGTAATACGTTCCCATTTCCACATGGGGAGTTCGGGTTGGGTGAGTAATCCGGAGGGTTTCTGGTATTCTGCTTTTACTCTTGAACATGTTAGACATTTATTGACGTACTCAGCGATGTCGGCTTTCATGTTTGGCCACCAATATAGTTTCTTAAGATCCTGGTACATCTTGTCGGAACCTGGGTGAATGGAATATTTTGATTTGTGAGACTCATGCATGATGAAGTCACGAATACCTCCGAAGAGAGGAATCCAGCTTCTTTCCTTGAAACAAAGCATTCCATTTGATCTTTTCACAAATCCGTTTTCGTTTTCTGGCATACCAAAAATCTTTTCAATTGGTCGATTTTCTTTCTTGAGAGCTTCGCTCTGTGCGATAATGATTTGTGTTGGAAGGGGTGAACAAATAGTCATGCCTAACGATCTAACCCTGAGAGGTTTTAGTCTTTCTTTCCGGCTTAGTGCATCTGCTACTACATTAGCCTTTCCTGGGTGATAACGGATTTCACAATCATAATCACTAAGCAATTCTAACCAACGGCGTTGTCTCATGTTTAAATCCTTTTGATCTAGGATGTGTTGGAGACTTTTGTGATCTGTAAACACGATACACTTAGTGCCGTATAGATAGTGTCTCCATAACTTGAGAGCGAATACTATTGCTCCTAGTTCTAGATCATGGGTCGTGTAATTTTCCTCATGTTTCTTCAGTTGACGTGAGGCATAAGCTATTACCTTATCTCGTTGTATCAAAACTGCACCTAAACCATGGTACGAAGCGTCACAATATAGCACGAAATCTTTGCTTCCTTCTGGCAATGCTAGTATTGGAGCTTCACAAAGCTTTTGTTTTAATAGTTGGAAGGCTGATTCTGCTTCTTGTCCCCAGACGTACTTTTCGTTCTTTTGGGTCAACTTGGTCAATGGTTTTGAGATTTTAGAGAAACCTTCAATAAATCTCCGGTAGTAACCTGCAAGACCTAAAAATTGACGTACTTCTGTGGGAGTTGTAGGTGATGACCATTCTTTAACTGCCTCTATTTTTGCAGGATCCACGTGTATTCCTTGACTATTGATTACGTGTCCCAAAAATTGCACCGTGGGAATCCAAAAGTCACATTTTGAGAATTTCGCGTACAACTTTTCTTTCCTAAGTAACTCTAGGATTGTTCTCAAATGATTGGCGTGTTCCTCTTTGTTACGAGAGTAGATCAGAATGTCGTCAATGAATACTATAACGAATTTGTCCAAATATGGCTTGCATACTCGGTTCATTAGGTCCATAAACACAGCGGGTGCGTTCGTTAGACCAAATGGCATTACCTGAAATTCATAGTGTCCATAACGGGTTCTGAAGGCTGTCTTGGGAATATCTTCTTCCCGAACTCTCAATTGATGGTATCCTGACCTTAGATCAATCTTCGAGTATACACTCGATCCTTGTAATTGATCAAACAAATCGTCTATTCTAGGTAAAGGATATCGGTTCTTTATAGTGAGTTTGTTTAACTCTCGGTAATCTATGCACATTCGGAATGATCCGTCTTTCTTTTTAACAAATAGAACTGGGGCTCCCCAAGGTGATGAACTTGGTCTAATGAAACCTTTATCGGATAATTCCTTTAGTTGTTCCGATAGTTCCTCCATTTCGGAAGGTGCCAACCTGTATGGTGCTTTTGCTACTGGTGCCGCTCCAGGCACTAGTTCAATTTGGAACTCTACTTGACGAGTCGGTGGAAGACCGGGTAGATCTTCAGGAAATACTTCGGGGAATTCCTTAACGATAGGTACGTCTTTAAGTTGTTTCTCGGTTAACTTACTTTCCGTTACCTGAACCATGAATACATGACATCCTTCGTTCATGTATTTTATCACTCTGAGGCATGAGATGATTCCGTATCGGTTTTTATTCTTGTCGCCATGGATAACGAGGGTTTCATTCTTAAGAGGAATGTGTATGGCTTTCTCGTCACAATGAATCTTAGCATGATGTTTGGATAACCAATCCATTCCGATGATAGCATCAAAACTACCGAGTTGGACAGGCATCAGGTCAATAGGAAAGGATTCTCCTACGAGGGTTAAGGTACAATCTTTTAAAACAGAGTTGGTGCTAATTAAGTTCCCATTGGCCATTTCTATCTCGTATGTGGTGTTTAGCTTAGAAGGGTTAGAGTTAATGAAAGGGGCAAACGTATCTGATACGAAGCTCTTATCTGCTCCAGAATCAAATAATACTCTAGCATTATGATGATTTAATAAGAACGTACTCGTGACAACGTCGGGGTTTTGTGGTTCATTTTCATTTCCCATCACGTATGCTCTTGCTCGTGCAGTGTTCTGACCATTTCCTTTTGGACAGCGGTTCTTGAAGTGTCCAGTTTCTCCGCATGAGTAACATGTTGGTGCTATTGGTTGTAGGTTGCTGCCGGTAGCAGGGGTCCTACAATCTTTTGTGGCATGACCTATCCTTTGGCATTTATGGCATTTTACTGTACAAGCACCATTGTGATGAAGCTTGCATCGGTTGCATTGTGGCTTAATACCTTGATATCCATGGCCATTGGTTGCCGTAAATATCTTAGGAGGTTCTTGTCGTTGGTTCTGTTGTTGACGATGTGGGTTCTTGTTCTGGTGTTGTTGTTGGTTGATCCTGTTGTAGTTGTTGTTGTTGTTGTGGTGATGGTTGTTGTTGCGATGGCCGTTGTGGTAGTGATTGTGGTTTTGGTGGTGGGTGGTTCTCTTGTCATCGAGCTTTCTTTTGAGTTCGTTGCACTTGATTTCGCGGTCTAGGAGTTTTTGTGCTAACTCCATTGCGACTTCTAGTGATGGTGGGTTGGATGCTGTGACGTTTCCTTCAATATTCCGGGGAAGACCTTCAATATACTTCTCCAGAGTTTTCTCTAAATCTGGTACGATAGAAGGACATAATGCCATTAGCTCGTGGAATCTCCTGTTGTAAGCCCTAAGATCGATCCCTTTGACTGCAAGGACATGGAATTCGTCTTCTAGTTTTCTTATTTCGGATCGAGGACAGTACTTCTTTAGGATCTTAGCTTTGAATTCCGTCCAGGAGAGGCGGTACGCTGCTTCTGTACCTAAAGTTTGAGTTGTAGCGGTCCACCATGACAAAGCGTCATCCATTAAGGTTCCTGTGGCAAATGTGACCCTGTTGTTTTCTGAGCATCCACTCCTTTGGAATACCGTTTCGCATCTCTCGAACCAATGGGCAAGTTTAGTTATCCCTTCAGTACCCATGAAGTAAGTTGGCTGACAAGCCATAAAGTCTTTATAGGTACATTGGCGAGGTGCGGGAGCAACATTTCTTGCCGGTTGTGCGTTAGCATTTGCTTGTTCGGCTAAGGCTGCATTGATTCCATTGGTGATTGCTTGTTGGATTTCTTCCGGGGTCATGGTTGCTGCTGAGGTAGTGGTCGCGGTTCTCTTAGGCGCCATATTCCTAAAAATGAGAGTATATTTTCAGAATTTTCATAATAACCATCTTGTGTTAGACTATTTAGTAACATCAATAGGTTCAAAGTTATAATAGTGTCACATATATCACGATGCAATATACGATATCATAACACTCATGAAAATAAAGCAAACATAACATCATTGATTAGATTGTCGTTTTGAGTTTACATCACTTATTTATTCTTGTTGACATATCTCTAGGACATTCAAATACAAGTTATTACTGTGATGTAGGTGAGGCTACGTCGACAATCTATGGCATTCTAGGGTTTTCCTTGGTTATCATCAAGACGACGTTCTAGTTCCTGAATTTTGGCGGCCATGGTTTCTATGATTTGGTCTCGGTCTCTCTCCCTAGCTTGTGTTTCTTGTTGTGCACGTCGCAGAGACATGACTTGGGCTCTTGTGGTGTCGAGGGCTTGATCGATGTCACACATGATGTCCTTGTTTACGGTGTTAGCAGAGCAAAGTAATCCGATGAATTCCATAGCTTCACCGAATTGGGTACTTAGTTGTTCAATCATGGTTCCCGTCTCTAGGTGTCCCATCACAAGTTGTTCTATCTCAGCTGACATGACTTCTATCAGTTCATTAGGGATGTTGTTCACCAAGGTGGCTATGGCGTCTAATCTGTCTTCATGTCTTACTAACCTAGCTGCCAAGAGTGGTATGGTATGGTGAATGGGTTCTCCAGTGACTGGAAGGATCTTAGATGCAGCAAATGATGATCTTTCACCAAGTTCTCTGTTGGTGGGAGTACCTTCTTGAGATCTCCAATACTTAAGGATTGGTAGTAGAAATGACCATTTGCGAGCATTGACCCGCTTACGAGCCTTATGGTTGGTTCTTGCATAATAGTAAGGATCCGAGGAGGTAGGACGAATCTGGTAATTCCTTGGTTGATAAGGCAGAGGAGTACTGGAAGTTTTCACAGGTGGTGGACTGTTGATTGTTACTGGTACAGTAGTAGTCTGCTGATAAAATATACTAGGTAGTATTACTGGTTCTGCAGTTGGAGCAACTTCCTTTTTCCATTTAGTATCATCCCAGATGTCTTTTTCTTCAGCATATGAAAGAGCTTTTCCAGCAGTGGCTGGTTCATAAGGCTGGAATGGAGAAGTTTGCTTGCTGCGTCTGATTGAACCAGATGATGCTTGAGGTGAAGTAAAGGATTGCTGACTTTCCTTATTCTTGTCTGTTGTAGGTGACACAGTCATTGGAGCAAGAGTTGGTACAATAGGTGTAGAGCTCTCAGTTTCTGAATCCGATAACAACACAATGAAGTTGGGTTTGGAAGACATGGTACTGTAATAATCCCGATTAGTAAACATAGTTATTAGCATAATCATAACATGTAAGTATATATCAAGTTATATAAGTAAGAAATAATGAGAAGTAACTTTTCTACCAGATGTTGGAATGTAGGCACGGAGGGCATGAAGTGGTATTTTGTAAAAATGGTCCAGTTAAAGTGTAGTTATAGTCCAATGTTTAAAAACATCTGGTTCTCTATAACCGTGGCTCTGAATACCAATCTGTAACACCCCCAAAAGTCGTTAATCACAGCGGAAGACTTAACATGTCAGCGGAAGACTTTCGGGGTATTACTTCAAGGATCTTTGTCACAATTATAGTAGACAACACAAAGTGAAGTATTAAAGTTAAATTTATTTCAAAATACCAAATATACAAGACTTTATTAATTCAAGAACGTGTTTTATTCTGAAGGAAAATAGGTAATTTATTATGGTTCTTGTCATGCTTTTGCCCACTCCGTGCCATCCAGATCCGTCTTGTTTAGTTACCTGAGATAAACATGCTAAAGTCAACATAAAGTTGAGTGATATTCATAGGTTTGAGTTTAAGAGTTTGAATCACAAGTTAAGAGTGTATTGTAATCACATACAATCAATATGTAAAAAAAATCAATGTTCCTGTTATTGCCTTAAGCTCATGATACTCAACGATTAACAGCCAATCATAAGTATGTATTATGATGGTAAGTACTAAGCCCCCAAAGATAGGTATTTGTCAATAACCTATTTATAAGAACAATAAAGTGCGCCTGATGTTTTCTCCAACAACCAAATGAGGATTGTCAATCACTAATAGTACTATCCACAATTATTTACGTTCACCCTTCAGGTGATTAAGGTTCATGATCGAGGGACTTCTGACAATAGTAACTTAAGCAAATAACATTGGCCTGACGGTATTTCAATACCCGGTATAAAAGACTTGTGTTCGAGTTTTAAGCATGTATCTCCCTCACGGGAAAATAGTTAAAGAGTGGGCTATGAAATCACCTTAGTAGTAGTAGTAGTTTCGTAACTCAAAGATGTTTGCAACGGCTTCACACACAACCTATAATATAATGCAAGTTTCAGTTGATAGTCTAAATCT
Organism: Artemisia argyi; assembly: GCA_030686995.1. Classification (NCBI taxonomy): domain Eukaryota; kingdom Viridiplantae; phylum Streptophyta; class Magnoliopsida; order Asterales; family Asteraceae; genus Artemisia; species Artemisia argyi. Next base: position 32,324,159 of record CM060708.1, read on the forward strand.
GGTTTTATCGCGAATGTTTGTCATATTTCCAATATACATCGAAGTATAAAATGATAGGTCATGATAAAAGTTAATAATAATATCGTATAGTTAACTTTTATTTATTACGACGAGGATTATATATATAACGTATATATAATTAAAAATTTCAAAGTTTTATATCAATTATCATAATATTTATATAAAACTTTATAAATATAATAAGAAATATTTATTCCAGTAAAGTCCTTCAAGTTTCACAAGTTTTACAATTTTGACCCTAACGGTATAACATTTTCACCGTTAGTCCAATATATACATATTTTACATTTTTGGTCCAATATATAACAATATTTACCTTTTATGACTCCAAGTTTCATTATTAACAGTCTAGTACTTATAAAAACAGAAAGTGACAGTTTCTACCCAAAGTTCGCAACTTTGGCAGTTTTAGTCCTCGGTTAGTGAAATTTTGCAAACTTAGTCCAAATTTTACAAAAATTAAAGTTTAACATTTTTGACTTCTAAATAAGCTCAGGACCTTCTAAATAACTTATTTCAACTGTTTATGGGCTAAAAAGTTCTTATTGTCACTTATTGGGCCTTAACGAGAATAATTCAAGGCCCAATAACGTTTTGAGATCCATTGGGCTTACGAGACAATTGGGCCTGGCTTAGGGCTTATTTTTAAAGTATAAAAACGTTACAATTGAGCTTATAAGCTCAGCTTATCAAATAAGCTAATTTATTAGCTTAATGGGCTTAACAGGCCCAAAATGTTTGTTTATATGTTTTTAGAAATCAGTTTTTGGTCGATCACTTTGTGTCTAGAAAACGGTTTATATGAGCTTAGTAGGTCAAACAAAAGGTGTAATTTATTTGTTAGCCAAGTAAACAAAGGGGTCGAGTTATAAAAAGGCATAATCATGTGTTGAATTCACGAATGACGAGACCAAAGCTTATGACTGAAATTTATATTAAAAATAGTTTCTATACTTAGAAATATTCTAAGTGTTTCGACTAGGTCAAGTGACGTTAGGAACGTGTCATATTTTACGTATGCATGTTATTATTAGCTTCAAATCTTTATTATACGTGATTGCTAGCATGGTCAAAAATGAAAAGAAAGAAAAACATATACATGTTACGTTTTAATATTTCAAAATAAAAGGTCAAAGTAAATGTGCAATTCAATACTAACGAAAACAAAGAAAATGTTCTAAGTGTTTTGAAATGACACGAATGGGTCAAGTGACCTCCTAAACGTGTCGAATATATTAGTTTAAACGTTAGCTTTAGGTTCAAAAGTTTATATCACTCGTTTGTCATCATGTTGGACAATTAGAATGTCGAATAATATGGTCATGTCACGTTTTTATATAACGAATTAATTTAGTAAAGTAAACGTGCAAAATTTAATAGTAACGAGATAAAAATAGAAAAGGAGTTCGTGAGTTCTCACCTCACCTCAAAAGGGTGGGGTAAAATTGTACGTATGGATCGAGTTTGGTTCAAGGAGGATCGTAGCGTGGTTCACGGCACACCAAGGTTCAAGACGAGCAAAGATTGGTTCACTTGGATCACTTCTACGCTTCGTACTCCTGGTTCACTTCTTGTCCCAAAAACTAGTGCACTCAACTTGTAAACTTGTAATATGGTTCGAATAGGAGTGTGTGATCAAATGAGTTTGCATGGGACATTATATAGAGGGTTTTTTGAGAGTGATGATAAGCATGAGTAACCAAGAGTGTGTGTGTGTTGGCTCGTTTCCAAAAGGTGACACCACAACCTTCACCAATCGAAAACTAACAAACAATAAGAATGTGTAAGAGTGTTCCTATTACATTCGTGATTTTCTACAGTGTATCCTTGTCAGATTTGAGGTCATAGGTGAGTTTGGGCGGTGGCTAAGAACTTATATGACACGTTATGGAAATTTGGTACATTGGTTTCATCGTTTCACTTTGGCCGAATTTAGTGCATCAAATGTGCATGAAAATGAATGATGTTTGTCACTTTTGAAAGCTAGCTGGGTCATAAATCAAGTTATGTAAAAACATTGTGGTCTTGTGTGTTGAAATCGTAAGAGAAAGGGTGTGTTTGGAGGAGATCACGTCGGGTACGAAGAAAGAAAGAAAGAAGGAAAAAATAAATAAATAAATAAATAACTAAAGGTGTGTTTGGGCTTAAAGCCTGTTGGGCTTTTGGGTTTGGTTTTGGTCCAGCAGAAAAAGAAAAAAAAAAGAAAATGAAAAAGGGTCCGTTTGGTATTAATACTAGGAAGTGGGGCCCATTTAAGATGTGGGGTCCACATAGAAATTTTAGGGAGTCGGGGTAAGTTCAAGTAACGATAGTGAGCAATCTCGGGAATTTTCGTAGGTTCCGGAATATATAAATATTGTACGGTATAGATAACGAAACGTATATTATAAAATATAAACGTTTGGAAATATATTCGCGATAATTTAGACTATCTAGGTTTGTGTGCAAGCAATGTTTCTAAGCAAAAGATAATTCAAAGTTTTACCGTTGTGATTTATATATCAAGTCTAATTTTTTTTTTTTTTTTTTTTTTTTGTACGTAAAAGTGGGTATTTAAATAACGTAATAACTTGTAAGTATTTACTAACCGCTGGGAAAATTACGAGAGGCTACAGCTGTACTCATGTCTAACTTAGTTCCCAAGGATTTCTGTAAAGTTCGCCAAAAGTTAGACGTGAAACGGCTTTCTCGGTGGGAGATAATAGAAATCGGCACTCCATTCCGGGAAACGATCTCCTTAAGGTACAAACGTGCAAGAACGTCCATATCATCAGTCTCTTTGATTGGTAAGAAGTGCGCTGACTTCGTGAGACGATCAACAATAACCCATATAGTGTCCAACCCACTCGATGTCTTGGGTAATTTCGTAATGAAGTCCATTGTAATCCTTTCCCATTTCCACATTGGTAGCTCGGGTTGAATCAAAAGACCGGATGGTTTTTGATGTTCAACCTTTACTCTTGAGCAGGTCAAACACTTACCGACATACTCTGCAATGTTAGCTTTCATGTTTGGCCACCAATACAACTTCTTTAGATCTTGATACATCTTGTCCGAGCCAGGATGAATGGAATATTTAGACTTATGAGACTCGTGCATGATGAGGTCTCGTATTCCTCCATACAATGAAATCCAACTTCTGTCCTTGAAACACAGCCTTCCATCTGGTTTCTTGACAAATCCATTCGTGCTTTCTGGCATGCCGTAAATCTTCTCGTACGGTCTATTCTCTTCTTTAAGGGCCTCAGCTTGTACTTCAAGAATTTGAGACGGCAGTGGTGATCTAATTGTCATACCCAATGACCTAACTCTGAGGGGTCTAAGTCGTTCCTTTCGACTCAAAGCATCTGCTACAACGTTTGCCTTCTCCAGGTGATAACGAATCTTACAATCATAGTCACTTAGCAACTCTAGCCATCGACGTTGCCTCATGTTCAACTCCTTTTGATCTAAAATGTGCTGAAGACTCTTGTGATCGGTGAAAACCGTACACTTGGTTCCATATAGGTAGTGTCTCCAGATCTTCAGAGCGAATACCACCGCTCCTAATTCTAGATCATGAGTAGTGTAGTTATCCTCGTGGAGTTTAAGTTGTCTAGAAGCGTAAGCGATTACTTTAAGTCTTTGCATCAATACGACACCCAAACCTTGGATTGCTGCGTCACAATATACCACGAAGTCCTCACTTCCTTCGGGTAATGCTAATATCGGTGCTTCACAAAGCTTCTGCTTCAAGAACTGAAATGCCAATTCTTGCTCTTCTCCCCATTCAAACTTCTTCTTCTTCTTCTGTGTTAACTCAGTCAAAGGTTTAGCAATCCTTGAAAAATCTTCAATAAACCTTCGATAGTAGCCGGCAAGACCTAAAAATTGGCGTATCTCGGTAGGACTCGTAGGTGACGCCCAATTTTTAACAGCTTCGATCTTGGCGGGATCAACATGAATACCCTTGCTATCAATAACATGCCCAAGAAATTGTACCTTCTCAATCCAAAATTCACACTTGGAATATTTGGCGTATAATTTCTCTTCTCTGAGCAGTGTTAGTATAGCCTTCAAGTGTTCTGCGTGCTCCTCCTTACTACGTGAATAAATAAGGATATCATCGATGAATACAATCACAAACTTATCCAAATAGGGTTTGCACACTCGGTTCATTAAGTCCATAAATACAGTGGGTGCATTTGTTAGACAGAATGGCATTACTTGGAATTCGTAGTGACCATATCTTGTCCTGAAAGCTGTCTTAGGGATGTCTTCTTCCCTAACTCTCAGTTGGTGATAACCCGATCTCAAATCAATCTTCGAGTAGACACTCGATCCTTGCAGTTGATCAAACAAATCGTCAATCCTTGGCAACGGATATCGATTCTTAACCGTAAGTTTGTTCAACTCACGATAATCGATACACATCCTGAAGGTTCCATCCTTCTTCTTCACAAACAACACCGGGGCTCCCCACGGTGACGAACTAGGGCGAATAAATCCTTTATCTGACAATTCCTGCAATTGCCCAGATAACTCCTTCATTTCCGACGGTGCTAGCCTATAGGGTGCCCGTACTACGGGTGCTGCTCCTGACATCAAGTCAATTTGAAATTCCACTTGACGAGTCGGCGGAAGGCCAGACAAGTCCTCAGGGAAGACTTCTGGAAAGTTCCCGACTACTGGCACATCCTCGAGTCGGTTATCTTCCTACTTCTTCTCAGTGACTTGAGCCAAAAAGACTTGACATCCTCGTTCGATGTACTTCACAACCTTTATGCAAGAAACGATGCTCAGACGTGTCTTACTTCGTTCTCCGCGAACAATCAGGGTTTCGTTATTCAGTGGGATGTGAACGACCTTTTTGTCACAAATGATCTTAGCGCGGTTCTCGGATAACCAATCCATTCCTACAACGACGTCGAAACTACCGAGTCTAATAGGCATAAGGTCAATGTCAAATGGGGTGTCTAGTAGTCGTAGGGTGCAACCTTGGAGTATAGTGTTAGTGCTTACTAGCTTTCCATCAGGTAGTTCAATCTCATACGTGGTGTCTAGTTGGGTGGGTGTAATATTAAGCAGGGGTGCAAGAGAAATAGATACAAAACTTTGATCGGCTCCAGAATCAAATAAAACTTTAACGAGGCGGTTGTTTAGAAAGAACGTACCCGTGACTACGTTCGGATCTTGTTGGACATTTCCATCTCCAAGCACGTATGCTCTCCCACGTGCATTGTTGTCCTTGTTAGGGCACTGACGCCTCTAGTGTCCTTTCTCTCCACAAGCATGGCATACTACAGCCACGGGTTGCAAGTTGGCTCCTGTTGCCTTGCAATCTTGTGTCTTATGTCCAACCCTTGAACACTTCCCGCACTTAGCATAGCAGGGTCCATTATGATGCATCTTACACTTGTCACAAAATGGGAGAGGTCCAGCATACCTAGCATCCTTAACTGGTGCAGCGACATAAGCTCTGACAGCTTCCTGTCGTCGATTCTGTTGATTGTGGTGGGTGTTTCTGTCATGGTGGTAGCTACGGTTGGGGTTATGGTTGTTGTTGTTGCTGTTGTTGTTGTTGTTGTTGTTGTTGTTGTTGTTGTTGTTGTTGTTGTTGTTGTTGTTGTTGTTGTTGTTGTTGTTGTTGTTGTTGTTGTTGTTGTTGTTGTTGTTGTTGTTGTTGTTTGTCCTTTGATCATCAAACTTCCTTTTATGATCGTTGTTCCCCTGAGCAGAGTTACGCTTAATCTCCCGATCTAGCAGTCTTTGGGCAATGGACATTGCTTCATCCAAAGATTGAGGCTTAGACGAGGTGACGTTTCCCTCAATGCTCCTGGGTAATCCCTCAATGTACCTTTCCAACAACTTTTCCAAATCGGGAACCTTAGAAGGGCAAAGTGTGGCAAGCTCCTGAAATCTACTATCATAAGCCCTGAGATCATTTCCTTTCACAACCAACGTGTGAAACTCATCTTCTAACTTCTTGATCTCACCTCTAGGGCAGAACTTCTTCAGCATCTTCTCCTTAAAGTCAGCCCAGGTAATCTGATAGGCCTCCTCCACACCTATCTTCTGAGCAGTTGCATTCCACCAAGACAACGCGTCTTCCAACAATGTTCCAGTAGCAAACGAGACTCTCCTTTCAGCGGCACAACCGCTCCTCACAAACACAGTCTCGGTTCGCTCAAACCATCGAGCAAGCTCGGTTACTCCTTCAGTCCCTTTGAAGTGAGATGGTTTACAGGCTATGAAGTCCTTATAGGTACACTTTCGAGTCGCAGCAGACTCGCTCTCAGCAGTGGCTCGGTTATTGCTACTAGTTCGTGCCATTGCAGCAGCCTGCTCTTCTAAAGCTGCAGCAACACTGTCGGCAACCAACTTTCTTATAGCAGCCTGGGTCATAGCGGATGACGAGGTAGCAGTAGCAGTTTTCCTTGGGGCCATAACTCTATAAAATCGCAAGTGCATAAGTACAAATCCCAAACATCAATAACAAGAGCAATAGTGTAACCAACTCATAATAGTCGAGATCATCACAAAGTACATATCACAACCGCACCATAAATACATACATCAACATAAACCATATCATTCATAAATAAACATCACGACATGTAACAACACACATGGAAATTATAATGAATCTCAATATGGGAGCATAATAAAAGATCAAACAACTAGAACATCATAAATCAATATCAATACGTTACAATCGTAACCAACATAAAGTTTTAATAGTTTTTGAATTCATTGTTACAAAACAATAAGATACAACAATTATTAATGCCACAGGCGGCAAGTTAAGATGTCTCTGTAAGTAATGACATGTCATAGATCTATGAAGGTCCAGGTGCGCCTCCTGATCTCCTCTCTAGCTCTCTGATGATCCTGATCATCCCCAACATCTCCATATCTCTGGATCTCTCACGGGCCTGAATCTCCTCAATAGTAGCTGAAAGTGTGTGGATGGTAGAACTAGATGCAGCTAACTCCTGTGCCTGATGCTCCATCATCTCCTGTGTAATGGCTGCAATCGCTCTCAAATCATCAATCTCGTGTCTCTGAACATCTAGCCGATGACCAAACTCAGTGATGGTAGCCTGTGTCTCCTCGATCTCTGTCCCCATCATCTCAAATACCATCTCTAAAGCTGTCCTATGAACCACGAGGTTCGTGACCTCCTCCTGCATACACTCAATCCTCTCCAAGGATATATCCTCAATAACGCTCAACAGCTCATCAAGACGATCCTCATGTCTCACTAATCTAGCAGCCAAAAGAGGGATAGTATGGTGTATCGGCTCCCCAGTGACCGGTAACACCGCTGAAGAGCCATCTCCAAGCTCAGCAGCGCTAGGCGATCCCTCAACCAATCTCCATCTACGTACGTAGTCTAACAAAAACGACCATCGACGAGCATCAACCAATCTATGAATGCCAGGTGAGGTGGGTGTCTCGGTGGGAGCAGGTGATGGTACAGGTGATGTAGCAGGTGATGGTATCGGTACGGTAGTAGTCTGTGAGTAGAAAACTGTAGGTGGTGGCATGGGTGGCAAAACCTCAGAGGTGTGGGGTGCGGTGTAAGTAGGCAACATGTACGGATGTGGCTCAGGTGGGGGTGATACAGGTGATGGTGGGGGTGCTGGTGATGTCACAGGTGTGAGCTCTGGCATAGAAACAGGTGGTAATACAGATATGGGTGATGATATAGGTGTAGATACAGGTGGTGTAACAGTAGAAGCAAGCAAAATACAGACTCATTTCCGAGCCGTGCATTTGCGGGTATAGTCTCCCTCATGATATCGAAACAACTCTCCGAAAGGCTCAGGCTCATAGGGCTCAAGAATCCTCACTCGCTTGCGCCGACGAATCGGTGCAGGCGGGGATGATGGTGGGATAGAAGCAGCAGGTCAGAAGTATCGGAGTCAGAAGACTTGTCATCAGCATCTGAACCGGAGTGGTGACTAGCAGGTGGTGTAGGACGATCATCAGCCGCAAGAAACTGCTGAGATGTCAGGTACTGATCATAAAGGTACTGTCCCTGTGTCATAGGTCCACAGACAGGACGAAAGAGAGGCTGAATAGCAAAAGAATCAATGGGTGTAGAAGCAACCTCACCCTCCTCAAAGGGCTCGGTGTCAGCAGATGGGTCTCCAGATGGAACAGGAGATGGTATGGCAGGTGATACAGGTCGGGTGTCATGGTCAGAATCATGGGTGTCTCGGGTGTCATAGTCAGATAAGTCAATAGTAGGGTGAGTGGATGATGCTGGCACGACGTCGTCACTGTCGGACAAAATAATAACCGGGGGCGACATGGTATTGTAATATCCCAAAAATAGTAGTAATATAAGTCATTTAGTCTACATAATGCTACATGCACAGTGATCATAGTGTCATAGTGAACTAAATGCAATGGGTGGTAAAAATCAAACCTTAAAACATAGCGTTAGCAAGCGCTGGCACGGAGGGCACTTCGGTGATAAATAGTTTGTTTAAAATCCGGTGAGGTTATAGTCCAATGTTTTGAAAAATCATTTGGTTCTCTATAACCATGGCTCTGATGCCAATCTGTAACACCCCAAAAATTTGATAAGCAGCGGAAGTCTAATCGGGGTCATTACAGTTTAGTACACAGTCATACTCATAGAAAACAATTCAAAAGATAGTCAATATCATTCCATGAAAACTCAAATATTCAGAGTTACAAACATTTTTCCAAAATGTTAATTGTTTAGCAAAAGAAGTGATGAGTTTGTAAAGAATGATATAATTATTGAAATCAGAAGGGAGGTCCTGTGCCCTTTGCCAGCTCCGTGCCGCCATGCTTGCTAATTTCCTGAGATAAACATGCTTAAAAAGTCAACACAAAGGTTGAGTGAATCCATAGTAGTTTAAATAGTAATAGTGTGAACACAAGTCAAGCATTTGAAATAAACAAGCCAAGATAGACAGGTCTTGACTAAATCGGGTGTAATATTGCTCCTAAGCCTCACGAAACGCAAGCCTTAACATTGATTTGACATATCATAAAGATAATAACAATCATCTACACCACAGCGGATGTAAATGACAAGGGGCCCTCAGTGACAGGAAATGTGCCAAATTTCCATAATACCTCGAATATAGCATACCTCCTGCCAAGTGATCACCTTGACAGAGGTGGGCTGCCATTCCAATAGATCTATCAACTATATTCGCGCTCACTCGCAAGTGATTAAGGTTCGTGATATGAGGGACTTGTAGCACAGGTGTCAACTTAGGCAATATCAGGTGATAACAGCATACAGAAAAATACTTGTGTTCGATTTATAGCATGTATCTCCCCACGGGGTTTAAAAACAATTAAAAATGTGGGACCATGAACTCACCTGAAAGGTGCGTAATCACAACGGTGCTCAAAAGTGATGGTATATTGCTATGACTAGCAATGGAATTCCTCCGACTTCCGACCTAAATAATACACTGTAATCGGTGTTTTAGATTCGTGTTGAAAATGACATGTGATACGTCATGTGTACGGTGATATCCGTTCTGGTGTCTTAATATATTCCAAAATAACTTCACGTAGTTATTTGTATCGTTGTTACGAACCGGTGTTTGGTAAATATTAACTCGTTGTGAAATAATATAGTTTAAAAATATTTATGATTAAATATTTTTAGGGAAAATTATGTCTATATATATATATTAAAGTTACAAAATATATATTTTCTTAATCAAATTATAAAAATACCTTTGTCACATTTAACCTTTAAATTTACAAGTTTACACTTTTTACCCTTTGATTAAAAGATATTCCAATTTGGTCCTTTTGCACTTTTTACACTTTATCCCTTTAATCTTTGGCCAAATGACAATTTATACCCTCGATTTCTAAAAGAATTCGGCATTTGTCAAAATAGTTCGATAGTTTGTGATTTTGACAGTTTTAGTCCCTCAACGTGGGACTTTTTGCAAAAGTAGTCCTTGATGTAATTTTTGAAAACTAACATTTTTGTCTCAACATAAGTAGTATTTAAAACTTGTAAAAATACTTAAATTTGGTTTTCATGTTTCTCGTTAAACTCCAAGTTTTTAACCGAAAATCTCCTTTTGAAACTAGTTGGGCTCGTTAGCCCGTTAAAAGCCCAAAGGGTTGTTCTTTGTTTTTAAAAATCACGTTCGACTAGTACATGGTTTAGGCTTTGATTTCATAGTATACGATCAAGTATGATTTGCATGATACGTGGGTTTAGTTAGGAGTGAGGCGAGGGTGTAGTTAGTCGAAAAATGTATATGGGTTGCACGTATAAAAATGAAGTGACGAAGCCATTCCTAGGGATGTCGAGGCAAGTGATGAAAGTTTTATACTCAGAATTTTGTGTGTGTCGTGTGATGAATACTCGTGGTATGCATGAAACAATTAACGTATGAAATGGCAAAGGGTGAGTAGCGACTTACAACACCAAATGGTGGTGGAGAGTTCTTGCGTACGAGGTGAATGAACAAGTAAAATGTGGTACTCCTTTCTGTCAAGTGATCCCCCTTTGCTCCAATACTTTGTTACCCAACTTATACGACTCGAAACCTTAGCTCGATTTCACCTTGGTCCTCCTCGGCAGCAACACTAGAGTGTTTGTAGTTTTTGGATGAAATTTTGAGAGTGTGTGGAGACTAGCATTTAATAAAGTTTATATAGGGTGTTCATGGGTGGTTCATTGTTCCTAAAGACACAACGCACTTCACATGGTCATGTCAAACTCGACATTGTTGTCTAGCTATCCAAGTGAGTTGTCAAATCGATTGTGGCAAAAGGGAAGTAACTTTGGTTTAGTTTGATTAGTTTAAGCTTTAGCTTAGGTTGTAGGTAATAAACAATTGGTGTTTAGACCACATGTGGTATGCTTGTTGGGGAACCATGGAACACTCGAACCATAGGACAATAAACCTCTTGGTGTGTAATGCGATGGACCGAAGGTCGGACGGCTCTTGTGGTGGCTCATTGTCGAGTGTTAGCAAAGTCAAAGGAATTGTGGTAAAGTTGTGTTGTGTAAATAGGGAACTAAGCAAACAAATACGTGCAAAATCAAAATGTAAAGGAGTTGGTTCCTGCTTTGGCGACATGCTACACAAGAAAGAAAACAAATAAGCCATACGGGCTTGTGCAAACTTTCGGCCCATAGTGAAACAAAGAAAATACATCATGTGGGCTGTGGTGGTTTTTAGGCCCAAGAACGAAACAAGAAATTGAATTAGTGTGGGCTAGTGAGGTGATTCGGCCCAAAAAAATAACGGGGTGTCGGTGTTCCGTAAAATTGTGAAATTAATCTCGGTGTCAGTGTCGGTTTGTGAAAACCATAAATATTTAAACGGTGTCGTCATACATATGTATATATATACTCATATATATATATATATATATATATATATATATATATATATATATATATATATATATATATATATATATATATATTAATAATTTGTAAAAGTTAATATACATATAATGTCATATATATATTAATGATATCTCGGTGTTCAATTTGGGTGTCGGGTCGAAAGTGGGAGTTACCGGTGTTTAACCTCATTGGGTGACATCCAAGAGTGACATTCGGGTGACAAAACAATATCGGGTGCCAAAACAATATCGGGTGCCAAATAAACGGTGATCAAAACAATCGGGTGTTCAAACAAAATAGTGTCTCATGTAAAAAAAAAAAATTCAAATTGGCCCGCAAAAATGGCCTAGTTTAAAATGGTGTCGATAATTAGCATTAATAAATGACCTGGGATTTTACGGTGTATTACAGAAGATGTCGATAAAGCCAATCTTCTACAATACCTCTTTAACTGTCTAACTCTCAATAAGTAAGGCTTTTAGAGCAAAGGTTAAATTAGACAGGGAACTTAAAGAAAGTCATGCTCTTTAATTTGATAAACTTAGAGATTATGTGCTTGAATTGCAATCTAGTAACCTTAACATCACAGTCAAATTAGCAGTTGAAAGGGATACTAATCCATCACTAGCAACCGGAGTTTCCAATAGCAAATAAATTTAGATGATATAACATTTCTTAATTATTTTGTCACCTTATCCAAAACCCATCGATATTACTCCATCCGTCCTACATTAATTTTTTTTTCAACTTTAACTTTAAATATTTCTGTTTGTAGTATATAATATTTAATGAAAATTATACTAATCAAAATACATTCAAAACTCAATTCATTCATTATTTTGCATCAAGTATTAGATAAAACAAACAAATATATTTAAGATCAAAGTTGAAAAAAAAAAACTTCAAAATGTCAATCTGTACATTTATGAGACAAAAAGAGTATGCCTTTATTGATAAGTATCTATAATAATAAGATACATGAAAACCCATATAAACCTAATGGACCCTTAACCCAAAAATCAGGCTTGGACCAACTTTATCATCTAATGATATCGGAGCGGGTTCAGACCCTCTGACCTAGCCGTCGCCATTGCTTCGCAACTGACTACTCTCCTCTTGGCGTTCCCCATATTTAACTATATACTTTTATAGTAATTGCATTCAGCCGCAAGTATTTGATTTTAATTCTTCTATCATTCTTTTTCTTTAACAATTTAATGTAGCACAGAGATCCAAACACTCTGTTAACTCCATATCTACTCTAAACAGAGTATATAGTGTAGCAGCAGAGTAGTGTAGCAGCAGAGTAGTATAAATAGTGTGTGATAGTAGAATTCATTTGTAACTTTTTCATTTTATTCAATACATTTTCACCTTCACTGTGTGTTTCTCTCCATTCTCTATATGGTATCAGAGTATGTATCCTGCTCTACCATCACCATCACTATTCCGCCACTAAATAACTAACTTCCACCATAACAAACTGCCATAACAAACTTTTACCACCACAACAAATCGTCATAACTGTTCTTCATCACCATAACTAACCACCACTACTCCATTGTTATCATCAATTCAGAACAAACCATACTTTCTGGTGACAGAACCACCACCCGTAACTAACTCCGATCACTCTAACAACCGTTGACCACCCTAACTGACTTTGACCAACACCAAGAACCACCACAATCCGTCATAAGCCACCATTATAACCATCACAAAACCTTCAAAATCACTCAAATCAATCAATATCATCAATATAATCACAATTACACCACCATAATTCCGCCAACAACAATCATAACCGTTTTTCCCCGCCAAACTGAAAACTTAAAATCACCATTACAACCACCACATTCTGCATAGTAACCATCATCATCATTCTATCAACATGTATACTCACAAGAACACTCAGATTAACCAAAGGACTGTACTTGATAAAGGATTTGCTTGAAAAGCCAACATCACTACTAAAATGGATCATCTTCAAAACATGCTCAATCAACTGCTTTCCATGATACAGAACAGAATGGGTAACAAAAATGGTTCAAATTGTCACTGCAAATCACCACATGTGGCAGGTATCCTCTCCTTCAACCCCAAAGTCAAAGTACCCTAATCTCTCACAGGAATTCATTCTTTCAATACTAGAGCTCATGTTTACACTTTCATTTCATCTCATATTTCTCACTCACAAACACACTACATTTGGATTGTGGACAGTGGTGCCGCTGATCACAACTTATGCATAACCTTGTCACACTCACACATCCCATCTTAGTTTCATTACCAAATGGTCAAACAGTCAGGGTTCATGTCACTGGATCAGTCAAGTTAAACAACACACTCACCCTTCATAATGTGCTTTACATACCCACATTCACATATAACCTCATTTCCATCAGTAGACTCTTACATCATACACTGGAATCAGTCACTTCACCCATAATCAATTCATTTTCAAAGGTCATGATGGCAACCACACACATGGCACCCTACATGGTGGACTATACCTTTTACCCACTACAACATCACCACACCTTACCACTACACCCACAGTTAAATCACACTCAAGTAACACTCATTTGTGGCATGCCAAACTTGGTCATACATCATTTCCAGTCCTCCATAAGATACCAACACTCACCATACCTGTCAATCATACCTCAGAAACCAAGTGTGCCATTTGTCCATTAGCAAAACAACACAAGCTTCCTTTCCCAATCAGCACTTCTCATGCCAAAACCAAATTTGAACTTGTTCACCTTGATGTATGGGGGCCCTATAAGCACTCAACAGTCAATCAATGCACCTACTTCCTCACAATTGTTGATGACCATACAAGAGCTACATGGACATACCTTTTACCCAGCAAACATCATGTGTTCTCCACCTTTCAAATATTCCACAACTATGTCATCAACCAATTTCACACAACCATAAAAACAATCAGAAGTGACAATGGCACAGAATTTCTCAACTCATCCTTTCTCACTTACACCCAAAATCATGGCATCATACACCAAACATCCTGCCCCTATACACCTCAACAGAATGCTAGAGTGGAAAGAAAGCATAGACATCTACTTGAAATGGCAAGAGCAATTCAGTTCCAAGCTCACTTCCCTATTCATTTTTGGGGTCACAGTATCTTGGCAGCCACATACCTCATAAACAGAATACCCTCAAGAATTCTTAACTACAAATCACCCTATGAGCTCCTTCATGGCAGGCCACCCTCTTTTGATCATCTAAGAGTTATAGGATGTTTAGCTCATGCCTATCATCATACCCATGACAAATTCAATCCTAGATCAACACCAACTGTTCTTATTGGATATCCACAAAACCAGAAAGGGTACCTCCTCTATGACAAGAAGACACACAAAATACTCACAAGCAGGAATGTGTTATTTGATGAGACTTGTTTTCCATACAACACCAACTTCAAACCAACTTCACAATCACCAACCACAACTGAGTTCTCCATTCCCATCTTCACCCAACCATCTATGCCCATCCAAACCCAAACACCATCTATCACTACTACTTCTATACCAGAACCACACCATCAACAGGAACAGGACACCACACCACATCATCAACAGGAACAGAACATCACACCACAACATATAACTCACATACCTTTGCCTCTCCCAACCATCATCCCTGACCCAACTGAAACTTACCATGACACACAACCTTCATCTAATTCATCACCACCACCCAATCCTCCTACAAGAACTTCCACCAGAACCAAAACACTACCTACAAGATTTCAAGATTTCATTCTCACAAAACTCAAAGCTCACAACATCAGTGTATCAAAATACCATCACAGTCACTACAACAACCATTCAAACCTTTCACCTACACCTCTCTATCTTATCAACAACATAGACCAAACTACTGAACCAACCACTTACACACAAGCATCCAAACACCCTAAATGGAGATAAGCAATGGATAAGGAAATTGAGGCTTTAGAGAAGAATGAAACATGGGAAGTCATACTCCTGCCAGCTGGTAAACAAGCAATTGGAAGCAAGTGGGTTTACAGGATCAAGTTTCATGCAGATGGAAGTGTAGAAAAGTACAAAGCTAGACTTGTTGCACAAGGATTCTCTCAAAAGGAAGGTGTTGATTATCATGAAACCTTTGCACCAGTTGCAAAGATGGTTACTGTGAGAACTATGCTGGCTGTTGCTGTTCAAAACAATTGGATCATTGAGCAGTTAGATGTCAACAATGCTTTTCTACATGGTGATCTTCATGAGGAGGTTTACATGCAAGTTCCCAAAGGGTACTCAACCATTCTTCCCCCAAACTCAGTTTGCAGACTCAAGAAATCCTTATATGGACTCAAACAAGCCAACAGGCAGTGGTTTAAGAAGTTGACAACCTTTCTGCTTTCTATTGGCTTCAAGCAAAGTTATGTTGACACCTCCTTGTTTACTCTCAAAACTGCTGAGAAGTTCATCACACTCCTGGTGTATGTTGATGACATCCTCATTGCTGGCAATGACAACAACACAATACAACAAATAAAACTTGCTCTCAATGCTAAATTCAGCATCAAAGACTTGGGTTCACTGCATTACTATCTAGGAATTGAGTTTCTAAGAAACAACAGAGGTCTTGCCATGGCATAAAGAAAGTATGCACTTGACTTGGTCACTCATGCTAGTCTTTTAGATACTAAGCCATCAGCAATTCCTCTCCATCCAACAAAGAAACTTTCTCCTGATGATGGTGACCCTCTGCCAGATGCTACTACTTACAGGACACTTGTGGGCAAACTTCTATATCTGACCATTACCAGACCAGATCTTTCATTTACTGCACAGGCTTTGAGTCAATTTCTTCAATCCCCAAAGACATCTCATATGCAAGCTTTAATCAAAGTTCTAAGGTATGTGAAGCTTACTATTGGCCAAGGTTTGTTCTTCGTCCAAAGTAACTTCACCTTAAAGGCATATTGTGATAGTGATTGGGCCAGTTGTCCATTCACAAGAAGGTCAGTTACTGGTTATGGTTTATTTCTGGGTTCTAGCTTGATCTCTTGGCAATCAAAGAAGCAAACTGTGGTTTCCAGATCTTCCACAGAAGCTGAGTACAGGGCTTTAGCTGATACTACTTGTGAGGTTACATGGGTTCAATGTCTACTTAAAGAATTCCAAGTTCATGTTCCAACTCCTATACTCATGATGTGCGACAATGTTTCCACTATAGCTCTGGCCTTCAATCCTGTTCAACATGCTAGAACCAAACACATTGAGATTGATTGTCACTTTGTAAGGGATAAAATCAAAGCAGGCCAAATTAAACCAGTTTATATTCCTACAAAGCATCAATTGGCAGACATTCTTACCAAAGGACTGAGCAAACCTCTTCATTACAGTTGTATTTCCAAGTTGAACATGTGTGATCCTTACACACTGCCAACTTGCGGGGGGGATAATGTAGCACAGAGATCCAAACACTCTGTTAACTCCATATCTACTCTAAACAGGAATCCAAACACTCTCAGAAGTCTACACAAATCAAGAGTGCAGCTGAACAAGGTCTTGCAACCATGTGGAAGAATGTAGTTCAGTTTAGATACTTGTACAGCTAGCTTAATACATTGTACATGTGTAGCAGCAGAGTAGGGTAGCAACAGAGTAGTATAAATAGTGTGTGATAGTAGAATTCATTTGTAACTTTTTTCATTTTATTCAATACATTTTCACCTTCACTGTGTGTTTCTCTCCATTCTCTATACAATTCAAAGGTCAGAAGAAACCGGGCAGTCAACGAAGAGGTGTTGAGAAGTTTCAATGTCACCGTCACACAAGGGGCATCTCACAAGGGGCATCTCACCGAGTTTAGATCGATCTCAATGAGTTTATCTGATCATATCTATCACTTTTCTTCTTGTTTTCTTTTCCAACTAAATTTCTTTAATTTAATCTTCTTTAATTTCCTTGTCTCTTTTATTCACTAAAAAAAACTAAGAAAAAACCAAACAGATACATTTCTTTCATCCTCCTTTAGCTATTCATCTCTTCAATCCTCATGTTCACATTCTCAAATAGCACATCAAGTTAAGCACCACAACGTACTGCTTTCGCTGCGCTACATGCCGAAGACAGCGCACTGCTGGCACGACAAAGTCTTCTCTAACAAAGTAGCTTTAGTTTCAAAATTTAGAGTTTTTTTTTTTTTTTTTTTTTTTTTTTTTTTTTTTTTTTTTTTTTTAAATTTATCCAATCTCGAACTTTCTTGATTTTGCCGCTCGAACTACGGGGGTATTAGATGATAGAGTTAGCCCAAGCACGATTTGTGGGTTAACGGTCCATTAGCGTTTATGATTAATTAGGTTTTCATGTATCTTATCAATATAAATAGTCATCAATAAAGACATATAATATCCATGGGGTTTACATTTTCTTACAAGATACAATTTAGGTTTCATGTGGGTAAAGACGAACGGGAAGCCCTTTGGCAGGAACAGGCATAGGATCAACAATGATCTTTTCATTAGGAATGGTTTTCTCCCAGCGAAACCTCTTCACTATATGGTGCATGAAAACGAGTATCTCTAGGCGAGCAAACTCTTTTCCAGGACACATTCTAGGCCCTCCTCCGAATGGTACGTATGTGTATGGAGTTGGTCCGGCTCCCTCGTATCTTGAAGGGTCAAACTTGAGGGGATCGGGAAAGTATTCGGGGTTTCTATGTACTCCGTTGGTGCTCCAATATATCTGGAACATATAACACATGTTATGTTCTTATCAGTAACTAGGGTAGCCGGGGACGGCTTACATGAGTAGTAGTGAATATTTTTTTTCCTAGCTAGCTTATTGTTAGTTTTGTCCGTTGTTATCAGTGAATTGCTAAAAGAATAGTTATCCTGAAATTTGTTAAGCACCATTGTTAAAAGTCTTGGTTTTCACCACTTTCTTAAAAGTATTAATCATAGGAGTATAAATCTAAGGTCAAACGTTGGGAACTTTAGTCGCAAAATGGTCCACACATATTCCTACCATCTTTTTGTGTCAGTATAAGTCTAAACCACCATCACCAGCGTCCATTATATTCTATGGGTAGGTGATACACGTAGACAAACTTTAGTGACGATCGTTACTTGACACTTTTAGTAAGATCTTTGTATTTTTGTCTAGCTTAAGTTAGTCTCATCGCTACAAGAAAATGGTTGTTTAGTACTGGATCATAAAAAAGATAAAAGTCAAACATCAGTAATTACTAAAGGTGTGTGCAAATGTTTTACTTACACGTTAGGAACTGTGGCCAAAATTTCCATAGCGACAAAGAAATTTGCGGAAATACAGTAGGTTTTATTTGGACAATTTTTTAGATCAAAGAAATTAAGTATTTACTATATAACAACGTAGGTAAAAAGCAATACATCATGCTATTATTATATAAATGTGACCCACGACACTTTTCCATGTGTCACTATTATGCTATTAAGTGACAAATTTTTTTTATGATCTTCTTATACTGTGTTATTATTAACATGACTTTATTTTTTCCAATAATTTTGTTATTGTGGTTTTAAATAAAATAGTTCATACCTTCCATCCCTTTGGAATGAAAAAACCATTGAAGGTGAAATCAGTAAGAACTTCTCTGAATGTTCCTTGGAAAGGAGGAGAAAGCCTTAAGACTTCAGATGCCACACTCCATGAATATTTCATCCTATGTATGTCATCCCAATTTAGTAGCTCACCAGGGCCTTTTGACTTTGCAATCTCCATTTGTTCTAAACCAAAATAAATATAAACAAACAAAAAACCAATAGAAATAACTCAATACCGAAAGAACATAATCTAAGGGGTACCTAATGTGCATATCAATATAAAGTTGTGGATTCAAATCTCGTCAGATGTGTCATAAATGAGTGATGAGCTATCTGGTTAGGCAAAGTTTATAAGTAACTAGATTTGGATTGAACCATTCGTTGGATTGTCTTTATGGATTCAAATAACACGGTCACAATTCATTTTAGTTTGGTTCAATCATACATGTTGAAAAAGGAGTATCAAACCCGGGTTCGAGAGTCATGGAAGTGTTATCACCGACTATAGAGTTGGGACATGCGCGGTCTCAATGCCTATTCATATTTGTATATTGACTATAGTATTTTTATTATAGCAAATTTTATATGTATCATATAAAAAGGAATTTGTAAATGATACCTTTGTGAACTCCTTCATAGATATGGGGAAGCTCAGCAAGATACCTGACAATAGCAGTGCAAGTACTAGCAATAGTATCATGTCCACCAAGCAACAATGCTATCAACTTGTTAGCAATATCTGTATCAGTCATAGCATCCTCATCATTACCATTAGTAACAAGCATATGTGACAATACATCTTGTTTTGGAGAAGCTTTCCCCTCTTCCAGATCAATCTTTCTTTGCGTAATTATGTCGATAAGTTCCTTTCTTATGTGTGCTGCACCTTTAACCGCTTTGTTAAATTGTGTTCCTGGGAAGTCTATAGGGATTGAAAAGATCCCTGAAACTAAATCTTCAAAAGGGGCTGAAAATTTAGCAATGTGCTCAGGGTTTTCTACACTGATAAACAACTGAGAGGCAATGACAAAGGCAAATTTTTTGATGAGAGGGTAGACAGCCACAATTTCGTGGTTTTCCCATTCACTTGAAAAGTGTTTTCCGGTAATGTCATCCATTACACTTATGTATCTTTGCAAAGCCTCTGGTTTTAGAAAATATGGAAAAGCTTTCCTCATCTTAAGGGCTTCATCAGACGCACTTGATTTAGAAGGGAACAACTTGTTGACATACTCTGGCACCCACATACGTACAAGTTTGTACTCGTTTGAGAACAAGAACTTGTTGCCTGCGGGACTACAAAATACCGCAGTCTTATATCCTAACAAAGATGTCATGAAGATATTGGATGAGTATTTGGCCATGCGATCAAATATAAATTTTTCAGGATGGCCATTCCACCCGGTGGAAAGAAACTCCAAGGTCTCTCCCATGAACGGCCATCCTCTTCCACCCGGTGGCTGAACACCGGTTGGCTTTTTCTTGTAAAATAGGAAATGAAGCGCTAAAGAGACAAAAATTACGAAGATAGATAGAAGAGAGCCATATAACAAGTCCATTATATATCTCTTTTGGGTCTGTTACCTAGTTCACATAACTGAATCTTGTGCATCAGGATTTGAGTTATATATGGAAATATAAGAGTCAAAGATTTGTCCATTACATTTGGACATTTGTATTACTAAAGGTTAAAACATAGGATGCTTGGTGAGTATATAAATAACTCTACATAGTTTGTAGTGATAATGATACAAGAAGTTTTTTTGTGATTCTTAGCCAACCCTTGGCATAGATAAGAAAGAGGGAATGTTTTGGCCTGCGGACAGTAGGTATAAATAGATTTATGTTTGCATTGGCTGGAACAAAGAGCGACGTGATTTGTATTGCAATGCTTAGCCGAAACTGTTTATAGATAAGAAAGAGGGTATATTTGGCCTGCAGCCAGTTGTATGCAATGATAGTCCGGGTGGCCTGCAATAGCCGAAACTCTATTGAAGCTTGTTTAATAAAAAAACACATAAGAATTGAAATAGTTCTAAAACCTTTCATCAACACATATTATCAGCCCAATAGAGATTTCTTTTCAGCTCATGGCAACATTTAACCAGAAGACCTTTTATTCCACAAGTTGTGCGATACATCACGGAAAAGTTAAAGCATGTAATAATTATAATAAATACATATAACACAAACATAATTATAGTGACAAACTAGAAAAAAGTCTAGATCATAAGGCAATATTAGCCTTACTTCACCAGTAAGTTTAGCTTAGCTGAAACCATATATCATATCCTTTAAGCAATAGTTAGTTTTGACAGTGCCCCAAAATTGGGCTTCGTCTCTAGACACAAGGGTGGTTTTGGTGTTTGTACTCGCGGCGACCTAAGTTCACGAAGGCGCTTCTCGTGAGAAATTTTTTTGGCAAATCTGTTGAAGAAAACATATTGTTGGTCAGTAATGCATTATGTGACGTTTTATGTAATTTATGGTTGGTCGTCAAATACTGGTCTGTGAAGATACTTACTCTATGAGAGCCTCCGCATTGGTTTCTTCCCTGTAGGATTCAAATTTGCCATTTTCCAAATTCACAGTTGAAACTTTCTTTTTAAGTAAGCCTTCACCTTTTTCTACCAAATAATCAATGTTTTGCTGGGTAGCTTTGTCGAATGATGCTAATGTGTTATCTAAACCATCCTCCTGTGTTTCAAAGAATTCTTGATCATTGGAATATTGATCATGAATGTTTATAGCTAAATCAAAATTTGGACACAAACCTGGATCCGTAGGTAATTTGTTTCAACGTTAAGGGCTTTGAAGACAACCGAAAGATGTATATCGACCATATCAGTGCTTGCTTGAGTAAATATATCAAGTAAAGGAGAGCCGTTGGGATTGAACCACCATCCAAACAACCCCCATTTTGAAGCCTCAGTAGCATTATATTTCCCTTCAATTTTGCATTCGCCAGTCCCTATAGATATTACCAAATATCTACGATACTCTAGGGATTGAGGTAAGGGATAGTCACTATTTCTGCGAATGAGTTGCTTTGCAATTTCTCCCATTGCAATGAGAGTCTGTTATAGAGAAAAGAATACTAACAACTAATGCCAATAAATAGAGAAGTTTTTATTAAAAAATATTGCAATGTTAATACTTTTATTTGAACAAATTTTCAAATCTAAAATTGATTAAGTATTGTTACCGGATTATTCGCTGCCATACCACCATCAACTAGGTTAAATTCATGATCTTTTTCATTGTGACTGGTTTTAAATTGATGTGGTGGAAGATACGTAGGTGCTGCTGATGTTGCGATGCAAATATCTGACAGCGGGGCATTCAAGTATGGCTTTTCTTTCATCTACCAAAATGAAAAAAGATATCATTGATAGCCATTTTTTTAGTTTGTATAAATTTCAAAAGTATTGATGTTACTATACATACTGAGCAAAAGAATAGTAAAAATAACCTCGTAGCTGGAAAAGATTACTGGCTGGAGTGTCTTGATGTCAAAGGTAGGAATAGCAACATTAGTTAATGTATCTCCTAATTTAATGTCCTTGAGCTTGTTCTGTATGGACGCATGGAGGTACTTCCCGTCATATAACGGCCCGGTTACACTCTTTACTATCCTTGTAAGAAAATTGCTGTTCTTCAAGAAATCCAAACCATGGCAACAAATTTCAAATAGTTACATATGTTAAACTAAAGTACAAGTACAAGTACACAAGGGGGTGTTCATTTTCAATTTTCCAAAGAGAAACATATCGATGAGATACAAGTATACAACTGTGAGCTCTTCTGTAAGCAAGTAGCAAAGAAAAATGATAGATCCCCTAAACTAAGATACTGTAACAAATTATTTTTTGTGGATATTGAGCCTAATCTGGAATATAACTTCATGGATCCAACCCTGCAGCTACCAAAATGTTCTCGCAATGGTATAACAATCGATCTGGATCCATGATCTTTTCTAAAATAACTTGTTTCGTGTTAGTTACTACTATATTATCAATATAACGGGAATAATCCTATACTTGTTTAATATAGGACATAAATGAAATTTTTCTATGATTGTGGATATAGTAAAATTGTTGACCGAATAAATACTATTCCCCGAGTTATTATTTCTAGCTATCTTTCCAACGAAGGAATATCTAAGTTTTGGGTTCTAAATGCCATCAAATCTAGCTCCATCTATTTACTGAATTCGAAGAAAATACTTTTTGTGTTAGAAAGTTGAATAGACTTGATTGGTTAAACTCTGATATATTTAAAAATTCAAATGACAAAAAATTGTTACCAATCTTGAGGGAAGATCCTGGGACAGTTTTGGAGGTAGAATTCTTTGATGTCCTTGGCTGCGAACATAGGGCGCTTCTTAGTTTCCTTATCATTAGGAAACTTGTCATCAGGAGCGGTTAACATCGCAGTGATGAGACCACCAGTACTTGTCCCAGCAATTATATCAAAATAGTCTGCGATTCTTGCTTCAGGACCATCTAGCTTCTAAACCATAAACCAAAGCATGTAAATAAAAATAGCCATCACTAAAAACTTATTGAGTTTGTTTGATCTACAAGAGTATTATTGTATTAAGAAACTCAAACAAAAATAGCACGGTATACCTGAAACTCAGTCTCAAGAAATTCGAGGATAATAGCTGGGATAAGACCTCTGATTCCGCCACCATCGATGCTAAGAACTGTGATCAAGTTCCCATAAGCTGGGGGTATTACCATTGAGTTAGATCTCTGCATCTCAGTACTCCAGATTTTTTTTTTGCTTAAATGTGTATCCTGCAGTGTCATCCACATTGTTGCCATGTCTATTTATAGGCCAATGTTTTACTTTTACTGATCCGTGCCACCTTTTAAGGCTTCTTAAACTAAGCTTTATTTTATTACATTTGTTAGTAAGTAAATTTTGCATTCCCATACCAGAACTATATCATGCTGTAAGAAAATTACTGTAAATTTTGTATTGACTTTACTGTCTATTTCGCTACACGAAATTTTCCTTAATTTATAGGTCTTGGGATTTATATAAATGTAGGCACATGAAAGGCATAGTATATAAAATGTGACTGTTAAAGGCAAATTGCGACGATTCTGTGTTGTTGATGCTCCATCTGTCGTGAAATTGAGTGTATTATGTGTTCCGTCCAATTACCTAATAAGGTGACAAGGAATTTAATCTGTAATGGATTATTTGGAAGAAGGAAAAGGAAAACCATTAACATTACATTTTCTATAGCATTCATTCATTGGTAGAGGCTTGTTCTTACTGAAAACCAAATAATCAGCTCGTTTTGAATACGATTTTCCTTTTTGTCACTTAAATTTCTACCTTTGCGAAGTTCATAGTGTGTTACCATCAGCTTCTAGTGCATACATCTAGTAATATAGAAAACAGTTCTTAGAGAACCTTCCCCGCCTTAAAGTGATGTAGCAAAACTTTTTTGCATATAAGCATTTGCCTAGAATTTTTTGTAGGGTCATATTCTATCTTACTTTCTATAAAGAATGAATTAAAATAAATAAATAAATAAATAAAATCAAGCTTTCTTATGAATGTCATTATTATTTATACTTTAATGTCATTATTATTTATACTTTAATGTCATTATTATTTATACTTTAATCATAGAGTTGATCATGTCCCATTCCGTACGTTTCCAAGAAAATCAAAGAACACTTCCATTGAACGCTGAACTTGTATACTTCTTAATGAGCTATAATCAGTACTATTAGCATACAACCAAGGTACAAAAAGACAAAAAAACAAAATTATATTTTTAACATGTTTACAATTGCTATTTCATTTGTTCCTTGTTTCATATCTGGAGTACTAGATTATACAGTACTTCAAATCAGAATATGATACGACCAAAAGTAATTAATTATACATCACATGAGAAATAATATTTGGTGCGGTCTTTAACAATGTTTCGTGAAGCACGTTGCATGGAAAAAAAATGAAAACTTTAATCTAAAGAAAAGAGGAGCCATTATTGAATGCCTTTTCTAAAGGACGTAAG
Organism: Artemisia argyi; assembly: GCA_030686995.1. Classification (NCBI taxonomy): domain Eukaryota; kingdom Viridiplantae; phylum Streptophyta; class Magnoliopsida; order Asterales; family Asteraceae; genus Artemisia; species Artemisia argyi. The sequence goes on from CM060708.1 coordinate 32,349,170, forward strand.
TTAGTGGTGATGAAAAGGTATATGATGGAGCCACATAAATCGTATATGGAATCTGTAATATATCAAGACCTAACATGTATTATTTGCTGATATTTATAATGTGAATGAATCAAATGATAATAACTCATCCTCAAAGTTATTTGCTCCTTATAGGACTAAGAGATCGAGTATATCATATCAATGAATTGAATTTGGCCTCTCCACACCATCTATAAATTAATCCTGAGAGTAATTCCAATGCTACGGTACGTCTATAGTTTAGTATGCACGTAACTGCCTAGAACTTTTTAAGGAGTATTACTAGTGATCCTATACAATATCGGTTTAGGAATTTGGGGTTTAGGGTAGGGTGCTTTTTAAGGTTATTACTTGATATCCAATGCACAACCAGCTCAGTGATTTAAACCTCACATACTCACCCAGCTCAGTGATGCCCATTTAGTACCACTATGTCAAAGACTCAAAAGCATGTTGTTACATGCATCGAATCAATTAGTCAAACCTGGCTAGTTAACAAGTCCTGGTCACTCTTGATCTCTATAGGGATCATGTCTTCTTGTTCAGAAAGGAAATCTTACTTTAACGAACGTATGCTCTCGTATTAAACATGGCAGGTATAGGACGTCAGTCCAAAGAGTCACATCAAGTATGCATTACGTTTTATGAAGAAAACTTTAACTTTAATCATGTAAGTAAATTAGTGAACTCAGGTCCACGTCATTAAAACATGTCATGTTTAAAGTTTGCTGACAAGAGCAACCACAATACTCTAGATGAATCTCCACACACTCACTCAATAAGCAAAACGTCATTATATATGATCATGGATGGATGTACATGTAAACTGCGAGTAGATTTCTTGGTAAAATGACATTTACTCAAGAGTACGATGCAAAATAACCGATAGAAATTGTACTCGTGGATGATAGTGCACGCCTCTAGTGATTTTTTTCCATCCTCTCAACTATTCATCATTTTGTAACTTTGCTTACTGCATAATTATACTTTTACTATTTCTCTACCCGTCCGATGGACGGTATTCTTAATAGTTGATTATAATGGTAAAACTTTGTTTACAATCACACTAAGGGGCTACTTGGTTTGTTGCTAAGAATCACAATGAGTATCAGATTTGATATGAGGTAGAATGATAATGGATATGAAAAAGTTTATGATTACGATTGTTTATGTTTGGATGTCAAAATATGGTATAAAAAGTGTATATATATTTGAATTTTATAATGAAAAAGAGAAGAGCCCACAGAATGGGTTTCATAGACACTAAATTGATGAGTAATAAGTTTATGGCTATGATATACTCATTTCATTCACACTAAACAAACACCTTTAATCAGTATGAAACCCATAACCCCATTCTCATATGCCCATACTAAACGCACCCTAATTATAACAAAATTCACACACTTTGAGACGGATAATATTAAAGAAGTTATAAAAAATAATGTGATGTATCGGTTACATGTATGAGAATTCATGTGTAATAACAAATAAAAAAAGTTTTGAGTCACTACTAAGTAAGTATCCCATTCTCATATGCCCATACTAAACGCACCCTAATTATAACAAAATTCACACACTTTGAGACGGATAATATTAAAGAAGTTATAAAAAATAATGTGATGTATCGGTTACATGTATGAGAATTCATGTGTAATAACACTTAGAGTATATGACATCAATAAAAAAAGTTTTGAGTCACTACTAAGTAAGTATGTGTTTGAGTTGATGGTTGTAAAGAGATGTTTTAAACGGTTTAAAATTCAATTAAATAATGAAATAATTTGTTGTTTTGTTTTAACTTATTCTAGTCTTTGAATTAAGTTATCATTTAAAAAACATGCTCTATGAATCTAAGTGTTCTAGTAAGATATTTGAATTTTACTTATGGGTTTAGAAAAACTTAAGGTTTATCACATGCATTTTATAATTAGGCCTCATTTTAGTAAATAAAAATATGCATTACACAACAAGGTCAATAAAAATCAACTATGGTTGGTTCTAGATCGGTATACACCCTTAATAGAATCTATGTAGTTCATTCCTGGTGAATAAAAAATGAGTTAAAATACAAATTGACCTGTAAAGCAACACTAAGAAAACATTTAAGTACCTCAAATAAAAAGCACCAAACATCCAATTTCATTAACACTAAGAAAACACTGCATGATGGCGTCACAACCTATAAGGTGACACCATCACAATGACGACAGTTTGAAGGACGAAACCCTAATAACGGTGAGCTGATGGCGTCACACCTATAAAGTGACACCGTCATAATTGTAAGTCTATATATAGTTTTTGTAGGATTTTCATTATGTGTGACACGTATTGATAGGATATTGGCAAGACTTTGGTGCACGAATTTCCCAGCTTTTATAAGGGTTTTTAACTCTCTTGACTTCATGTTTCAATTGAAGATAAGTTATTGAATTCATTAATCATTCAATATGTCTATGTGTTGTTTGATTATTTGTTTATCTTCTCTTCTTTTTAACATGCTAGGCTAGATCTATTAGTGTTTGCTTATGATTGAATGAAACATGGTTGTTAATTATTGATTGCCGTCTCTTGTTTAATTAGTTGTTTTTGGCGTTAGAAGTAGGAAAACTGGCTGGGTCAAATATATTACTAGCTTGAACGCCCTACTTAACGCTCCACTATAGTACAATAGTTGTTTTATTTGTTGTATTTATTGCGTGAATTGCGGTTGGGGATATTAAGAGTCTTAACGAGTCCTATAATGTCCAAACGTTGCGGAACTGCGGATGCTGACCTTAGGATTCTTAACGAGATCAATACATTCATAGAGTTAGGGAAAGTAGCACCACCCTACAACCAATATTAAGGAATAAAACGCGCTAATTAAAACAAGGACGTGACAATTCGACTAATCAATAGAAGATAACTAGAGAGTAATAAGATTATAAGTAAACACCTTTATTTATCATACAAGTCTACCACTTTACTTTTCTGCAATTTAATTTAAATTAGTTTATTGTTATACAACCAAACTCTTCAAACCCTGAGATTTTTAATTGCTTTCTTTTAAATATAAAAATACAAAAATAATCATCCTTCATCTTTAAACCTAATTCGTCATACACTTCGACCTTCACAACACTGTTCCCATAGAGAAAGATTAATCCCTGTGTCTTGCCTATGCTACACTATAACGGTTAGGTACACCACTTAGGAGAATTGTAAAACTTAGTGGTTTTGCAAAATTCCCCATCACATGTCATATAGCTCATGCGAAATTTTGTCTTGGCTATCAACAAAAATATCATATAAACTTAAAGTAGATTCACCAATAATTTGGTAACCTCAAGATCAAATAGTATTAAAGAAGTATAAGTTTTAGTTTGCTCATCAACAACAATAACTTTCACCCTATACATATTTGACGTATGAGAAGTGTTATAATTTTAATATCATGACAACTCATATAAAACAAAGTACACATGTATGCGGAAGCTATGGATCAAGTATAACATATAATTATTAACAAAAACATAAATAGGAATGTACCGTATGCAATCTTGAATTCTTGAACAATTGGATGAACCCTAATTAGGGTTAATAATGATCAAAGATTAACCCCTTACCGTTTTGTTAATCGATCCAAGATGTAAACAATAATGTGTTTACTCCACGTTCTTGTACACACGTACTATAAGCGATTCAATGTGAATACTAGTTCTTGAATCACAAATAAAACACTAAACAAACAAGGTTAAGTATTGTACAAAATAAATAGGGTCGAATCCCTTTTTATTTGTAACAGTCAAACTACTATGCACTTGATAAAGAAACTAATGAAAGCAACTTGCATGCATGACATGAATATTGTCCTAATATATATACTGTTCGATACACATATATATTATCTTAATATGCATGGCATGATTTACTAATATACTGTACGATACATATATACTTTCAAAGATAGGGGTTTTTTTTTTTTTTTTTTTTTTTTTTTTTTTTCGATTATTTTGTGAAGCCATGAGGTCTTTATATAGCCCTCAAACTTGTTCACCTAGTTAGAGTCTATCACCTCCTCAACTTTCACAAAACGACACTCGGACCCCTCATGTATTAGTTACTTTATTTGTGATTTAATAATTAAATATAACAATTTATATATTAATTATTTAACATCGATTCTCATACGTAAAGTGTGCAATCCCGTAGTCTCGAGTTCGATTCTAGACATATACGTATTAATATTTATCCACAACTCTAACAGCTCCCACTTGTATATCTAACTTTGACATCATTTTGATTTTCAATGTTCCTGACAAATGACATGATGGTATCAGCTGCCTGACTCTTCTTGGTCAGGAAGTAAACCCAAGTATATCTTGAGTATTCATCCACAATGACCAGAGTATACTTCTCATGGTGAATGGACATTGGACTGACAGGTCCAAAAAGGTCCATATAAAAAAGATGTAGGCAGCTTTTGATGAAAAAGGTTTGTTTGGTTTTGAATGATGCCCTGTGGTGTTTTCCTTTTTCACAAGCAGAACAAGGCTTGTATTTGGTATACACCAGGGATGGAAGGCCCAGAACTTTGTTCTGTTTGGCCAGGTTGTTGATACTCTTGAAGTTGAGATGAGAGAGTCTCCTATGCCATAGCCAGTTGATTGTCTCACTTGCCTTTGAGAATAGACAAGTCCCATTCTGAGTCAGGGATGACATTTCAAGGACATATACATCATCCTTCCTAGGGGCAATCAACACAACTTCCTTATTGGCATTAAAGATGGTCCCTCTCTTGTCATCAAACTGAACTATGTATTTGGCATCACATAGTTGGGAAACACTTATCAGGTTGTACTTGAGACCATTAACATAAGCTATTCTTGTAAAAACTATACCATTGTAGTTTACTGAACCATAACCTTCAGTGGGATCTGATGAGTTATCACCAAATACTACTTTGGGTCCTGGTTCTTCCACATATTTGTGCAGAAAACTTTTCACACCAGTCATACTTCTGGAGCACCCACTGTCTAGATGCCAAGTAGGATCCTTGATGTGTTTCTACACAAACAGTAAAATGGGTTAGTTTTTCTTGTTGACCCACTTTCTAGTGGGATTAGTCCTCAGGGACTTTTTGAACTCAGTTAGTGAATCATGGTCTGAAGTTGTGTGACCTGAGCTTCACATGTTTTACATTTTGTGGAGGTTGATGCCTCAGGTGACTGAGAAGTGTTAGTTTGGTTATTCCTTCTGGACTGAATCACTTTGTCATGTCCCCTGGTTTCATGGGAGGGATCTCCACAGATGTCACAACAATCTTTCATCATACAATCATCAGGAAGATGATCATTGAAACCACAGTGAGGACATGGTGAGAAAGGCTTGGCCTTCAGTCTTTGTTTGGAAGGTGTGGCATATTGATAGCCTTGGTTTTTGTATAGACCTCTTGCTTTTAAAGAAGCAGTGTGGGAAATGTGATCACAAGTTCTGTGGTCCTTTTGTTTGCATATCATACAAAACAGGACTCTGTAGCATTTATCAGTGCTGTGATTTGGATAATTGCATAGCTCACATCTCCCTGAGGGTCTGGGTGTGGTTTTTGGTTTGGAAGAACCTGAGGATACTGAGGGCTTTGTTGATTTTGAATCAAAGTTTTTCTCAGTAGACTCAATTTTCTCACTCAACATCCTGACAAGTTCAGCAAGCTGATCAACCTTTGAGTCAGTGCTTTCATGTTTCACTTCAGTGGGTACTGAAGATTTTTGGTGTTCAGTGGGTGCACGTGTAGGTCTTTTCAGAATAGTCTTTCCTAACCCTGATTTCTCTTTGGGAGAATGTGGTTGACAGACTAATGGTGCAAGGTCAGAATTGGGTTTTTCTCCCTGAAGTTGTTTCCGTGGAGGGAGTGGTGAATCAGACTTAGACTCAGTGATGGACTCAGTAGGACTAAGTTTATCAGTAACTCCTAGCAGCTCCTTGATAGCCTGACTTTCAGGCTCCAGGATTCTTCCAGTATTAAAATTTGGCATTTTACTATCAGGATTGTTTCTTTCAATCCAATCACTGGGTTTAGGAGCAAGTTCTTTGCTAGAGAGTATGTTTGTTGACAGAAAAGTTGTTGAATGGCTGCTTTCCCCAGAAACTTCAGTGAGTTGATCATCACCCAAACCAGTCTTTTTGGAGCTGGGTGAGAGACTCAGTGTTTCATAAAGTTTGGGGTTTTTCTGAGTCCATTTCCAAATAGTTTCCTTTTCTTTCTTAAGTTCTTCCTGAAGAGCTTGATTTTGTTTTACTAGTTCAGAGTTTTGAATTTGAAGTGTAACACTTTCAAGCTTGGCTTGTTTTAAAGCAAGTAATTCATCTCTACTATGATTTAATTCAAAACTTAGTTTGTTAAATTTTGAAAACAAGTTCAGTCTTTGCTCTTCAACATACTTAAGATCAACATTAATATAATCTAATTAAGATTTCCAATCATCATCATTATCCATAGAAAGTAAAAGATTTACCTTCCTCATAGTGATGTTGACCTATTCACCATTTCTTGCATGACTCTTCCCCACAGCAAGCTTGTTGTCATCTGATAGAGCCATCAGGGAACTGATGTGAACTTCATCATCATCAGAGGACACTTCAACCTCATCCCAGTCATAAGTTTCAGCAACAAGCCCTTTGTTCTTGGCTTGAGAAGGCTTTGGAGCTTGAGGAGGCTGAGAGATTGTTGAGGATGATTCAAGAAGGGCAAGTTTAGCTTTTGCCTTTCTATACTTGGCTTCAAAGTCAATTTGAGGGACTTTTTCAAATCTTTGACTAGACTGAAGCATCTTTGGTTGAAATTTGTTGGGGCCTGAAAAAGAGTTATTTCCTGAAAATTTGAAGGATGGTTCTGAGGTTGTTTTTGAAAAACAATCTTTAGCAAAATGTCCCATTTTACCACATTTGAAACATTCAGTATTATCATTTGCTTTTGAAGGGAATTTGTTTTTCTTAAAAAATCTTTTTGAATTAGCAAGGAGTGCTCTTTCATGAAATTCAATTTGAAGATCATTCAGGTACTCCTCACTGGTTCTTTGGTCAACCTCATCATCAGAACCATCATGAAAATCCTGCACAACACCTTTAGAATAGAAAGCAGTTGATATGGGTGAAATTGTCAAGGCCTTTTTGGTCTCCTGAGCTTTACCAGGGTATCTCCTGGTGATAAGATTGTCCTCATAGACAAACTTCCCATAGATGGCAGGGAGCTCAAGGTTCTGAATGTGGTTTGCATTTCTCAATCCCTGAGAGAAGTTTAACCACTTCTCAGGGAGACTGTTGACAAAACCAACATTGATCTCATGTTTTGACAGTATAACACCATCATTGGTCAGTTCATTCAGGAGGGTCTTATACCGAGTATAAGTCTCAGAGAGACTTTCAGAATCCTTGGCCCTGAAGGTATTGAATTCAAGCTTCAGGTCCATGATTCTATTCTCTTTGGTATCAGAAGGCCCTTCATAGCTATGAACCAGGTCAGTCCATGTCTGCTGGGCAGTGGGACAGTTGATCACTGATTCCATTATATCATCAGGAAGGCATGATATAATGATGTTTTTCAGGCGCTGGTCTTGATTGACCACCCTCCTTTCATCTGGGGTCCACTGAGCTTCAGGTTTAATTAAACCTTGGGCAGTTGTTGGGACATATGGACCATCATTAATCAACTTAATGTAAAATGGTTCCATCCCAGTTAAGTAGCAAAGCATTTGCTTTTTCCACTTATTAAATTTTCCAACTTCTAGTCGAGGGGCAGTTGCTGAATAACTTCCACCCTTTTTGTCGACAAGTTGGGGAACATCTATGTCAGTCATAGTGGGATCTTGATTTTAAAAACTTGAGCACTCTTAAGTTTTGAAAACAGGTTTAAGTTTTATAAATCAGAGGCTCTGATACCACTTGTTGGTCCCTTTTACTTGGTTAACTATAACTACAAAGCTAAAGTAACCAAGTTATATGACTTTAAACAAAGATGTATAAAACGATTAACAATAAAGAAACATAAACATAAGAGACAATATTTTTCAACGTTTAATTCTATATTAGAAGTTAATCAAAAAGAATCGTACCCAAGTGTTTGCGGAATAACACTTGGGATTGAAAACGACAAGTATGGTATAGACTCCTCACTAAACTCAATCTATGTTGAGTAACAACTTTCAGGACCCACTGAGCTATCTCAGGGGTTATGTTGTTCTTTGGAGGAGTAAAAGTGGTTTGTGAATGCTTTGCATTAATTGCACAAACTTGTCACTTTTACACCTCTCTTATGCTACCTATTTATACACAAATGTGAACAACCCTATTATACAATGATCCTAAGTGTTCCTCAATAAAATCTTGATAGATTTTATTCTCTGGCAAGGGAAACTTCTTTGGGTTAAGTCCAAAAGGCACTTTCTGATGACAGCCTGGTTTTAACCATTTGGGGAAAGTTTGACCTTAAAGTGATAAAGCACTTTAGTGAAACATATCAAACTTTCCCGTCCAGTCCCGCTAAAACTTCAGTCTTCTAGTCATTAGTCTTCAGTACCATGAAGTTGTTGAGGAGTCATGGGGTTCAGTGAGTTATTGTCATCTTCACTGAACCCATCACCTTCTTCTTGGCTTATATCACACTTCACTGAGTTCCGCCTCACTGAATGGAGAACCTTTCTTCTTAGGCTCGGTCTAAGCATCCTGAAGATGACTCAGTGAGTTACTGTTCACTCAGTGACTTGTTTATACTTAGGTTATTTTACGTTCAAATCCTTGTTAGAGGAAGATTGGGGAATTCAGTGACCCAACACATCCTTATAATATCGACTCCCTCGGGGGTTAGAAAACCCTTGTGTATTTCAACTATGGATACAAACATGAAAACCCTAGTTAGATCACAAGAGTGATAAAATGCTAGTTGTCAATGAAATCACAAAAATCCTGAAAACCCAAATATGCATAAATCAACTCAAGCAACCTCACAACCAAAATCAAGATTTAATTTTTATGATAGAAGAAGCAATTACTAAGAACTTATCTTGTTTATATATGATTGGGGTGACTCTTATACCATTGTAGGGTTTTGGTGGTTACCCGCATGGCGTATAAAACATGCATAGCGGAAAATAAACATATAAATGCCATGAAGACCAAACTTTAATATCAAGATCTCCTAATCAGAGATATAACCTAAACCTAAACATGTATTAAGGGTGCTTATAGAAGAAATAACTTTATCTCGTATGGTGTAAGCTCCTACTGCAGTCTGTCATCAGTTGCGAGCACAAAATCACCTTTTTCTTCTTGATGCCACTTTGTATGATCGACCCTTAGGGTTTTAGAGATCGATCACCACATAATTTGCATCAGGTATCTATCGATGCTGCACAGGGAGAACTAGGGCTTCGAACCTACGCAAGTTAGGTGAGCACAAAAGTGGGTAAAGTCGACTAGTCGAATAAGGGTTTGGAAAACCCTTAGTTCGACCGAATTGGAGAAGAGGGGAGAAGGGATTTCGGTTACGGATTAGGGAGATGAGTGTGTAAAATCCCTTAGGATGCGTTTTTATTTATAGGCTCCTAAGGAGGTTTCTAGAGTACGTGTTGCACAAGTATTCAAGTTTGACGAGAAGTTAAATAACCCCTCCTCGGGGTTTCGGTTGACTAACACTACCTTAAAGGGGTTTGTGTTTTTTTCATTAATTAACATCTAATATTTATCCCGGATAAATATTATACTTTGGGTAATACTGTTTTACTCCTAAATAAAAATAATCATTTCCAATGAAAATACTTACCATATTTTCATTTCTCTACATTTTCATTTTATTTCGTAAGTCGTTTCTTATTTTCGCTTGCTTGTTCTGCTTAGTATGTACCGGTGTGACCATTCGTCATTTCTGTGAAGGCAAGTGTAAAGCCCATTGTGTTATTTGCACATAATCCTATCAATCTCATATTCATAAAACGAATATAAAAGAACCAGTTATGAGTTATGGCCTGATACTGCCAAAAAACCAAAAGGCAAACCGAAGTTCAAATAAACTATCTAAAGCCCAATTTCAAATAACCCAAAATATCAAAAGCCCCTTATTTGCTGGCGCTTGTCTTGGTGGTTTTGTTTTGGTTGTTTTGTCTTGGTTGGCTTGTCGTTTTGCTTTGTTTGCTCTTTTACTTTTTGTGTCGGTTTTCTTTTATGTTTGCTTTTTTGCTTGTTGTGTCGTATTGCCTATATGTTTGTTTTGCTCTGTTTGTTTTTATGCTTTTATGCTTTTTTTTGTTTTGCTTTCTTTTTCTCGTTTTCTTTACTTCGAGCTCACTTTGCACACACTTGCCGGAGGTCTTTCTGGAAGCAGTCTCTCTACACTACTACACAAAAGGCTACAGACACCTCTTAATAGAAGCCGGTTAAAAAAAACCGGTTTCTTTAGTTAAAAAAATAGGGAGCATGGAAGCATACAATCCAGTTTTTTCAAACAAACCGGTCTCTTTAATCCAAATCACACTAAAACTGGTTCTAATATAAGAAGCCAGTCTCTGTACAAAATCAAAGACACTGGATGTTTTGATAAGACAAGTCTCTACGTGTTTCTATGACCGGCACCGGTTATTTGGATAAAAACCGGTATTTTTTCTAAATTCATAATGGCTCTCCTTGTAGATCTATAACTACAGAGGACGCCGTCAGTTTACTCAAATAAGAAAAAGATAAAATCCATCCTAAATACTAAAAAAAAAAAAAAAGAAAGAAAAAAAAAAGATCCAATAATATGTTAAACAATATTAGATTATTCAAGTAAATACTTTGATAATTGCTTCTTTCTATAATCGTCAAACCTCATCCCTAACCATATCAACCAAACGTACTCTAACTTTTTCATTAGTCGTAGGTATTTTAAAATTTGAACGACTTTATTATTATTATTATTATTATTATTATTATTATTATTATTATTATTATTATTATTATTATTATTATTAAACATCACTTTATTAGAAATTCAAATGATTTACAAGAAGTTAGTTGGAACCCGAGATACTAATTGGGAATCCGAGATATTATTATTATTATTATTATTATTATTATTATTATTATTATTATTATTATTATTATTATTATTATTATTATAAACCATCACTTTTTATTAACAATAAATAGGATTTTACAAGAAATTGGTGGGGAGCCAAGAAACCAACTGGGCCCCCACACCTCTAGCAATAGCGAAACCAATCCTATTAAAAATATGAACAGCAGCCCGCGCTCCAATGTCTTGAGTCGTAGAGAAACGTCGAATACGTTTTAGAAGAGTTACCGCATCTTTCTCAAGTTCTCCAAAAGAGGAGAAAGAGAAGGGGAGGAACCCATGTCCGATATCCACACATTTGGCCTCATACTTGATATGTTTACGTTGTGCCGCATCAACAACCGCACGACCTGGTCTAAAATCAATCAAACCAGATTGCGTCAAGGGCGACGACCCCGTAAGATCAACACAAACATCAAGCCCACCATCCCAAGAGTAAAGTAATATATCAGCTGGGCGCAAGGATCTATCCCTATCACCATAAAGCCCAATATCCACCTCCTTACGAGCTGAAATTCCGGACCGGGAGCATATATCAACAAGAACATCACGCACAATATTATGCCGATGTTTAATGCAACAATACCCGCACAAGAAACCGCGTGATCCCCAAAAATATCTCCAGTAAAAACACGAGAACAAGCTGAACACGGTACCTGAACAGTGAAAAGAGGAACACCCAGCCGATAACACAACACACAACGGTATGTCCGAACATCACGCACAATATTATTATTATTATTATTATTATTATTATTATTATTATTATTATTATTATTATTATTATTATTATTATTATTATTATTATTATTATTATTATTATTATTATTATTATTATTAACAGTGTTTTAAAACCCGGCCGGTTTAACTGGCTCGACCAGTTCCAGAAAAAAAAGCAGGTAAAAAAACCTGGGTTTCTAAAACTGGGTTAACCGGTTAGACCCGTCGGGTTTTGAGTGACCCGGGTCAACCCGGTTCTTGAAACCCAGCCGTGTTTCGTTTTTCAAAATTTTTTAATAAAAACCCAGGTTGACCCGGCGATCGAAAAAATAATAAAAATAATAAATCAAAAATCGGGTTAACCTGACGGTCGAACCGGTTAACCCGGTGCCCGGTGACTTGACCGGGTCGATTTCAAAACCGGTTACAAATTTACCCTAATATTCATTTTACTGTACGCCTCCATTCTCCACAATACTATCACGCCTCCATCATCAGGTATCATTTTCATCAATCTTTTCCTTTTATGTTAAAGAATTGTTCATTGTCTTTTCCGTAACATCAAGTAATTATTATTTGTTCTTTTCCTTTTCTAAACAAATCTATTCTTTTTCTTTTCTTTTCTAATACAATCGACCAATTACTATTATTTTCCTTGGTGTTCTTTTGTTGTATTTTCGTTGATGATCTTTGTTGTATTTTTCTTGGTGATCTCATTAGGCTATTCTTGGTGTTCTTTATTTTTTAGAGTTTATGATGGTATACATCGACGATCGATAAACAGCATATTGAACCAAAATTAGCGACCCACAATGTCACGAGAACGATTTAGAAAAGCTTTGTTGCTTCCAGAAGCAGAGGTAATTACCGTTAATTTGATTTAATTCGTCAATCAATATTGTAATTGTTTTTTTATTCTGACCGATTAATTGAAGAATATTGAAAAGCTGAAAAACATGTAAATGAAGGGAATTACTATGGGGCTCAACAGATGTACAAGACCACCAGCGCTAGGTACTACTAATTTGTTTATATATGTACCAAGTATTGTTGGTTTTTTTTATCAGTAGATTAATTAGATACTGTTGTTTGCAAGCATGTTCTCTAGATTACAAATACTTGTGCTGACATGTATATTTAATGCTCGTTTTAGATACGCGACTGTTGGACGATTTAAGGAGGCGTTAGAACTTCTCAAGTCAGGTGCTTGTCTACAATTAGAAAACGAGCAAGTAAGTTTTTAGTCCATTACCATGCTAAAGTATTACTGTATTCAGAGTGTTACAGGCCTTATATGATTTGTCTTTAACTATTAGGTGGAATAACATCCTACTGAAGGTATGTGTTTATGACATGTTTATATATCATCTAATTGAAATTTAATTTGTCGGCTTCAGCTTGGCGACAGTTTGCGTACAAGTTTTTTAAACTAAAGCCAGCTTCAATTGATATGTGTACCACTATTAGAGCGCAAGTGGATTACACCCAAGTAGAGTACGCTATACAATTGAAAGCATACTTTTATACTTGTGAAACTTGTGAATAATTAACTCATACACATGTAAGCTACTTGCTATGCTCTTCTTAATTCTATCATTATGGGAGGATGCGGTTGTGCATTTGATGGTAATCTGTATCTTCTTTCAGACTTGGTGCAAACTCATAAGTAACTAGCATGTTTGAATGAAATGGTGGTCATAACATAACTTATTACAAGGTCATCTATTTCTTTCTTGTGGCGATGCAGATAAACATAGTACCCTATTGAGTAGAATTTAGATCAATGAGATAATGAGTTTATAATAATTTTTTTCATGAATACCGTAGGTGGGATTTTCGAGGTCATTAAAGAGGTTAAAGTACATACAAGCAGGTTGGTGTTGTGTATTATGTCAATTTACCATAGTGATAGCATTGTGATTTTTATATATGTGTCTGTGGTTGAAATTTAGCTAAGGCTTCACAATCATGTACTAACGAATTACCTTTTTTTGTGCAGTTAATTCATTGTCAAAAAGAGAAGAAAAGATATATCAAAATTTTTTGAAAGAAAGGTCGGAAGTCGGTAGTAATTGTTTGATTCAATTGTCGGGTACCATGAGTTATAGATTTGAGTTCTTTTTGTAACAAATGCTTAAATGATTGCAGCTTAAAGTTATGTAAGTGTTGTTTTGTTATAGCATGTAATTTACTTTGGTTAATAGAGAAGCATTTTTACAAATTATTTCTTTAAGTTGTTTGATATGAATGGGTTAAATTACTGGCTAAAATCTATAAGTATTCTCAAGGATTGTAGCTTTAATTGCACTAGCAATTACCACAAAGATATATTAGCTCCGTTTGACAAATCAGGTTGTGGATTCTCAATTTTATGAATACCTGGAGATTTGAAAAACAAATATATATATATATATATATATATATATATATATATATATATATATATATATATATATATATATATATATATATATATATATGTGTGTATATATATATATATGTATATATTCGAAAAAAATGTCATTAAGACCGGTTGTGAAATAGAAACCAATTTATTTACTCTGTCAAAAAGCTTGTTTAATTTATAATAGAGACAGGTTTGTACTAGAAAGCAGGTCTTGATAATTATATAAGAGACTGGTTGCAAAACCGGTTTCTATGTGCTTTAATTATAGAGATACCCCCTCACAGAGAGTGGTCACAAAACCAGTCTTCATTGGTCATTCTAACCAGTTTCTATGGCTTTTTTTGTAGTAGTGCTACCTGCAGGTTACCCTGGGGTAGGGGTAGGATCTGTCTACATCCCACCTCCCCCATACCCCGCCTAGGCGGGATTGGGTATGTTGTTGTTGTTGTTGTTGTATCAAAAGCCCAAATTCAAAAATTGTAGACAAACCATAAACTTAAGTGGGCAATTGCAGATCAAATTTTATACCAATCAACAACAAAATAATAGATTCAATGGTCTTCAAATCAAAAACAAAAATCGATTCTTCGAATACGAAAACTAAAAAAAAATAAAAAATAAAAAAAATAAAAAAACCTTAAATCTAAAAGACTCTAAACAATTTTTTTTCCTTCTTCTTCTTCTTCATGGCTAGCCTAACTCTGATACCATTTGTTGGTAATTTGAAGAATGAAAGAAACAAAGAAGATTAATAAACAAAACAAAAGCTTTATTAAAATTATCAAATCAAATACAAAACCAATCCAAAGGTAACAATTATAAAATTTTAATTCAGAGGTACCAAATTATAATTCAAAAGGTACAAGAAAAACTAATGTCATTAGTATCTATTTGTAAGCAACCAATAACTAAAAAATGATCGAATCTTAAACCGACTCATAGGAAACTTACCAAAAACTAATGTCTATCCAAAACAAAATTTATGAAACAAATGCTTGACTCTAAGTCACTTTCTAATAGAACACATGAATTGAAATAGTTCCAAAACCTTTCATCAACGCATATTATCAGCCTAAAAGAGATTCCTTTTTAGTTAATGGCAACCAGGGCTGAATTTGAAAATTTTGAGGGTCTTGACGAAATTAGATAATGAGGCTTTTGAAAAGGAATGCTATATATAAAATATTATCATTTATAAGATATAATGCAATTAGCTATTTAAACGTTAAACATATTACTTATTTAATAATTTTTTTTCATCTAAATACTGTTTTCCTTCGTGAAAGATATTTGTACACATGTATATAATTGTTAACGAGGACAAATTTTGGAGCCTTTAAAAGTTTTGAAACCCTGAGCAGTCGCTTATCTTGCACACCCTTAAAGACAGCTTTGAAGGCAACATTTAAACAAAAAACCTTTTATTCCAAAAGTTGTGCGGTATATCACATAAAAGTTACACCATTTAATAGTTATAAAATAAATACATATAACACAAACTTAATAATAGTGATAAACTAGATGAAAGTCAAGATGATAAGGCAATATTAGCCTTACTTCACATTTCACAAGTAAGTTTAGCTTTAGCTAAAACCATATATCATATCCTTTAAGCAATAGCCGGTTTCTCTAGTGCCCCAAAATTGGGCTTCGTTTCTAGACAGAAGGGTGGGTTTGGTGTTTGTACCGGCAGCGATCAGGGCCATTTAGTGGATTTCAGTGACCCTGTGCTATATACATTATAGGCATACACATGCCTACAATTTATCACCAATGCAATCCTCCTTATCCCACGTAGTTTGGCAAATAAAACCAGGTCCATAAACAACACTTATATGCTTCTTTTATTTATTTATTTATTTTTATTAAAAAAAAAAAAAAAAAAAAAAAAGGCCTACATGCATGGGCATGGTCGATATTTGCTTTGCTAAACTACTGAGCTGCAGCATTTAGCTAACTGAGGCCTTGGACAACCGCAGAACCTGCAACCATGTTTAGCCCGGCCTGGCAGTGACTTTTCACGAAGGCGCTTCTCGTCGGAAAGTTTTTGAGCAAATCTGTTGCAGAAAACATATTAAAGGTCAGTAATGCATTATGTTCGTGACGTTTCATGTAATTTATGTTTGGTCATCAAATACTGGTCCGTGAAGATACTTACTCTGCGAGAGCCTCCGCATTAGATTTATCCATGTTGGGTGGGGGTTCAAATTTGCCATTTTCCAAATTCACAGTTGAAACTTTCTTTTCAAGTAACCCTTCACCTTTTGCAACCAAATACTTCAAGTTTTTTGGGGTAGCTTTGTCAAATGATGATAATGTGCTTTCTAAACCATCCTCCTGTGTTTCAAAGAATTCTTGATCATTAGAATATTGGTCAAGAATGTTTATAGTTAAATAAAAAGTTGGGCACAAACCTGGATCCGCAGGTAATTTGTTTCAACGTTAAGGGCTTTGAAGACAACCGAAAGATGTAGATCAACCATATCAGTGCTTGCTTGAGTAAATATATCAAGTAAAGGAGAGCCGTTGGGATTGAACCACCATCCACACAAACCCCATTTTGAAGCCTTGGTAGCATTATATTTCCCTTCAATTTTTCCTTCGCCAGTCCCTACAGATATTACCAAATATCTACGATACTCTAGGGATTGAGGTAAGTGAAAGTCAGTATTTCCGCGAATGAGTTGCTTTGTAATTTCTCCCATTGCAATCAGAGTCTGTTATAGAAAATAATAATAATAATAATAATAATAATAATAATAATAATAATAATAATAATAATAACAACAACAACAACAACAACAACAACAACAACTAATGCCAATATGTAGAGAAGTTTTTATTAAAAGAATATTGCAATCTAATAATACTTTTATTTGAACAAATTTTCAAATCCAAAATTGATAAGTATTGTTACCGGATTATTCGCTGCCATACCACCATCAACTAGGTTAAATTCATGATCTTTTTCATTGTGACTGGTTTTAAATTGATGTGGTGGAAGATACGTAGGTGCTGCTGATGTTGCGATGCAAATATCTGACAGCTGGGCATTCAAGTATGGCTTTTCTTTCATCTACCAAAATGAAAAAAGACATCATTGATAGCCATTTTTTTAGTTTGTATAAATTTCAAAAGTATCGATGTTACTATACATACTGAGCAAAAGAATAGCAAAAATAACCTCGTAGCTGGAAAAGATTACTGGCTGGAGTTTCTTGATGTCAAAGGTAGGAATAGCAATATTAGTTAATGTATCTCCTAATTTAATGTCTTTAAGCTTGTCCTGTATGGACTTATGGAGGTATTTCCCGTCATATAACGGCCCGAGTAAACTCTTTACTTTCCTTATAACCATATTGCTGTTCTTGAAGAAATCCAAACCATGCCAACAAATTTCAAATAAGTTACATATGTTAAATAAAGTACAAGTACAAGTACAAAAGGGGGTGTTTATTTTCAGTTATCCAAAGAGAAACATATTGATGAGATACAAGTATACAACAGTGAGCTCTTCCGTATGCAAGTAGCTTGAAAGAAAAATGATAGATCGTCCTCTAAACTAAGATACAGTACTAAATTGTTTTTGTGTTAATATTGTTGGAAGAAATCCAACAAACCGGTTTCTAGAGCGGAACCACGAATCAAGAACTACTCCAACAAGACCTCGGCTAAGGGTTATGATCACTTAATGCCGAGTGGCACCAACACGCACACGAGATATTTACACTCAAAACGTTTATTAAACGAGAGCAAGAAAAGAAGGTACAGAGGGTAATGTTGCTGAAGAGAAGAAAGTGAAGGAGTCTAAGAAAGCTAAACTTGAGAATTTACTAAAGTACAAGGCCTGGTTCTCAAGGCGGTCCCCGGTTCGAGGTTCCAGCATCAGATGAAGATGCTGAGTATCGTTAATGCCTAAGTATTACTCCTAAGGTGGAAATTGTTATGTGTTAGTAGCAAAACTTAGGAGGGTTAAATATGACTTAAACAATAATAAGGGGATTAATTGTATTTAGTTTAATTAAAGTTTAGGATTGTACTTAGATTAGGAAACTAGTTACTTGGCTTGCAAGCTAAGGTTTCTACCCCCTCATTTCTATAAATAGAGATGAGGGGGGATGCTAGTTATTCATTCTTCTTCCTTAATTGTAAAAGCTTTATTGGTATTAATAAAGGGTTCATTGAGGGTATATCGTGTGCATATTCTTGTCGGTTCTTTGTAGTCTCTCGTGTTTGCTACTTGTGCTCGATACAACTCGCGGTCTAGCGTTCCGCGATCGAACTTCGGATTGTTGTCGAGGTTTTTCCAACAAGTGGTATCAGAGCCACGGTTATTGTGGTCATCGAAGTTCAAGTATTAGATCGAGGTTCCGAGTTTGTTCGAGGTTTCGAGGTTCGGTTTCGGGTACCATCGATTGTAGCAGTAGACGATTGAGAGCATATAGAAAGTGACGTGGTTGTTTGGTTTTTCAAAACCAAAGAATATTAAATATATTTTATCACGTGGGTTATTAAACTACAAGTCGACAAGGGTGGTTTTTTTTTGTCTTTATAGAGAATTTCCTATAAAGTCTAGGACTCCTTTTTGGTTTTCATAAATTATTCACGTGATTGGATTTTTTGGGTTTTAAAAATTCAATTACTGAAGGAACTTTGTTGCAGTTTTTTTTTTGCAATTCAAGGTTTAGTCGAGTTACTTGGGTTTAAGTTGTCGACTTAGTTTCTTGGTTGCGGGTTTTCTTACGATACAAGTTTCGATCGTGGTTCGCTTGGGATTTCAAGTTTACGATCAGGTTTGCTTGTTCAAAATCGAGGGTTTAGGGTTATTCTAATTAATTCGATTTGCAAGAAGGGTTTTTAGCAACAAAGGGGAATATTGCACACGGCTTGTGAGGCTTGTCGGTAAAGTTGGTTAAGAAACAACTTGACAAGGTTTTTAGCAAGGTATAAGAAGAATGGCTAGTTCGATAGCTAGGTTTGACATCGAAAAATTCGATGGGAAAAATGACTTCGGGTTATGGCAAATAAAGATGCGTGCTTTAATGGTACAGCTCGGATGTGATGCTGCATTAGAGACATTACCCACGGACATGGAAACAGGTGAAAAAGCTGCTTTGATGAAGAAGGCATACAATACCTTGATTCTATGCTTGGGAGACCGGGTTTTACGGGAAGTTACCAAGAAAACAACTGCTGCAGGAATTTGGTTGAAGTTGACTAGTCTGTATATGACTAAGTCCTTAGCAAATAGACTATATCTGAAGAAGAAGTTGTACACGTTTTATATGAGTCCAGGTACGAAACTGGGTGATCATATAGATGAGTTTAATAAGTTGATACTTGATTTGGCGAATATTGATATCGAGATTGAGGATGAAGATCAGGCACTTATGTTACTTACGTCGTTGCCATCGTCTTATGAAAACTTTGTGGAGACATTGTTGTATGGGAGGGAATCCTTGACAATGGAGGATGTTCTGGCGACTCTGAATTCAAGGGAGTTGAAGAAAAGAACTGAAGGCACAAAGGAAGAAACTGGTGACGGGTTATATGTAAGGGGAGGGTCAGATCATTCAAGGAAAGATCATTCTAGTGGAAGTTCGCGGTTCAAGTCAATGGATGGAACTGGTAAACTCAAGTGCTTCATATGTCATTCAGAGGGTCATCTGAAGAGAGACTGTCCAAAGAAGAAGTCAAGTGGGTTCGTCAGGAAGGGTAAGCATGATCAGGATTCTGATTCTTCTGATGACGAGGGTAACGCCTACTTTGGAGAAGCCTTAGAGGTGGTCGGGAATGATGAGATGACTGAATTGGTAATGGATTCAGGTAGGTCTTATCATATAACACCTAAGAGGGATTTCTTGTATGACTTCAAGGATATTGATGGTGGTTCGGTTCAGTTAGGTGATAACAGGACATACACTATCAAAGGGACAGGAAAAGTGAAGATGCAGTTGCATGATGGTTCAAGCTTTATACTGGAAGATGTCAGGTATGTTCCAGGGTTAAAAAAAAAGCTTGATTTCATTGGGTACTCTTGAAAAAGAGTGTTATACTGTGAAGATGCAAATGGGTAGAGTCAAGGTGATCAAAGGTTGTCGGGTTATGATGATTGAGATCAGGAAAGAGAACTGTGTGTATACTCTTGAAGCAAAAGAACGACTTTTGGTGTACAAAAGCATGGAGGTTCAAAACAAGTTGAATTCAAACAACTTGGTCATAAACAAGTTGGGCTCAAACAACTTGGTCATAAACAAGTTGGTCTCAAACAACTTGGTCATAAACAAGTTGGGTTCAAACAACTTGGTCCTGGTGTTAAAACAGGAGTCCATGGAGTACAGGTTGATAAACGTGTTTGGTTTGAGGTGGAACTGCAGGGAGCTCAGGAAAATCGTGAAGCTGAGGATGTTCAGGTTAGTAACGATGATGCTGCAGCGGCTCAAAGAAAGTTGGAGGACAAGCAACTTGAAGAAAAGACAAACACGGGCTGCTTGGTAAATGTGCAGGAGAAGATACACCTTGGTATAAAGGTGGGGGCAGACATTACGGTAACCGGAGTACCTGGTCAAGAAGGTGCAGAGGGTAATGTTGCTGAAGAGAAGAAAGTGAAGGAGTCTAAGAAAGCTAAGCTTGGGAATTTACTAAAGTACAAGGCCTGGTTCTCAAGGCGGTCCCCGGTTCGAGGTTCCAGCATCAGATGAAGATGCTGAGTATCGTTAATGCCTAAGTATTACTCCTAAGGTGGAAATTGTTATGTGTTAGTAGCAAAACTTAGGAGGGTTAAATATGACTTAGACAATAATAAGGGGATTAATTGTATTTAGTTTAATTAAAGTTTAGGATTGTACTTAGATTAGGAAACTAGTTACTTGGCTTGCAAGCTAAGGTTTCTACCCCCTCATCTCTATAAATAGAGATGAGGGGGGATGCTAGTTATTCATTCTTCTTCCTCAATTGTAAAAGCTTTATTGGTACTAATAAAGGGTTCATTGAGGGTATATCGTGTGCATATTCTTGTCGGTTCTTTGTAGTCTCTCGTGTTTGCTACTTGTGCTCGATACAACTCGCGGTCTAGCGTTCCGCGATCGAACTTCGGATTGTTGTCGAGGTTTTTCCAACAAATATTGAGCCTAATCTGGAAGATAACTTCTTGGATCCGACCCTGTAGATACCAAAATGTTCTCGCAATGGTATAACAATCGATCTGGATCTATGGTCTTTTCTAAATAACTTGTTTTGTGTTAGTTACTGCTATATTATCAATATATCAGGAATACTCCTATACTTGTTCAATATAGGACATAAAGCAAATTTTTTCTATGATTGTGGATATAGTAAAATTGTTGACCGAATAAATACTATGCCTCGAGTTATTGTTTCCAGCTATCTTTCCAACGAAGGAATATCCAAGTTTTGGGTTCTACATGCCATCAAAATCTGGCTCTATCTATTTACTGAATTCGAAGAAAGTACTTTTTGTGTTAAAAACTTGAGTAGACTCGATTGGTTAAATTCTGATATATTTACAAAGGTGGAGCCAGAAAGTTATGGCCGAGAGGCAACTTTGATATTTTTTTGCAAACTACACTACAAATCGGTTCGTTAAGGGGGGCAAATTACAAAAACAGTCAGATACTTTAAAATTTTTACACTATTCAAATGACATGAAATTGTTACCAATCTTGAGGAAAGATCTTGGGACAGTTTTGGAGGTAGAATTCTTTGATGTCCTTAGCTGCGAACAAAGGGCGCTTTTTAGTGACCTTATCATTAGGAAGCTTATCATTAGGAACCTTAGGAGCGGTTAACATCGCAGTGATAAGACCACCGGTACTTGTCCCAGCAATTAAATCAAAATAGTCTGCGATTCTTGCTTCAGGACCATCTAGCTTCTAAACCATAAACCAAAGCTTGTAAATAAAAATAGCGATCACTAAAAACTTATTGAGTTTGTTTGATCTACAAGAGTATTGTATTAGGAAACAAACAAAAATAGCACGGTTTATATACCTGAAGCTCAGTCTCAAGAAATTCGAGGATAATAGCTGGGATAAGACCTCTGATTCCGCCACCATCGATGCTAAGCACTGTGATCAACTCCCCAAAAGCTGGGGGCTTTACTATTGAGTTAGATCTTTGCATCTCAGTACTCCAGATATTTTTTTGCTTAGATGTGTATACTGTAGTGTCATCTACATTGTTGTCATGCCTATTTATAGGCCCATGTTCTACTTTTACTGATCCACGCCACCTTTTAAGGCTTACTAAACTAAGCCTTATTTTATTACATTGGTTGGTAAGTAAATTCTGCATTCCCATACCAGAACTAGTATTTTTGTAACAAAATTACTGTAAATTTGATATTGACTCTACCGTTTATTTCGCTACACGGAATTTTCCTTAATTTATAGGACTAAGGTTGTATATAAACGTAGGCACATGAAAGGCATATTATGTTATATAAAATGTGCCTGTTAAAGGCAAATTGCAACGATTCTGTGTTGTTGATGCTCCATGTGTTGTGACATTGAGAGTATTGGTTCTTTTTATATGTGTTCCATCCAACTACCCAATAAGGTGACAAGGAATCTAATCCGTAATGGATTATTTGGGGAAAAAAAAAAGAAAAAAAAAAAAAGGAAAGCCGGTTAACTTTACGTTTTCTGCATTCATTGATTGGTCTCTTTCTGAACAACAAATAATCAGCACCTTTTGAATACGATTTTCCTTTTTGTTGCTTAAATTTCTAAATTTGTGCAGTTCATAGTGTGTTAACTTTATATCATTAGCTTTTAGTGTATACATCTAGTAATATAGAAAACAGTACTTAGAGTAGAGAGCCTTCCCGAACTTAAAATGATGTAGCAAAACTTTTTTGCATATAATTAACTAATTAAGCATTAGCCTAGAATTTTTATGTAGGGTCACATTCTATCTTACTTTCTAAAAGAATGAATTAAAAAAAAAAAAAAAAAAAAAAAATCCTAGCTGTCTTATGGATCACTTGAGAATTGATATTTGAATTAAACAAAAATCCTATCTTACTTTCTACAATTGCCATTTCATTTGTTCCTTGTTTCATATATATCTGAAGTATTAGTTTATTCAGTACTTCAAATCAGAATGTGACATGACCAAATAATTAATTATAGATCACTTGAGAAGTGATATTTGGTGCGGTCTTGATCAATTGTTTCGTGAAGCAGGTTGCATGGAAAAGATAAGCCATTATTGAATGCTTTTTCTAAAGGAAGTAAGTTAGTGGTGATGAAAAGTTATATTATGGAGCCAGAGAAACTATAAATACCTCATGAGAGATACGAGTTTTGTAAGTGAAAAGAAACCCTAACGAGACGAATACAGTCGAAGAAGCATCATAAGACACGCCTCAAATGAATATCTTAGAGCCGTAAGAAGGTCATGCATGTGTATAATCCATTAAGTAGTTTTGTTTATTTTATTAGTAAGCTTTAATCCATCAGGATTAATGGGCTTGTGGCCACCATACCGCTCCCCTTAAAATTGCTTTCCCATCGATCAAAGTTTATATGATGATGTTTTTGGTGAATTCTATTTATGCATTGATAACCTCTATGTTTAGTTGAGTCTTCTGGGCTACCATACCTATTCCTCGCCTACTTATCTTGTGTCTAGAAGGTAGGATAAACATAAGTAATCATTAAAAGTTTACTCGCCGATATTTAAGATCCAACGAGACAGATTAGATTACGATACTCATCATATAAAACTAGCAATAAAATAAGTGACAAGCTACTTAATTATAAGAACAGTTCTTCTTACGTGTTTCTATAATCTATCTATGTACATGATTGGTATTCACTGATTTGTTCTCATTAGTTTTACTTTTCTTGCTAATTAAATCTGTGCTAGTCTCTCAGGCTAAACCCCCGTTTATTAGATTAGGTTGTAAAACTAACTTAGATATTAAAATACTGATTAAATCAACTAGATATTACGTTCCAATCTTAGTGTTGGACACTCTACTTACCACTATATACAAATTGATTGGGTACACTGCTCGTTAAGTGTGTGTATTAGTAATAAGTCGGCTAAATATAAATTTAAAACTTGAAAAGGCAAAATCACTCTATACTACAACGTGACATACAACACGCATCAGATACTCATTCTTCTTAATCTGTGCGGGGCTAAGATGTTTCTTCTTTTTCTCATTTGATTCTGACTTACGCTTCTTTGAAAGCTTCTCTTTTATCTTTACTACACGCTCTTTCTTTGGCTTCAAAACCGTCTTAGGCTTGAAGACCTTCTCTTTTACCTTTACTGCACGCTCCTTCTTTGGCTTCAAAACCTTCTCAGACTTCACTTCAACAATAGCCTTCTTTAAAGATTTCTTAGGCTTTGAGACCTTTTCTTCCTCAGCCAAAGAATCAGAGTCAGAAACACGCTTTCGTTTCTTAGTCGTTGGAACACGCTTATGTTTTTTAACCCTCTGTTCTTTCGAATCGCTGTCAGACTCAGAAACGGCTTTCTTAGCCTTTGTATTCTTTAATACAACATTTGATTTATAATTCGTAAGTACCTCCTCTTCGCTTCTTTCACCTTCACTACTTTCACCATCTTCGCCCTCTTCACCAAACTCACTTTCCTTATCATCCTCACCCGACTCACTTTTCTTATCATCTTCACCCACTTCTTCAGACTCACCTTCTTCAGAGTCGTCCTTAGACTCACATTCTTCACCCTCACTAGACCCACCCTCGTCCTTAGACTCACATTCTTCACCCTCTTCTTCAAACTCACCTTCTTCAGACTCACCTTCTTCAGACTCGTCCTTAGACTCATCTTCATCAGACCCATCACTACTTCCAACTTCATCAGACTCATCCTCCTTATTCTCATCCTCAGACATCTTCCTTTTCACAACAACTTTCGTTTTGACAGGAGGAGCTTGAGGTTTGAAAACTTCTTCACGAGGTTGCGGTTTAACAGAACATTGAGGTTTCACAGAAGAAGATTTCTGTTTTACAGAAGGAGGTTGAGGTTTGACAACTTTTGACTTTGGTTTATCAGAAGTCGTAGCCTTCTTAGATGATTCCTTTGTTATCTTCTCTTTAGGCTTATGTGCAACAGTTTTTGATCGACCTGTATAAAAATTTTAAATGTCAATAACCATAGAATAATCTAATACAATCATATATGATTCACATATATGATTCTAACAAAATCCACTTATAAACAAAACACATCATATACATCAGTACATCACTCACAAAATCTCAGACACCGAATTCGACAAGGATATTGACAAGCATTTAGATATACCCTATTCATATTGATAAAACACAGACACAACCTAGGTGGTCCCAATGAGGTATGTTGTAATATCTTATTGACAGCTTTATTCGTGGTAAATATAGTGGAACTTATGTTTTTGTTGCTTGTTTATC
Source organism: Artemisia argyi (assembly GCA_030686995.1). Taxonomy (NCBI): domain Eukaryota; kingdom Viridiplantae; phylum Streptophyta; class Magnoliopsida; order Asterales; family Asteraceae; genus Artemisia; species Artemisia argyi. The sequence continues at coordinate 32,374,830 of CM060708.1, forward strand.
AGGATTTTGGAATTAAATACAATATGGGAAATGGTGGGCCTGCACCTGAAAGAATTACTAATCAAATTACTAAATCTAGTTTACTAATCCTAATAAGTAGTTAATTAAGACTGAGAAGCTCTTATCTAAAAACTAGATACACCTTAATGTAACTAATGCAGCCAATCAATGGCCTAAATGGGTCTATTTAGGGTCCTAATAAGCTGTTAAAAAAATTATATAAAATAAAATGAAAATACTCTTAAATGCACAAGCCAGCAAGGTATAAACGTGCAAATTTTCAAAGGCTAGCAACTCATAGCTAGGTAATGAAAAATCAATGACTTGATGGGATTGGGCAGGTTAGCTGCTCATGTGCAGTTTGGAATTATGGGTCAAATTGGTCTATTTGACTTAGAAGTCAAAGACCAGAGGTTGCTAATCCTAAACTAATCTAAATGGGACTAAAGTAAAGTAAATTAAACAACGAAAAAAAAAAACACTAAATTTATCCTAATGGCTTATGGAAAACAGTCTTAAGAAAGAAAATATGGAAAACTAACTTGGAAACTGAGAAACTAAATGAAAGTACAAACTTTTGGTTTAAAACAACTGAAAATAGGTAAACAAAACTGATTTGATTAAAAAAACAAGAAAAACATATTTTGGGCCAAAGGTGACCTAGTGCCAAACAGTCCTTTAGGGGACTGTTTTGGTGTTTTTCAAAGTGACAGTGAGATTAAAAGCTATAAGTAGGTTTGTGATACTAAGTTAAGCTATCTTAATTATAAATAAGCAAGTTCAAACTACAAATAAGCAAGACTACTCGTGTGGAACATCTATCCCCTTAAAGTCCAATTCCCTTAACTGATTCAATAAGGGTTCAACAAACCGAATAGAACCTTCAGGCAAATAACTTAAGCCTAAACTATGAATACTCAAGGGGAACTTAAAACCGCTATATTGCTCGTCTTCATCAAAATAAGCGCCGAAAAAATCTTGCAAATTAACAGCATTACTAATGGCACGTGCTGCATCGTCTGTAAGACATGAATCAACTCTTAACGAAACTAAAGACACCCTACATTTTGAGTTAACTACATTTTTGGTCCTCGTGGTTTACCGGGTAGAACAGTTTTTGTCCAAAATTTTGAAATGTAACGGATCTTGTCCAATATCCGCTGACCCGTAACACTTTTGGTCCATTGTTTGTTGACCGTTAGTTTGACCAGTTAAAAAAACATGAAATGAATAAAATACCCTTGTCTTGTAATGTCAAATAACTAAAATACCCTTCTTTCTCTTTCTCTGTACCTTCTCTTTTTCTTTTTCTTTTATTATTATTATTATTATTATTATTATTATTATTATTATTATTATTATTATTATTGTTTACACACACAAAAACAAAAACATAAGTGCAGTCACAAGCATTTTTCAGATTTTAGCAAGAACATGTGATGAAACACTCACAAGTTAACTCTAAATATTATAATCATTATCATTTAATCATACCGAATCCTCCATCATTTATCAAACTCAAACATCATCTTCTCCATATTATCAACAAACCAATATCACCACAAAAATCAACCAACCAAAATCATCATAAAAATCAATCAATCAAAATCATCATATTATCAACAGTAAACCCAACTGAATGAAAAACTCATTTAGTTGTGATTTGCAATTGAAACCTATCAAATATATAAACTTTCATATCAAGAATCACTACTACAAAAACTGGTTTTTCCCACGAAAATTTTCCCACGGAAACGAAACTGTGTGAAATTTCACACGGGTTACCGACAAATTACACACCAAATTGTTGACCAAATTTCGGTGAGAAATTTGTCGTAAATTCCCCACGAATTTCCCACTCTTTACACACTAAATTGTTGACTAAGTTTTTGTGTGAAATCCGTCGCAAATTTCCCACAGATTTGCGACCATTTTCACACTATTTGTGTTTATTAGACGTCCGTGGGAAACTTGTGGCACATTTCTCACTTATTAGCCACGGCCAAAAGTATGTGACAAATTTTAGTTCCATTACTCACGGATTTCACACGGTCTTTTTTTATAAATTAACTATTTAACCGGTCTGTGGAAAATATGTGTGTACTTTCCCACAGATTACCTACCAATTAAATAAATCCGTGAGAAATACGTGTGTAAATACCCACAGATTTCCCACAGAAAGTATGGTTTTTAGATTTTGTATACTTACACATTCTCACATTACTTAATATGTCTTCATATGTGTTTGTAGTTTCATATTATACGTATTTGTTAACTAATATAACTATTTATGTTAGTATCACAAGTGTACGTTTAGGTTTAAGAATAATCTTTTTGTATAACAAACCATTATATGTGTGTGCATATCTACACGTATATGTTCTGTATGCTTGTTTATAACCTTCATTGTAACTATATATGTTTTGTATCTATCTATATCGACATGTATATGCGTGAATGTGTAACTATATCAAAAAAGTAAAAGAAAACGATTATGTCCGTGGGAAATATGTGTGTACTTTCCCACAGATTACCTACCAATTTAATAAATCTGTGGGAAATACGTGTGTAAATACCCACAGATTTCCCACAGAAAATATCGTTTTTATATTTTGTCTGCTTACACATTCTCACATTACTTAATATGTCTTTATATATGTTTGTAGTTTCATATTATATGTCTTTTTCAATTAATGGAACTATTTATGTCAGTATCACATGTGTATGTGTAGGTTCAAGTATAACTTTTTTATGTAACAAACCGCTGTATATGTGTGGATATCTACACATTTATGTTACATATCCCTGTTTATGACCTTCATTGTATCTATAGATGTATTCTATCTAGGTATATGGATGTGTATATGCGTGAACGTGTAACTATATCAAAAAAGTAAAAGAAAACGATTATGTCCGTGGGAAATATGTGTGTACTTTCCCACAGATTACCCACCAATTTAATAAATCCGTGGGAAATACGTGTGTAAATACCCACAGATTTCTCACATAAAATATCGTTTTTATATTTTGTCTGCTTACACATTCTCACATTACTTAATATGTCTTCATATGTGTTTGTAGTTTCATATTATACGTATTTGTTAATTAATATAACTATTTATGTCAGTATCACAAGTGTATATGTAGGTTTAGGAATAATCTTTTTGTATAACAAACCATTATATGTGTGTGCATATCTACACATATATGTTTCGTATGCTTGTTTATGACCTTCATTGTATCTATAGATGTTTTGTATCTATCTATATCGATCTGTATATGGGTGAATGTGTAACTATATCAAAAAAGTAAAAGAAAACGATTATGTCCGTGGGAAATATGTGTGTACTTTCCCACAGATTACCTACCAATTTAATAAATCTGTGGGAAATGCGTGTGTAAATACCCACAGATTTCCCACAGAAAATATCGTTTTTATATTTTGTCCACTTACACATTCTCACATTACTTAATATGTCTTCATATGTGTTTGTAGTTTCATATTATATGTATTTGTTAACTAATATAACTATTTATGTCAGTATCACAAGTGTATGTTTAGGTTTAAGAATAATCTTTTTGTATAACAAACCATTATATGTGTGTGCATATCTACACGTATATGTTCCGTATGCTTGTTTATGACCTTCATTATATCTATATATGTTTTGTATCTATCTATATCGACATGTATATGCGTGAATGTGTAACTATCTCAAAAAAGTAAAAGAAAACGATTATGTCCGTGGGAAATATGTGTGTACTTTCCCACAGATTACCTACCAATTTAATAAATCTGTGGGAAATACGTGTGTAAATACCCACAGATTTCCCACAGAAAATATCGTTTTTATATTTTGTCTGCTTACACATTCTCACATTACTTAATATGTCTTTATATGTGTTTGTAGTTTCATATTATATGTCTTTTTCAATTAATGGAACTATTTATGTCAGTATCACATGTGTATGTGTAGGTTCAAGTATAACTTTTTTATGTAACAAACCGCTGTATATGTGTGGATATCTACACATTTATGTTACATATCCCTGTTTATGACCTTCATTGTATCTATAGATGTATTCTATCTAGGTATATGGATGTGTATATGCGTGAACGTGTAACTATATCAAAAAAGTAAAAGAAAATGATTATGTCCGTGGGAAATATGTGTGTACTTTCCCACAGATTACCCACCAATTTAATAAATCCGTGAGAAATACGTGTGTAAATACCCACAGATTTCTCACATAAAATATCGTTTTTATATTTTGTATGCTTACACATTCTCACATTACTTAATATGTCTTCATATGTGTTTGTAGTTTCATATTATACGTATTTGTTAATTAATATAACTATTTATGTCAGTATCACAAGTGTATATGTAGGATTAGGAATAATCTTTTTGTATAACAAACCATTATATGTGTGTGCATATCTACACATATATGTTTCGTATGCTTGTTTATGACCTTCATTGTATCTATAGATGTTTTGTATCTATCTATATCGATCTGTATATGGGTGAACGTGTAACTATATCAAAAAAGTAAAAGAAAACGATTATGTCCGTGGGAAATATGTGTGTACTTTCCCACAGATTACCTACCAATTTAATAAATATGTGGGAAATGCGTGTGTAAATACCCACAGATTTCCCACAGAAAATATCGTTTTTATATTTTGTCCACTTACACATTCTCACATTACTTAATATGTCTTCATATGTGTTTGTAGTTTCATATTATATGTATTTGTTAACTAATATAACTATTTATGTCAGTATCACAAGTGTATGTTTAGGTTTAAGAATAATCTTTTTGTATAACAAACCATTATATGTGTGTGCATATCTACACGTATATGTTCCGTATGCTTGTTTATGACCTTCATTATATATATATATATGTTTTGTATCTATCTATATCGACATGTATATGCGTGAATGTGTAACTATCTCAAAAAAGTAAAAGAAAACGATTATGTCCGTGGGAAATATGTGTGTACTTTCACACAGATTACCTACCAATTTAACAAATCTGTGGGAAATACGTGTGTAAATACCCACGGATTTCCCACAGAAAATATCGTTTTTATATTTTGTCTGCTTACACATTCCCACATTACTTAATGTGTCTTTGTATGTGTTTGTAGTTTCATATTATATGTCTTTTTCAATTAATGGAACTATTTATGTCAGTATCACATGTGTATGTGTAGGTTCAAGTATAACTTTTTTATGTAACAAACCGCTGTATATGTGTGGATATCTACACATTTATGTTACATATCCCTGTTTATGACCTTCATTGTATCTATAGATGTATTCTATCTAGGTATATGGATGTGTATATGCGTGAATGTGTAACTATATCAAAAAAGTAAAAGAAAACGATTATGTCCGTGGGAAATATGTGTGTACTTTCCCACAGATTACCCACCAATTTAATAAATCCGTGGGAAATACGTGTGTAAATACCCACAGATTTCTCACATAAAATATCGTTTTTATATTTTGTCTGCTTACACATTCTCACATTACTTAATATGTCTTCATATGTGTTTGTAGTTTCATATTATACGTATTTGTTAATTAATATAACTATTTATGTCAGTATCACAAGTGTATATGTAGGTTTAGGAATAATCTTTTTGTATAACAAACCATTATATGTGTGTGCATATCTACACATATATGTTTCGTATGCTTGTTTATGACCTTCATTGTATCTATAGATGTTTTGTATCTATCTATATCGATCTGTATATGGGTGAACGTGTAACTATATCAAAAAAGTAAAAGAAAACGATTATGTCCGTGGGAAATATGTGTGTACTTTCCCACAGATTACCTACCAATTTAATAAATATGTGGGAAATGCGTGTGTAAATACCCACAGATTTCCCACAGAAAATATCGTTTTTAGATTTTGTCCACTTACACATTCTCACATTACTTAATATGTCTTCATATGTGTTTGTAGTTTCATATTATATGTATTTGTTAACTAATATAACTATTTATGTCAGTATCACAAGTGTATGTTTAGGTTTAAGAATAATCTTTTTGTATAACAAACCATTATATGTGTGTGCATATCTACACATATATGTTTCGTATGCTTGTTTATGACCTTCATTGTATCTATAGATGTTTTGTATCTATCTATATCGATCTGTATATGGGTGAACGTGTAACTATATCAAAAAAGTAAAAGAAAACGATTATGTCCGTGGGAAATATGTGTGTACTTTCCCACAGATTACCTACCAATTTAATAAATATGTGGGAAATGCGTGTGTAAATACCCACGGATTTCCCACAGAAAATATCGTTTTTATATTTTGTCTGCTTACACATTCCCACATTACTTAATGTGTCTTTATATGTGTTTGTAGTTTCATATTATATGTCTTTTTCAATTAATGGAACTATTTATGTCAGTATCACATGTGTATGTGTAGGTTCAAGTATAACTTTTTTATGTAACAAACCGCTGTATATGTGTGGATATCTACACATTTATGTTACATATCCCTGTTTATGACCTTCATTGTATCTATAGATGTATTCTATCTAGGTATATGGATGTGTATATGCGTGAACGTGTAACTATATCAAAAAAGTAAAAGAAAACGATTATGTCCGTGGGAAATATGTGTGTACTTTCCCACAGATTACCCACCAATTTAATAAATCCGTGGGAAATGCGTGTGTAAATACCCACAGATTTCTCACATAAAATATCGTTTTTATATTTTGTCTGCTTACACATTCTCACATTACTTAATATGTCTTCATATGTGTTTGTAGTTTCATATTATACGTATTTGTTAATTAATATAACTATTTATGTCAGTATCTCAAGTGTATGTGTAGGTTTAGGAATAATCTTTTTGTATAACAAACCATTATATGTGTGTGCATATCTACACATATATGTTGTATGCTTGTTTATGACCTTCATTGTATCTATAGATGTTTTGTATCTATCTATATCGATCTGTACATGGGTGAACGTGTAACTATATAAAAAAGGTAAAAGAAAACGATTATATCCGTGGGAAATATGTGTGTACTTTCCCACAGATTACCTACCAATTTAATAAATCTGTGGGAAATACGTGTGTAAATACCTACGTATTTCCCACAGAAAATACCGTTTTTGTGTTTTGTCTACTTACACATTCCCACATTACTTAGCATGTCTTCATATATGTTTGGAGTTTCATATTATATGTCTTTTTCAATTAATGGAACTATTTATGTCAGTATCACATGTGTATGTGTAGGTTGAAGTATAACCTTTTTTATGTAACAAACCGTTGTATATGTATGGATATCTACACATATATGTTACATATCTTTGTTTATAACTTTCATTGTATCTATAGATGTATTCTATTAGAAGTATGTCAGAAAGTGGTGGGTAATTACCCACTAACAACCCGAAGCCGATTGCCACTCAATTACTTATTTTTTTTGAAAAAAAATCATAACAATTTATGCAAAACCACTTTTTTCCAGACCTTGTTGGGATTAAAAGACTTCTTCTTAAGATTGTTGGGATTCTTGTTGCTGCTGCTCATTTTGATGATTACTACTGCTCTTGAAAAGTTAGAACTACTCTTAAGCGATGAAAATATGTGACAACTGGTAAATTTGGGAACCCGGTTTAAAATGCCGCATTATAATTAAAATGAATCATTAACTTTCTTGATACAGTTTTCAGAATTTATGAGAATTGATGAATGATTATGTGAATTATCGTGATATGTTGAACGTTTGATTTCATGACTATATTAGGCACTACGCGACGTCGGCACTAGAAATCCTAATAAAACAAAAAATAAATGAATAACGGTCACATCTATTAAATAAACGTATTTATAGTCTAAATTTATGAAAAAAACGGTTTATAAAATATTTTAGTGACGTTTAATAATTATTACGAGCCATGACGTGGGTATTCGGGAAAAGTTATAAAAATTACACCGAGGTCCCTCGTGACTTTGACCGGCGCCATTGACCCTCCCAAAATAATTACACATAAGGTCCATATTGCAAATAAAAACCCTATTTCACCTTTGTCTCTTTCATTTCACCTTAGACCTAAAAATAAAACATCACACCCTCTCTTGTTCTCTCTTGCAGCCGCCGGCTGTCACCACCCCAAACCACCACACCGCCGCTTCTACCATCTCACCTCCACCATCACCTCCTCTTTCATATGCTACCTCACACGCGCCACCAAAAGCCCTCCACCACCATTTGTTTGATTCACCGCCGTCAAAACATCACCACCACCACTCCTATCATCCTCAGATTGATAGATCGGAGAAAAGGTAGGAAAATGTGACTAACACGCGCGGGTTGACTCGTATACGAGTCAACTCAGTTTTAATCTTGAATATTCGGGTCAATACTAAACGAGTTTTCAATGTTTTGTTAAGTAAAAATGGTTAAAAACAAGTTTGGTATCGAGTTGTGTTCGTGTGTGTCGAGTTGGGTACCACCGTGAGCTAAAGCTCACTGCATTCTTGCTATATTGTTGTTAATCTTGTTTTATGTTGGTTTGAGATTTTGGATTCGGTTTGATGCCGAGAGTTGTGCCCGAATAGATAGGAATAAGTCTAGATTTAAGTTGAATTGGGTTTTAGATATTGAAGTAGTGATTATCATTGTTGTTGTGGAAGTTTTGGTTACGGGCTGCCGTGGAGACGAGAGCCGAGACCACTAGGGTCTCGGCCGAATGTTATTGTTGGTTATTTGTTGCTGTTAATTGTTGTTGTTGTTGGTTATTTGTTGCTGTTAATTGTTGTTCTTGTTACTTGTTGTTGCAAATAGGTTATTGGTTGTGTCCTTGTGGCGAGATTAGGAAATTGTTGTTGTTACTTGTTGTTGTTGTTACTTGTTGTTGTTGTTGATGTTGGTTATTTGTTGCTGTTAATTGTTGTTGTTGTTGTTACTTGTTGTTGCAAATAGGTTATTGGTTGTGTGATTGTGGCGAGATTAGGATATTGTTGGAGTGGGAATGGATTGTGGATTAATTTCCGAGCTGATAGGATTAGACGGCCGAGAAATAACTAAGGACTCAATGTGTAGATATATGGATCTAATTAGCTTTAAAGTTAGTGTTTTGTTGGCTTTTTAATTTTGGTTGTATCAACTAATTTGCTTTTATATTTTTGTTGAACAGGAACAGGTCTGGACAAGTAGCAAAGATTCTTATGAAGATCGCAAAATAGATTATTTTTGGACCTTGAATCTGTTATAAAAGAATTGTTGTTACACTCGGTATGAAATAGATAGAGTTGACAAGTGGGTTTGAGTGTATTTGTAAGTAATTGTGTTTTAATGAAATATACAGGATCATGACTTCTTGACTTCTATACAAATCATAATTTGGATATTGGATCAACCCATTTTAATAGGTTGTATTGGTGCATTTAATTTTTAGATTGCAATTTTATAATTATACGAAATATAAAAATTTGCTAGCATTATATTAAATTGTACTGCTAGAAACCGTGGGAAATTTCGTGAGAAATCCGTGGGAGAAATTGTAGTGTGAAAATCGTTGAAAAACTGTGGCAAAAAAACCACGGATGTGTGTGGAAAATGGCTACTAGAAACCGTGGGAACTTTCGTGAGAAATTTGAGGGAAAAATTGTAGTGTGAAAATCGTTGAAAATCTGTGGGAAAAAAACCACGGATATGTGTGGAAAATGGCTACTAGAAACCGTGGGAAATCTCGTGAGAAATTTGTGGGAAAAATTGTAGCGTGAAAATCGTTGAAAATCTGTGGGAAAAAAACCACGGATATGTGTGGAAAATGGCTATTAAAAACCGTGGGAAATTTGTGAGAAATCTGTGGGAAATTAAACACACGGATTACCCACGGTAATATTTGTGGGAAAATAGTCAACGCCCGTGGGAATTCTCGTGGGAAAATATTTACCCACGGGGTTTTTACACACGGAACGAATCCGTGTGAAATCTGTGGATAACGGCAGTTTCACACAAATTTTCCCACGGATTTTGTCGTGGGTAAAACCAGTTTTTGTAGTAGTGAATGTATGCTTTATATTAAACCCTCATATTTTCATCTTCTTCAATCGATTCCCTTAGATCTATAAGAAAACTGAATAACTATGGTGGAGGTGAGGTGTCGAAGATCTGTGGTGCCGCATATCTGGGATCGTAATGGTGTTGTCGGCAGTATGGTGGAGGTGCGGTGGTGGCACGGGGTTGAGGATATTGATGGTGATGTTATGTTTAGAGTAGAAAAAAGGGAGAAGATGAAGAGTAGTACGGTGGCCAGTGGTGTGTCAACTTTTGGTATGTCGCCGGAGGTGGGGGTGGTGACCGGTAATTTTTGGCCGGAGGTGGGAGTACGTGAATCTGGGAAGGAGGAAGAACAAGAGAGAAAGAGAGAGAGAGAGAGAGAGAGAGAGAGAGAGAGAGAGAGAGAGAGAGAGAGGGAGTGAATGTGTTTATGTGTTGGGTGACTAGGTGAGTGATTTTTATTAGTGGTGGGTGGGTAACCCCATTACATTTTTTTTCATAGAATAAACAAAATGACACAATTGCCCTCATATCTAACAGTCAAACTCGGTCAAACAAACGATGTTATTAAATTTGGACCAAAAGTGTTACGGGTCGTCGGATATTGGACAAGATCCGTTACATTTCAAAATTTTGGACCAAAACTGTTATACCCGGTAAACCACGAGGACCAAAAATGTAGTTAACTCCTACATTTTTCTGCAAGGAACGCAACATCTTCTTGACCAAAGGGAGTATTAAAAGCATCAATATACGAGAACTTTTCAATCCCGGTTTTACGCAACGCTAGCACGCGTAACCATTTCCCACGTTCCTCTACCACCTCGTCACCAACAACGAAATCAACTTTTTCCAAACATAATTCTCTCAACTCGCTAAAGTGCTTAGCAACACACATTAGCCTAAGTCTAACTGCAAATAAGCAAGTTCAAACTACAAATAAGCAAGTTCAATATCTACAAATAAGCAAGTTCAAACTACAAATAAGCAGTCTAACTGCTTATTTGCTATAGTAACTTGAACCTAACAACAACAAGCCAATAAACTATTTTCAAAATCACAACTATTTCCTAAATCATATATGATTCAACAAAATATCATACCTATTTCTAAATATCTAAAAAGCAACAAAATAACTAATAAGCAAATTTATACAATATCTAATGTAATCAACTAATAATAACCGAAATATGAAAAAAAAAATAACCATAATATGAAGGAAATTACCAGCAACGAGAGATGAGACCTCCGTTTTATCATTACTCGATGCCATTTCATCAACTAATTCCATTATTCATAAGATTCACGGCGGTTAACGGCGGTTAACGACGGATTTGATGGTGATGATGTGACAGTTATTGAATGAGAGTGGGTGCGAGTGAGTGATTGAGAGCGAGATTGAGAGATTGAGATTTGATGGTGAGAGTGGGTGGGTGAGAATGAGACGGTTATGAAGAAAAAAAGAGGTAGGGGAATGACCAAGTTGCCCTTTTCATTATTATTAAAAAATGGATTAATCTAATGGTTAGGAGAAAAAAAATTGGACAGATGAGATGGATAGATAAGTTCTTTGGTAAATGTTAGATCTATACGAAACTTTTGGCAACGTTTGAATCCTAAACCTACTCAAATTAGGAAATATACCACAAACTAATATCTATTCAAAACAAAATTTACATAACAAACCCTAGACTTTAAGTCACTTTCTAAAAAAACACGTGAATTGAAATAGTTCTAAAACTTTTCATCAACACGTATTATCAGCCTATAAGAGATTTCTTTTCACTCCATTGCAACATTTAACCAAAAGACCTTTTATTCCACAAGTTGTGCATGTAATAGTTAGGAAATAAATACATATAACACAAAACACAAACATAATTATAGTGACAAACTAGAGAATATTAGAGAATAAGTTGGTCCAAACCCGACTTGTGAGTTGGGTCCATTAGGGTTTCTTTATGTCTTGTAATCTATAAATAGTGATGAATAATAAAGGATTGCCTACGGGTTTATTCATTGTCTAACAGAGAAAAGTCAAGATCATACGACAATATTAGCCTTACTTCACCGGTAAGTTTAGCTTAGCTGAAACCATATATCATATCCTTTAAGCAATAGCTACTTTTTTCTATTGGCCCAAAATTGAGCTTCGTCTCTAGACAGAAAGGTGGATCTGGCATTTGTACTTGCGGTGATCAGGGTCGTCTCATTGATTTTGGTGATCCTGTGCCGTAATTATTAATAGGCCCATTGTCACAAAACTGTTTATAGGAGAAATTCTATTTCCTCCTGCTTTTATTCCTACTCACAGGATCTTCACAAGTGTCAGAGTGAACGGTTTGGATGCAGAGAGAGGCCCACATGCATGGGCGCGGTCGATATTTTCTTTGCTAAACTACTGAGTTGGAACCTTTAGCTAATTTCATTTAGGTGGTGTTTAAATTTGACTTAATTTACTTAATATGAAAAAAATTAAAATCATTAATTCATATGAAAACTATTTGTTTATAACTTAGCTGTTGTTTGTTTTCTTTAAAAAAAAGTCTTAACAACCTCTTAATAGACTAAAGCTCTTAGTCAATTAGAGTTTTTAGGTGTTAAGTGTGTTTGTTTTTTATTTTTTATTAAGAGGCAAACAGAAGTAAAAACATTTAAACGGACCAGAAATGTAAGGAGCATCTTAATACCTCTAGTTGAACTAATAAACATTCAAACATTTTCTTTAAAAAAAACAAACAATATTATTTGATTCAGATTCAGACATTTTCGCCTCAGATTCAGATTCAGATACTCTTAATAAACAAACAACACCTTTCAGAGAAAGATAACGGCAAATATTAAGTAATAAACTGAAAGTGTTTGCATTAAGTAATTTTTTAATTAACCATGACTTAATAGAAAGTTTTAACAAACAACCCCTTAGTCATCATATTGTATTCGGCTATCAAATTGGGCCCCCTAAAATGTGAGGCCCTGGACAACCGCACAACCTGCACCTGTCTTCAGCCGGGCCTGTTGACTTATCACGAAGGCGCTTCTCGTCAGAGAGCTTTTTGGCAAAGCTGTTGAAGAAAACATATTCTTGGTCAGTAATGCATTATGTGATGTTTCATTTAATTTATGGTTGGTCGGCAAATACTGGTCTGTGAAGATACTTACTCTGTGAGAGCCTGCTCATTAGTTTCTTCCCTGTAGGATTCAAATTTACCATTTTCCAAATTCACAGTTGAAACATTCTTTTTAAGTAAGTCTTCACCTTTTTCAACCAAATACTTCAAGTTTTTCGGGGTAGCTTTGTCAAATGATGATAATGTCCTTTCTAAACCATCCTCCTGTGTTTCAAAGAATTCTTGATCATTGGAGTATCGGTCATGAATGTTCATAGTTAAATCAAAAATTGGACACAAACCTGGATCCGTAGGTAATTTGTTTCAATGTTAAGGGTTTTGAAGACAACCGAAAGATGTAGATCAACCATATCAGTGCTTGCTTGAGTAAATATATCAAGTAAAGGAGAGCCGTTAGGATTGAACCACCATCCAAACAACCCCCATTTTGAAGCCTTGGTAGCATTATATTTCCCTTCAATTTTGCATTCGCCAGTCCCAATAGATATTACCAAATATCTACGATACTCTAAGGATTGAGGTAAGGGAAAGTCTCTATTTCCGCGAATGAGTTGCTTTGCAATTTCTCCCATTGCAATGAGAGTCTGTTATAGAAAAAAGAATATAACAACTAATGCCAATATGTAGAGAAGTTTTTATTAAAAAAATATTGCAATCTAATATTTTTATTTGAATAAATTTTCAAAATCCAAAATTATAAGTATTATTACCGGATTATTCGCTGCCATACCACCATCAACTAGGTTAAATTCATGCTCTTTTTCGTTGTGACTGGTTATAAAATGATGTGGTGGAAGATACGTAGGTGCTGCTGATGTTGCGATGCAAATATCTGACAGCGGGGCATTCAAGTATGGCTTTTCCTTCATCTACCAAAATGGAAAAAGATGTCATTGATCACCATTTTTTAGTTTGTATAAATTTCAAAAGTATTGATGTTACTATATATATTGAGCAAAAGATGAGTGAAAATAACCTCGTAGCTGGAAAAGATTACTGGCTGGAGTTGCTTGATGTCAAAGGTAGGAATAGCAATATTAGTTACTGTATCTCCTAATTTAATGTCTTTAAGCTTGTTCTGTATGGACTTATGGAGGTACTTCCCGTTATATAACGGCCTAAATAAACTCTTTACTTTCCTTATAACCATATTGCTGTTCTTCAAGAAATCCGAACCAAGTCAACAAATTTCAAATAAGTTACATATGTTAAAATAAAGTACAAGTCGACAAGGGGGTGTTCATTTTCAATTATCCAAAGAGAAACATATTGATGAGATACAAGTATACAACTGTGAGCTCTTCTGTAAGAAGTTGATTGAAAGAAAAATGATTGATCTTCTAAACTAAGATACTGTACTATTTTTTAATTTTTTTTTGGATATTGAGCCTATTCTGGAATTTAACTTCATGGATCCGACACTCTAGCTACCAAAATGTTCTCACAATGGTATAACAATCGATCTGGGTCCATGATCTTTTCTAAAATAACTTGTTCTGTGTTAGTTACTGCTATATTATCAATATAAGAGGAATAATCCTATACTTGTTTAATATAGGACATTGTTGGGCCAATTCAGTGCCTGATAATCTCTTGTCTAGGATTTGAATGAAAAACATCCTAAGTATAGAACAAATTCCTGAATGTAAGAAATCATTAGGGAGTCATCCTCAATAAGTTCTTCAGAGTCTTGGTCTGAAAGAAAAATTCATCACAACCTAAGGCGGATCTTAGAGAGTGAAGACAAGAACAAGGATCAGGATCATTGAGTCAGTGAGTGAGGTCAATAACTCACTGACTCCCTGAAGATCTCCTCAACAAACTGAAGACATTCCGTGACTTAAACATTTTGGTAGAATGATTAAGTTTTTGATATATAGGTGGAAAATATCTCAGAAAGATAAGTGAAAAGCAAAAGTACAACAGATTACCACATTGCCTTTGTCTATAAATAGGATGTTGTAAAATTGGAATATGCTTTCTTGTATTAAAAGTTTGTAACACTTTCAAGAACTCATATTCCTTCCAATAGAACTAAGCCCAGATCTATGAATATGTCGATTGTCATAGTTCTTACTCAAACACTAACATAGGTATGTGTTTGAGTTTAGTGAGAAGATCACCACACATACGATGTTATTCAATCTCAAGTGTTATTCTGCGAACACTTGAGTATAGTTCTTTGACATATCAATAAATAGTTAAATGTTGACAATTTATTTATTGTTTTATCATATGCTTAAACTATTAAAGTGTAAACAGATCTTAGTAGACGTATTACTTGGTTGTTAAACTGCTTAATAGTTAATAAATAAGTAAATGGGAACAGACATAAAACAAAATTTTTCTATGATTTTGGATATAATAAAATTGTTGACCGAATAAATACTATGCCTCGAGTTATTGTTTCCAGCTATCTTTTAAACAAAGGAATATCTTAGTTTTGGGTTCCAAATGCTATCAAGCTCTATCTATTTACTGAATTCGAAGAAAACACTTTTTGTACTAGTATTAAAAAGTTGAATAGGCTTGATTGGTTAAACTCTGATTTATTTACAAATTCAAATGACATGAAATTGTTACCAATTTTGAGGGAAGATCTTGGGACACTTTTTGAGGTAGAATTCTTTGATGTCCTTGGCTGCGAACAAAGGGCGCTTGTTAGTGTCCTTATCATGAACCTTGTCAGCAGGAGCGGCTAACATCGCAGTAATGAGACCACCGGTACTTGTCCCAGCAATTATATCAAAATAGTCTGCGATTCTTGCTTCAGAACCATCTAGCTTCTAAACCATATACCAAAGCTTGTAAATAAAAATAGCAATCACTTAAAACTTATTGAGCGTGTTTGATCTACAAGAGTAATGTATTAATTAAGCAACTCAAACAAAAATTGCATGGTATACCTGAAGCTCAGTCTCAAGAAAGTCGAGGATAATAGCTGGTATAAGACCTCTGATTCCGCCACCATCGATGTGTTGGAGTTTATGGATATAAATTAATAAACGTATGTCTAGAATCGAACTCGAGACCTCGGGATTGCACACATTACAAACGAGAATTAAAGAATAATAATTGATATATATTAAATGTTATATATATAATTATTAGAACACAAGAAATAACTTAATGATCATTAGTTGTTAAACGTATGGACTAATTATCGTTAAAAGCAAACGAAAGGGACTATAATGTAATTCGGAAGCAAGAAAGATCCGGAAGGACCCTTGTGGTCCTATGGCCGGTCGAACTCAACAAGGGAAGGGTTTTCCCTTGCCCTAACTTGTTCCCAAAGTTTTACATTTAGTATAAATAGAAAACCAAGGGTCATTGTTTTTTAACTCTTGTACACATAACCCTAACTTGGTTTTCTTTTCCTTCTCCTTTGATCAAACCGATCGACCAAACACCCATAAGGGTTTTGGATCGATTTTTCTTATTGAAAAATCCTTGTGTTTATGTTACTAGCATCACCTTTAATTCGTTAGTAGTTTGTGTGTACAAGAACGAGGTAACAACATACTTTTGTTGTTATCAAGGGATCGATTAACAAAACGGTAAGGGGTTAATCATTGATCCATATAAACCCTAATTAGGGTTCTTCATATTGTTAAAGACAATTGCTTTTGATTCTTGTTCGGGCTAGAATCACCACGGTACGTTCCTATTTAATTTATGTTAATCTTTTATGTGTTATAGATGTTCCTACGCTTCCGCATATGTGTTTACCTATTTTATGATTGTCATGATTCTCATATTCTAACAGTGGTATCAGAGCTTGCTATAACATGTAATTGATTACATAAAACACATAAAAAACGAATTTTGATTGTTTTAGATACATGTTTTGGATCTAGGGTTTTGTTTTTTTTACCCTAACCCTAATTTAGGGGGGGGGGTTCGATTTATTCCATGAACCCTAATTAGGGTTTGTGGTTTTATTAATTAATTGGATGAGAAACCCTAGGTTGCCTACATGTTTATGTGTTATTTGGGCGTATCCTTGACCTAATTGGTAATTGTTATGCTTTGATCCGTGACGAAACATGCATGTTAGTCATGGGTTATTAATTGTTTATTAATTGTTAGTTTTTTCACATGTTTAGATAGATCTTATATTGGGGAAGACCCCATAATTATTAAAATCAATTATGTGCTATGTGGTATGTGATTAGCTTTGGCCTACGCAATTGACTTGTCAATGTATGTGGCTCACTTCCATTAAGAGGTGAAGGCCCTAGTTAATTATATACATATTATACCTAGAATTGATTTTATTAGGATCTTTTTAACAAGGTTTGCATGTGGCTAATTGTTTCACCTTTATTATTGTTATGTTATTAGTTGTTTTATTTGTCTTTATTACTTGTTTTATTGTTTGATTGTTGGACATGATTGTAAGCAATAAAAGGGTAATTTTTCCATAAAGAAAATAATACGGACTAATAATGGTGAAACCCTAATGTGATAAAGTAAGAATCTTGCAAGGTCTTATTGCCAATCGTGGTCCGATTCGCACGGTAATCAGCTCCCAGGCGAGACTAGCAAAATTCAAACTTTATTACTATTTTGAGATTGAATTCATAAACTTTTGCTTGATTGATGTTTTATACAAGTATGCTTTTAAAATTAAGTCTTTTAAGATGATATTCATAACCGTGATTTGAAGGCTTAGAAAAGAGCCTTAGAGTCTGCCTTGGTTATCACAATCTTGAATATGTCTTAAACGAATTACTTTTAAAATCATGATTGTAGAAAGTCATCTTAGGGTTTTGGCATAAACCTCAAGTAAAACTTTGTGTATTAATTTCACGAATTGGATATAAAAGTTTTTTTTGAAAACTTATGTTATAAAGATGAGTGCATGCATCTTTATACATGTTTTGATTTTCACATCAAAAATTTATACCCTAAAAATTTAAGTTACATGCCATCTAACTATAAGAAACACTTGAAGTTATTATTTAGTAAACGTGAGACGCAGGCTAAATTTTAATGACAAGGTAAATTTCCGAGTGTGCGTGAGACCACACATGGAGAATTTGCAGTTTCTAAGTTAGACGACTTAATTAAGTTGATGCGTGAGACCTAGAGCTTAAGGCATGAGATGGGATGAAACATGCTTACATGACAAATTGATGAATCAATTTGATGTAAATCCCATAATGATCTAGGAATTGGAAATCTTGTTTGCCAATTATTGTTCGACAGATTACTATCTTGTGTACTTTCACCACTAGCAGATCAACTGATGTGGTGAAACTATGTAAAGTTAGATCCTAGATTTTCAAGAAAATTAGTTGGTTATATGAATATAGCCTTGGGTATTATATTTTCTTGGAAATATAAATTATCGAAAATACTAAAATTGAATTTTGTAAATTCTTTAAATGTATTAATGCAACTCAAAACCGTAAACGTAAGTTATTCTTTTAATTGATCTACACCCGCTTGGGTTTTTGGTTAGAGTCAATATTTACAAAAGAATAAATATAGTCTTCTTTCCATTACGAGAAGTGTGAGACTTAAATCCTATTCCTTTTCATGAATGAGAAAGGTATAATAGGATGATTAGAATTGTCTAAATTCTAAATACATAACTCATAGCAAACTTTAATAGTAAGAGTATATGCACCTTATGAGTTATTAAATTAGAAGCTAGACAGATTACTGCATAATGGTAAAAGACGAATTAGATTATTTTATCTAGTTGTTTTGATTTGACCATTTATAGATACTACATACAATTGTTGGAATGGTAGATCTATACAGGAAGAAATTGCATGCCCAGCTTTTTCAAGTTAATAATTTGGAATGTGATGAATCACATTTATGTAGTAGATTACATCCTTTTATAACCTATATAATTGTTTGAATGGGTTTTCTTAAAAGATGTAGGAAAGTAAATAGTACACTATTTCTTTCACTAATTAATGAAACATTTACAATGTTGTCAAATTTAGTGGGAGTATTGTGTTCTTATGAATGAATAAGGGATTATTATTATGTTCTCTAATTCAGTGGGAGTTACAAGACTTAATGTCTTGATTATAACTTAGATTATCTGTTGATTATCTCAAGGTAAATTACTTTCCAAATATAGACACTAATACTTTCAAGGATAGTCATGTACGTTTCCTTGATTGATTGAGTAACTCTATATCTACTAGTTATGCTAATGACACAAATCATATTGACAAGCGCGTGCGTGTTGTTTAAATGTAACATGGTGTTGTTCAATGCACAAGTGGGAGAAATCTTTATTGTGTGCAAAGTACAACACATAAGAATATGATTTAAAGGATTCTCTTAACTGCAAGTAAGAGATTATAATTCTAATTAGATTTAATACATCTAATCTAAGAAACACTTGGTGTTATAATTTAGTAAACGTGAGACGCAGACTAAATATTAACAACAAGGTAAATTTCCATGCATGCGTGAAACCTACATGGATAATTTACAATTTCTAAATTAGATATCTATTAGAACATGTGTCAATATGATAACAAGGCAACTTCAATATTTATGTATTATTGGAATGACATAAATGCATGAAGTAATATATTACTACTTCAATAATTATGTATTCCAAGAATGACATAAATAAACATGAAGTAGTATGTTAACTTGAAAATATTATTGAAACCAAATGATGGTGTTCATGATTACTTTAATTATACATGTTTATACTATATTGTATAGTTATAAACATGAAGTCTTCTAAGTATTACAAGACTTATAATTAAGTAAGACGTTAGCTTGTTATGGTCTTTTAAGACATATGCAAGAAGTCATTGAGTTGATCAATGATTAATAACGAATAGTGGGATTATAACACGTTTATGTTTTAATGCAACATAAACATGAAGTGACTTGATTAAAAAGAACTTGTGTTATACAGCATGCAATTGGTTTGGAAATACTATTATACCATTAAGTTGACTTAGTTGGTAAATAGGTATGCCAACAGGAATATGGTTATCTTATATATATATTGTTAGATCTTCTTACAATATCAATTCTAATTGAAGTACTACATATGGATAGTATGTTCAGTTAGAGAATCAAACTCTTGTTAGATTGTTTGATTGAAGATAACTATGATTTCTTCTCTTCCAAAAGTTATCAAGGTTAGAAATTGAGTATGGCTTGAATATACTCAATTAGACTCCTAGAAGATTAATAAGACGTTGTTGTGATGAATCACATTAAGTCTTAAGTTGAAGTTCTGAATTTGTTAAGCCACTTATAAGAAGGAATGTTAACAAAAGAATATCAGGAACTATCAATGTGTATTTGTAATGTCCTAAAAGAGAACGTTGGATTGTTGCTCTAAATTGCTAAGTAGTTATAGATAGTCTCTATATTGCTAAAGGCAAGTGGGAGAATTTTATCTAGAAAAGATAGAAGTACAAGATACATAATCTTCTAAAACCACACTAGTTAAAATCATGATGAGGCTTAACATGTAAATGATAAACCTCAAGATGATGGAATTATCATTCATAGATCCACTTGGATATCTCAGATATTTAATTAATATGTTGATGATTATATGATGTAGTATTACCAAAATAATGAATTGGGTGAATTACTCATAATATGAATGTTATAGATGCTGTTCATAAAGATATTCAAATTTAAAATTTGGTTTATCTTAATTCTTAATAGTTAGAGAATGGAGATGAGTTTATTCAAAGATAATGTAACCCTAGTGGTTTAAATCTTTGTGAAATAATCATATGGACAAAATTGTACACATATCTTAATGAATATCTTATGACAAGATTATTAATCATACTTAAGCAATTAACTATGATTGAATACTCTTTCTTAAGTACATTAAAGATATAAAGATGGAAATTGTCATATTTACATGAATGTGAAATTTGACAATGGAATATCAAAACTCTTTCTTGAATAATTACTTAAGCGAGGACGATTAGTAATCAAAAAGGAGTTTATGAATTCATGCAAATCTTTGGAAGTGTACAAAATGCAATAATCCATGAATGGAAAAATGCATGCATCTAAGAGATTATTCTTATGATAAATTATCAAATCTATGTTTAGGTTTATAATTAAATAAGGTAATTTCTAAGTATTCCAGAAAGCTAGTGGGAGTATTATGTTATGATTTACTAAATCATATATGTTGTATAACATATAAGAGTAACATTCCATATAAGTAAAAGGTTAGACTTAATTTGGAATGAAACGTTACTTGAAAGATTTAGGAAATATAACATACAACCTTGAAACAAAAGTTTATTATTAAATAAACAAGTGCGGTAAATAAATTCTAAATAGAATATGATATATTATTTAGGATGACTAAATGGATATACATATTTGTAAAGATCAAACATGAATAAAATCTAAGTTTGACTGAAGGATTTTCATGTGCATTATATTATTGTTGTATCATGCTTAAGTGCTTAAATGATTTGACAATATTTGATATCCAATTAAAAGTTATTATATAACTTGTGTAATAGATATTCTAATGGAAAATGTTTGAAATTAGAATAATGATCCTCAACCTGGAATAGCTCCTAAATATTACACAATGGATATTAAGTTTACGGAAAATTTTAAAGAGCATATTGTGATTATATACAATGATGCTGGTTTAATTGAGATGACACTCAATAACTAGTCATGGTAGGATTTTATCCTTGTTAATGACCATGAGAACTAATTGTGCTTACTAAGAGCATAGTTGCATTATACATTAAAGAATTAGAATACTTTAAACTTTAAAAGGTTTGAAAGTTTGATTATCATAAATTAGTGATTGAGGATGTCACACTATTTATGAATACTATGTGGCTATATCAAGAAAGTTGGATGAACACATACAAGAATTTTAATTATTGAATTCTTGAAAGAAGTATTCTCAAAATTCAGATAGATCAAAGTTAGATGAAATTATGCCATGTCAACGAGTATGATTACTTGAGGCATAATTGTCTTCAAGTTATTACTTGAGACAAGATTCATTAACTAGATTTATCATGCATTGATCTATTTTGGTATTTGGATAAGGGACGTTAAGCAATTATTATTTATAATGAATTAAAGTACTTAGTACGTTTGTTTTCATTAATAATATATTGTGTCCTATATTTGCATGTTTAAAATCCGTGAATAACTAATATTATTCTAAATTGTCCATTGTCGATTAATGATATGGGAATATCATTAAACTAAGACAAATCTGAGTATTGGTTAAGAATATACTTGAAAGTATATTGATGCGTTGACATACCAATTTCACATGATATTTGATGAATTGAATATTGGACTTATCCCAATAATATGATTTAAAATTTAATGTGAGAATCATATTTAAAGTTATCCTCAGACTTGAGATACCAGATAAGTGTCATGGATGTAGTGCATTTTTGTGAAGCAATCTACCGCTCACCGTAACAGGGAGTCATAAGGGTTGTTTTCAGAAGTGTTGCAAAGTTCATGGGTTATTCTTGTAGTCAAGAGAGAATTTGTTCCTTCTGATTTGTTCAGAAGTTTAATACTGCTGGGCCCCTCGTAGGGTTGACAAAATGTTTGCGTGGCCACGCCCAAAGTCTATCTGGAATACGTTCAGATGTTTTGGTAATTTTGTTAAATCATTAAGAGACGAGAAACAGAAATTTAATAAAGAATCTCACATCTTTATTAATGTGGTATTAGAAACAAAAGGATAATTATAATGATGAATCATTATAGGTTTTTCCAGGAAACCTTCCTCGAGTTGATCTAGGGGCATTGGCGTGTTGCTAGACGCTTACCAATGTCATTATGTTATTAATAAATATCCAAGTGGGAGCTGTTGGAGTTTATGGATATAAATTAATAAACGTATGTCTAGAATCGAACTCGAGACCTCGGGATTGCACACATTACAAACGAGAATTAAAGAATAATAATTGATATATATTAAATGTTATATATATAATTATTAGAACACAAGAAATAACTTAATGATCATTAGTTGTTAAACGTATGGACTAATTATCGTTAAAAGCAAACGAAAGGGACTATAATGTAATTCGGAAGCAAGAAAGATCCGGAAGGACCCTTGTGGTCCTATGGCCGGTCGAACTCAACAAGGGAAGGGTTTTCCCTTGCCCTAACTTGTTCCCAAAGTTTTACATTTAGTATAAATAGAAAACCAAGGGTCATTGTTTTTTAACTCTTGTACACATAACCCTAACTTGGTTTTCTTTTCCTTCTCCTTTGATCAAACCGATCGACCAAACACCCATAAGGGTTTTGGATCGATTTTTCTTATTGAAAAATCCTTGTGTTTATGTTACTAGCATCACCTTTAATTCGTTAGTAGTTTGTGTGTACAAGAACGAGGTAACAACATACTTTTGTTGTTATCAAGGGATCGATTAACAAAACGGTAAGGGGTTAATCATTGATCCATATAAACCCTAATTAGGGTTCTTCATATTGTTAAAGACAATTGCTTTTGATTCTTGTTCGGGCTAGAATCACCACGGTACGTTCCTATTTAATTTATGTTAATCTTTTATGTGTTATAGATGTTCCTACGCTTCCGCATATGTGTTTACCTATTTTATGATTGTCATGATTCTCATATTCTAACACGATGCTAAGAACTGTGATCAACTTCCCACAAGCTGGGGGCTTCACTATTGAGTTAGATCTCTGCATCTCAGTACTCCACATATTTTTTTGCTTAGATGTGTATACTGCAGTGTCATCTACATTGTTTCCATGCCTATTTATAGGCCCATGTTCTACTTTTACTGATCCCCACCACCTTTTAAGGCTTATTAAACTAAGCCTTATTTTATTACACTGGTTAGTAAGTAAATTCTGCATTCCCATACCAGAACTAATAATTTTGTAAGAAAATTACTGTAAATTTTGTATTGACTTTACCGTTTATTTTGCTACACGAGATTTCTTTAATTTATAGGACTCAGGATGTATATAAATGTAGGCACATGAAAGGCATATTATGTTATATAAAATGTGCCTGTTTAAGGCAAATTGCGACGATTCTGTGTTGTTGATGCTCCATCTGTTGTGACATTGAGAGTATTGGTTCTTTTTGTATGTGTTCCATCCAATTACCTTAAGGTGACAAGGAATCTAATCCGTAATGGATTATTTGGGAGGGAAAAAAAAAAAGGAAAGCTGATTAACTTTACATTTTCTGTAGCATTCATTCATTGGTCTCTTACTGAACAACAAATAATCAGCTCCTTTTGAATACGATTTTCCTTTTTGTTGCTTAAATTTCTAAATTTGTGCAGTTCATAGTGTGTTAACTTTATATCATCAGCTTTTAGTGCATACATCTGGTAATATAGAAAACAGTACTTAGAGTAGAGAGCCTTCCCGACCTTAAAATGATGTAGCAAAACTTTTTTGCATATAAGCATTAATAGCCTAGAATTTTTATGTAGGGTTACATTCTATCTTACTTTCTATAAAGAACGAATCTTATATACTAAAAGATTAAGTAGTGTTATCAATGTAAAGTGGTCATCATAAATGTTTCATGCATTGATTGTGATATGCGTATGCTTCATGTGTAAGTACCTTGGTTTGAGTTTCATGAATAAGTTGTAAGTACATATCTCATCATATCTATAATACTTAAAGCTTACCCCCCTTAATTTAATGTGCAAGGGGGGTTGTGCACAACCATAAGTACGGTACAAACATGACTATGCATACCAAACCAATGCATTGCACACCAACAATAATTTCGTTTTTGATAAAAACTCATAAATTTGTGTATTGAATGTTGATGGAGTTACGGAACACAAAAGGTTGTAGATAGTCCTTTCATATCCGTAACTTACACAAATAATTCAACTATAAATAAAACCTTTCCATGAACATCGACATCCACATTGTGGTGTTCTCGACTCAGTTAATTACATCAATTTTCATATTACGAAAATACAAAGTAAATCCCATCCTCCTCGATAAACAACAACCAAAATCTATCCAACTCACAACAACAATACTCGAATACGAAAAGAAATGAAAAAATTTGAACAATCTCAGATTTTGTTCGTGATTATTCAGTGATATGTCCGACCATTGAAGGTCTAACACACGAAAAACAATCATCATCGATTCTTTTAAGCTTATAATCCATTAATGTCCGAAAGTCAAAAGAATAGATTTATAACAACCGTGTTATAATCTATTTCTGTTTCGTTCCAAAACATTCAAACAAAACGAAATAAAAATATTTTGACACCTACCCGAGACCCTTCAAAGGATCTTAAAACCTTTAACTTGATTTCTTGATTCGGATTAGGCTGAAAATGAAGACATCCTTGGTACGGCTGTGTTTATGTATGATGATTGATTTGTTTGCTATTCGATTATGAAAGATGAGATGTTATGGAGATTAGATTTTAGACCCATATTCACACCATCACATCCTTTTATTTTTTCTAAGAACCAAACAAGAAAAGAATCAGATCGAGGGTTGTGATTTCCTGGATTTGTGTTCGTAGTTTGGATTAAAAATAATGATTAATGTTTATGTGTGTGGCTGAGTTTGTAATAAAAGAGAGAAAGAGGGTGACGTTTATTTTTAGGTTTAGGTTATAGTGGTATTGTTTAGGGTTGATTGCAATTTAAAGTAAACAATATATGTGTCTTTTATTTATTTTCTGTCTTATATATGAATGAGAATGAGTCAATTAGAACCGCATTTTTAGTCCGAGATTGTAGGGAGGAGCGTGTGTGCATAAATGGTAAGTCATAAAATGTATTTAATTGATTTAATTGAGAGTTAAAAATCGATTATGAAAATCTTGGGATTTAATGATAATTTCGGTTCTTATGCTATTGTTTTGAACGTGTGATAATTAGTAATTCACATTTACATAATTAGTCAAATGCGATGTAGCGTATTCACATTTACATCATGTTCTAACATACATTTTAACTCAAACTTAACATTTATGGGTAGTTCACATATTGCTTGGCCAAAAATTGTATGGTGAATTAATTAAGCCTTGATGTGGACTTAGAATTTTGAACCGAGGAGTATGATATATGTAAATTACATAGTAAAAACAATCATATATAGATATGTAATTTAAGTAAAAAATGAAAGGGAGATCAATCTCAATTCTTACAATACCAATGCCAACCACTCGAAAGGAAAAGGAAATTGCATCACCCTTTATGGTATGTTCAAAGAAGGACATGATACGCATAACTTTTCGTAATCATTTTTACAATGGTGTTTTCGGTTTGGAATCAATTCATCAGTGTAAGAGATCGAGTAATTATAACTTAACTTATGTGCTTACATTCTAAAACTCTTATTTGTTCTCTATAAGTTATGACATTTATATAACTTTTTTTGAACAAACATGTATATAATTGATGAAATTAATAGACATATATTGTTTATTTACATGTAATATTTCTCATCCACACATAAAAATAAACACCAAGACAAAAATATGTGAAGACCAGATAGTGTGTTCATCTACAGATGGATGAAATGCTTTCTTGAGTTGCTTACTTGGCTGGCATCACTGAGGTGAAACATGTGAAGACCAGATAGTGTGTTGTCCATGAATTGAACTTATTGTAGTTTTAGCAATTATTTGGTTATGAAGTGAGGACTAAGGATCAAATGAGAAGAATCCTTAAAATAAGAAGGATGAGAAATAATTATAAGTACACATTAGAGATGCATTAGTTTGAATTAGATGCATCCCCTAATCTTTTAAATGCATCATAATATATTTTCTAGCTAAAAATTAGATGCATATACATATATTAGATGCATTTCATAAAGTTAGACGAATCCTATGTATTTTTCGTCCTCTGCGGGTCAAATTTGTTGCTAGTACTACTTTGCATCGTTTTCACTTCAAAATCACTTTTGAAACTAATTGTGATGCATCTAAATGAATAGAGATGCATCTAATTCAAGTCGATGCATCTCAAATATGCGGTTACAGTTATTTCTCATTCTTCTCATTTTAAGTTTTCTTCTCACTGGATCCTTACCCATGAAGTGAGATCTGTAAAATTTAAGTAATATGAATTACATGTCTCTTTGCATTAATTTGTTTAGTAGGAAAATTGTTTGATAGTCCATGAGTTTAGCAATGTTGGAGTGAGTTAAGTTTATATTATCACAAGTTTGTTGCATAATAGTAAGCCACAGGTGAGTTTTTTTGCCCAAGAATACATTATCAACAATTACATTCAGTCACTGTGCATCGCACTGGTCTTCATTACTAGTTAAACAAAAATCCTAGCTGTCTTATGAATGTCATTTTTATTTATACTTTAATTACAGAGTTCACGTCTGATTCTGGCCGTTTCCAAGAAAATGAAAGAACACTTCAACTGACGGTTAAACTTATCTACTTAGTACTATTAGCATCCAACCAAGGCACAAAAAGAACAAAAAACAAAATTACATTTTTAATACGTTAAATTACAATTGCCATTTCATTTGTTCCTTGTTTCATATATATCTGAAGTATTAGTTTATTCAGTACTTCAAATCAGAATGTGACATGACCAAATAATTAATTATAGATCACTTGAGAAGAGATATTTGGTTCGGTCTTTATCAATTGTTTCGTGAAGCACGTTGCATGGAAAAGATAAGCCATTATTGAATGCTTTTTCTAAAGGAAGTTAGTGGTGATGAAAAGTTATATGATGGAGCCACATAAATTGTATATGGAATCTCTAATATGTCAAGACCTAACATGTATTATTTATTTGCTGTCCGGTATTAATAATGTGAAGAGTTAATTACATAAATGGTCACCGTGGTTTGGCGGTTTTTTCACTTTCAGTCATTGAAGTTTTTTTTTCCGATTGGTTCAATCACTGTGGTTTGCATATGTTATGGATCCAGTCCATATCCGAATTGAAATAACCAAAAAGCCCTTGTCATCTTTTTTTTCACGTTTCCGTTCGTTTTTACATGTTTTCATTTGTATCTACACGTTTTCGTCCGTATTTACACATTTTCATCCATATTTACACATTTTCGTCCGTATTTACTCATTTTTGTCCGTTTTTACACATTTTCATCCGTACATACACATTTTCGTCTGTATTTGCACGTTTTTTTTTTCATTTTTACACGTTTTTTCCGTATTTACACATTTTCGTCCGTTTTTACACCTTTTCGTCCGTTTTACACGTTTTCGTCCGTATTTACATGTTTTCGTCCGTTTTTACACGTTTTCATCCGTATCTACACGTTTCCGTCAGTTTTTACACGTTTTCGTTCATATCTACACGTTTTCATCCATTTTTACATGTTTTCAACCGTATTTACACGTTTTCATCCGTTTTTACACATTTTCGTCCATTTTTATACGTTTTCATTCGTATTTACACGTTTTCGTCAGTATATACACGTTTTCATCCATTTTTACATGTTTTTATTCGTATTTACACGTATCGTCCGTTTTTACAAGTTTTAATTTGTATTTACATGTTTTCGTCTGTATTTATATGTTTTCGTCTCATTTTTACACGTTTTCATCCGTATTTACACATTTTTTTCATTCTTGCATGTTTTCGTCGGTATCTACACCTTTTCGTCCGTTTTTACACCATTTTGTCCATGTAAGTATGGATAAAAATGTGTAAATATGGACAAAAACGTATAAAGTATGGATAAAAACATGTAAAAATGGATGAAAACCTGTAAAAACGGATGAAAACATGTAAAAATGAACAAAAATGGATGAAAATATGTAAAAATGAATGAAAATATGCAAAAATGAATAAAATGGTGTAAAAACGGATGAAGAGAAGTAAAGAACGGACAAAAAAGTGTAAAAATAGACGAAAACGTGTAAAAATGGATGAAAACTTGTAAAAATGAACAAAAACATGCAAAAATGAACAAAATGGTTTAAAAACAGACGAAAAGGTGTAAATACGGACGAAAACATGTAAATATGAATGAAAACATGTTTAAACAGATGAAAACGTGTAAATATGGATGAAAATGTGTAGAAACGGATGAAGTGTAAATACGGATGAAAACATGTAAATACGTATGAAAACATGTAAATACGGATGAAAACGTGTAAATACGGACGAAAACGTGTAAAAACAAACAAAAACGTGTAAATACGAACGAAAACTTGTAAATACAGACGAAAACGTGTAAATACGGACGAAAACATGTAAATACGGATGAAAAGTGTAAAAATGGATGAAAACGTGTTAAAATGGATGAAAACATGTAAATACGGACGAAAATGTGTAAATACGAACGAAAACGTGTAAATACAGATAAAAAAGTGTAAAAACAGACGAAAATGTGTTAAAATAGACGAAAACCTGTAAATACGGACGAAAACATGTAAATACTGATGAAACGGTGTAAAAATGGACAAAAATGTGTATAAACAGGCAAAATCCTGTAAATACGGATGAAAACATATAAAGACCGGACGAAAAGGTGTGAAAATGGACGAAAACATTAGAAAACCAAATTTTCGGTTATTTACTAACGGCCGTTACTTAATTGTCAAACGATTTTAAAAAGAAGATGAAAAGGGCTTTTTGTTCATTTCATTTGGATATGGGCTGGATCCGTAACATATGCAAACCACAATGACTGAACCAGTAAAAAAAAATCAGTAACTGAAAGTGAAAAAATTGCCAAACCATAGTAACCATTTATGTAATTAACTCTAATGTGATTGAATCAAATGATAATAACTTATTCTCAAAGTTATTTGCTCCTTATAGATATTTGCCACATGGGATTGTGAAAATGTTATGCTTATTTATTCAAAAAAATAAGTTACTTAAAAATAATATTTGTTTGGTAGACAGAATTTATAAGAGATTATACAAAAAAAATAATCTTTCACAATCTCTGAAAATCAAAGGTTACTTCATGTAACTTATAAAAATAATTTCTTTTTATAATCTTCATCTCTAGTACTATCTCCAGTTCCAGCAACAGTTACTTTTGCCAAACATAATCATACCAATAAATTGAATTTGGCCTCTCCACACCATCTATGAATTAGGCATCGTAGCCACATATTAGCGAGATAGAAACTCATTTTGAAAAAAAAATAAATAAATAATCATGATAGTAAATTAGGCATGGTAACCAATGTTTCGGTCTCCAGTTTAGTATGCATGTACCTGCCTAGAACTTTTTAAGGATTATGACTAGTGATCTTATACCATATCGGTTTAGGAATTTGAGGTTTAAGGTAGGGTGTTTTTTCAGGTTATTACTCGTGATCCAATGCACAACCGATTACCCTGGTCCCTGTATTAATCAGAGAAGTCGAAATAAGTGGCTTAAACTTTACATGCACACCCTGCTCGGTGATGCTCTTTTAGTACCACTATGTCAAAGACTAGATCAAAAGCATGTTGGTACATGCATCGAATCAATTAGTCAAAACTAGATAGTTAACAAGTCTAGGTCATTCAAACCCTGTGGATTAGTCAGCCTAAAGGTCGGAAATCATGGTTAAAAAAATAAAAAAATCCGGGTCATTCTTTATCTCTTGAGGGATCATGTCTTCTCGTTCAAAAAAGGGATTTTACTTTAACGAACGTATGCTCTCGTATTAAACATGGCGGCTCTAGATCGTCCATCCAAAGAGTCACATCAAGTATGCATTACCTTTTATGAAGAACTTAAAATTTGAGCACGTAAGTAAATGATTGACCTCAGGTCCACAACTTAAAAACATGTCATGTTTAAAGTTTGCTGACAAGAACAACCACCACAATACTTTAGACATCTCCGCACACTCGAGATTTATCAAGCTTTTGTAAAAAACTTTTCAAATTTTTTTTATTGCAATGCAAAAAACCATATCAAAAAGCTTTTTCAAATAGTGAAATTTTTTTCACAACTTTACCCATATTGTGGATGCTCTTAGCTTTTGCTTGCATGCTACCAATTAAATACTGTTTTCGTAACACTTGCTTTGCTGCCGTTCAATCAAACAAGAGGAAGATGCTAAATACTATCATGTCCCAACAACATGAGCCATATTATTATCCTGGCCAATCATGCTTCCAGCAGCTTGCGTTCCAGCAGTCGCAGGCCAGGCCTAACAAGCCTAACTACCAATGGTCCAGCAAGCCCCACAACATTTTATGTATTATGTTCCTTCTCCCGCCTACTTTCTGACTTCAGCCGTAGTGCTTCTACAGGCATTTCAGACTATGACTCATCAAGATCGCTCTTGGAACATGGACACTGGAGCATCTTTTCACTTGGCAGACAATACAAGTGTACTCATTTCCTTTAGTAATTCAAGCATTTATCCATTTGTATTTGTTGGCAATAGTCACTTTATCTCTTTCACTAATACCAGACATAGCTTCTTGCATACATCTCATAAGCCTATTCATTTAAATCATATTCTTGTCATTGATAAGGATTTGAAATGTGCGTTTTTAGAGGGTCATTTAGTCTCTAAACCTGTACATATGTGATCAATTATTGCCCTAAATCTTTTCTTTTCACATTTTAGGTACTTGGGACGCGAAAGCTGGAAATCAATATGTTTTTGGCTATTTTGGATGAAGAAACGAAGAAAACAACCAAGTCGCGAATTCGACAAAAAGGGACCCTAGCGACGTCACAAGCTATGACGTGACGTTGTCACTTGCATTTGAAGATGATGATTTGATGTAAATTTTACAAGTGACGGTTCAGATAATTTACAAGGCTGGAGAGCTGATAGCGTCACAGTTCATGATGGCGTCAGAGACTACATAGCGACGGTGTCACAAGGCGACACAGCTATAGAAGAAACCCTAATGAAGGCGGGCTGACGGCGTCACAACCATAACGTGACGCCGTCACCGGTGTATATATTTTTGTTTATTTTTCATTATTCATGTAACATCTTGGAGGATCATATTGTGCACAATTTTTAGAGCATTTGTAAGGGTTTTTCAGCCCCCAAACCCTATGTTTAATTGAGGTTAAGTATTCTTATTTAATCATTTAATATATTTATGTGTTGTTTGATTATATGTTTTTCATCTCTTCTCTTTAACTTGCTCGATTAAATTAACTAGTGTTTGCATAGATTTGAATGAAACCTAGTTATTAATTATTGATTGTCGTCTCTTGTTTAATTGGTTTCCTCACATTAGGAGTAGGAAAACTAGCTTCATTCTTAGATGTATTAGCTTGAACGTCCGACTAAATGCAACACTAGATTGCACTAATTGTGTTTCTTGTTGCGTTTATTGCATGAATTGCATCTTTTTGATAGTAAGAGTTCTAATAACCTTAAGATTCTTAAAGGAGACTTATACATTCATAGAGTTAGGGTATATGGCACCTCCCTACGACCAATATTAAGGAATACAAAACGCGCCAATTAAAACAAGGACGTGACAATTCGACTAATTAATAAGAGATAACTAGGGAGTAAGGATAATTTAGGTGCACACCTTAATCTATCATAGTAGTTACCACTTTACTTTTTCCGCATAATTAGTTTAATTTAGTTTTTATTAGTTTTAAAAACTCATTCTTCAAACCCCGAGATATTTTAATTTGTTTTTTTTTAAAATATAAAAATACAAAAAGAATCATCCCTCACCTTTAAACCTATCTCTTTATATACTTCGGCCTTCACAACACTATTCCCCTAGAGAACGATCAATGCCCCGTATCTTGTCTATACTACACTACAACGGTTAGGTACACTGCCTAGGAGGATTGTAAAACTTCTTGAGGTTTATAATATATGCATCAGTCACCTCTTACATAATTAAGAATATAATTTATGTTCGTAAATTTACCCGTGACAATGATGTTTCTGTTGAACTTGATGCTTATGGTTTTTCTGTAAAAGATTACCAAACCCGAAGGCTTCTTCTCCCTTGGGATAGTACGAGTGACCTTTACTTGGTTACTCAACAACCTCCATTTCAAATTCTAGTTCTTTTGTTTTCATTAGTTCTACTACTTGGCACAGACGCCTCGTCATCCCAGGGAAGATGTGCTTCGTCGTTTAGAGTCAAGTAATTTAATTTGGTGTAAGAAATCAAAGTTACCCATTCTGTGTTATGCGTATCAATTATGTAAACATGTGAAGCTTCCATTTTATAGTTCTGAATCTTTGGTTGAGTCTGTGTTTGAAATTATTTAATCAGATTTATGGACATCCCCAATTCTTAGTGATAGTGGAATCAAATATTATGCTATTTTCTTAATTCACTTTTCACACTTTGTTTGGGTCTACCCTTTGCATAAAAAATATGATTTGTTTGATACTTTTGTTGCTTTTCTTGCTTATGTCAATAAACAATTTAATGTACATATCAAGGCTTTGAAGTGTAACCATGGGGGCGAAGACAACACACATTTCAATGAATTTTTTCGCCAAAATGGCATACAATTTCGTTTTTCTTGCCCTCGTACTTCCCAACATAATGGAAAATACGAACATATGCTTCCCACGATTAATAACCTTATCCGTACATTGCTCTTTCAAGATCACATATCTACCTCTTATTAGGTGGAAGCTCTTAATATGGCCACTCACCTTTTGAACATATTACCTTCCGCCGCCATTTTTTAATAACGAAATATCATTCACCAAACTTTATGACCAAATATCCACTTATGAACATTTGTGTGTTTTTGGATGTATTTGCTATCCTCACGTTGATGTTGCACACAAAGGTGAACCCCGTTCTACACCTTGCATATTTCTAGGTTACCCTGCCAATCACCTTGGTCAACGATGTCTCGACTTATCCTCCAATGACATAATTACTCCGAGACATGTAAGGTTTGATGAAGACATTTTCTCTTGGGACTGTCACGTCATCTACTAAACCCACTAATGACTTCCTTGTATCACCCCTATTACTAAATGTGCAACCTAATACCAATATTCCAATACTTGAACCAACTATCTAGCACAAAGATCCTCCAGCCAACCCACTTCAACCCATTACCCATTCCACAAATACTCCACACATCCCACCTGCTAATACACAACCCATTAACCATTTACCTCATGATTGGTCCCGAAACGGTCAGTTATTATTGACCAGGGTCAATAAGTCAAAGACAGCTCCGTTCTAATTCTCCGGTGATAGTATAGTGTGTCCCCGGGTCGTTAAGTCCCAGCGAGATTGAAATGGTGTTTTCGGAAAACGTTTATGGGAATGAGTGGCACTGAGGACAGTAGCCAAAATGATTGGGCTACTGTTCCAATTCTCCGGTGATAGTATAGTGTGTCCCCGGGTCGTTAAGTCCCAACGAGATTGAAATGGTGTTTTTGGAAAACGTTTATGGGAATGAGTGGCACTGAGGACAGTAGCCAAAATGATTGGGAATTGATTTTGCTACTGACATTTTGGTATTTACACAATGATATAATATTTATAGATATACAGATATATGCACAAATTCATAATTTGGAATCAGGTAACAGACAGAAAAATGGGTTTTAGCAAATTACAAACTACAAGGGGTCCAAGTGAACTTTTTGAAACTTAAAATTTTAAAAGAAAATTTAAAATGAAAATTAAATTATAAAAATGATTATTTTAATATTTAAATATTATTTAATTAATTAAAACTATTTAAAAAGTAAATTTAATCTAATTTAAATTAACTAAAAATTATAAAGATTACAATTTAAACTAAAAATTTCCAAAACTAATTTCTAAACCTTAAAATGAACTTGAAGAAAGTATAAAAAATAAAAATAAATATTTTTGTCTTATTATGAGTTTTTTATTAATTAAAAACTAATTATATTAATTATACTAATTAAACTATTTTAAATTACTAATTAAACTATTTAACCATCACAGGAATCCTACAAAATTATAAAAATTTGCTAAAA
Organism: Artemisia argyi; assembly: GCA_030686995.1. Taxonomy (NCBI): domain Eukaryota; kingdom Viridiplantae; phylum Streptophyta; class Magnoliopsida; order Asterales; family Asteraceae; genus Artemisia; species Artemisia argyi. The sequence goes on from CM060708.1 coordinate 32,409,921, forward strand.
ATTATCTTTAGACTATTTCACTAATTATTTACCTTTTAATTAATTTAAATCTAATTTAACTAATTTAAATGAGAAAATTGGAAAATGAACAGTAGAAATTAAAAATATATTTTCTAAATGTCTTAATAATTTATAAAAGCTAGAAAAAGTATAAAAACCTACTGTTATTAATTAAAATTTAAGAAAACTAATTTATTACTAATATTACCTATTTAATTAATTAAACTACTTTTAATTCTAATAAATAGTAAACTGTTTAGGAAAATCTAAGAAAATTATTATAAATACTTAAAGGTAAAAGGAAATTAAGAAAATTATAAAAATGGAAAAGTGCTTATTAATAAGCTGAAAAGAAAATTGAAAAAGATTGAATTTATTAAATAGAAGCTATCACTAATTTTATGTTTGGTTTTTTGGTGTTTTTGTTTTTGACAGCTAAAAATGAGATGAAAATAAAAAACTTTTGTGAAACAACTTTTTATATAGCTTAAAAATAAGTTGTGTGCACCCCCTTAACCAAAACAGTTTACTATTTTTGACTAAGTGGGAAATTAAGCTCAAATGACTATATGTGGGGTCCACAATGATGAAACTTGGTTCAATTAAGCACAACAGACTTATATAAGCTAGAAACAACAAACTATAAGCACTGATAAGCTATTTAGATCCAAAAATAAGCACTTGATGATTTAAGCTAAACACAGAAATGGGACAAACTTTAGAGGTGATTCCAGGTGGGGTCCACTAAGCCTAAGGTCAAACAAATGGTCAAACTTTGAAGCTTGCCAGGAGGGGGGTTGGGAAAACCCAAAGTGAACCAATGAGACCCACTGAGGTGGCCTACAACAGCCACCAAAGGTGGTGGTGTAGTGGTGGTTTGTTGATGCAGGGGAGGTCAGTCCCCCTGCAAGTGTGTTTGGCTAGGTGTGGGGCCCAGTATAAAATTCACTAAAATAAAAGGGAGGTGAGACCTTAAAGATAAGATGGGGGGCTACTAAACCTAGAAATTTCTAGGTCTCAAACAACTCTAAATAATCAGATTAAATCTTGCAGGTTTTGTGAAAAACTGAGAGACTTCGCTTTTGACTTTCAAATTCTTACACCTAAGTTGACTAAATGGAATTTTGATCCAATTCTACAAGCTGAGAAGTATGTTATAAGCCTAAGTGAGATCAAATAAATATTTACCTACACTTTATACTATGATTCTTGGGTTTGTGGATCTAAAATCCCCACACAGTTGACTGTGGGAGTGATTTCTTTGGATTTTTGACTTTTTGTGCTACAAGCACCAATTTTATGACTCCTCAACCTTAGTTGTACCTAATGCAAACTAAGGGAACAGAAGTCAAAACAAAATGGACAATAAAAGCCACAGCAATCCACTAAACCTAACACCCCTATTTGCAACTGATTTACTAGATTTATAAAGCAAATGATTAAAATTGTCCACTAATCTTATAAGCTAAATTATACAAAGCTGTAGTGAGTCTATTTAAACAACTTTAATCAGCTAATAACAACAACTACTAAAGAACACAAATTATAGCAAAACGATACTCAAAAGCTTACTTGACATCCATGTCCACAAGTTAACTGAGATCAGAGAACCACCTATTGTCTCCCATGAGACTCTAAACCATTTTCCACTTCCTTCCCTGCTGCTGCTTATCCTTCTTCTGCTACTTTTAATTTTTTTTTCTTTGTATTTCCCTTTTTTTTTTCTTTTTCTGAGTTTTGCTTTCTTTTGATTCAAAATAACTTTTACAAGATTAAAGGTTCACTCTGAGACTAAATATGTTGCTTGTGAAACAAATAACAAGGAATTTAAATTTTAACTAAAAATATGAATATCATGAAACTTGAACAACACTTGCATTAACTTGAAAATTTAAGAGTACACTGAATATTAAATCTAATTTAACTAATAATACAAGAAAAAGAGTGAGATGCCCTAATGGCTTACATGAACTTCTTATTTATACTAATTTCCTAAAACTAGGGTTTCTTCCTTTTGAGTGCCTCTTCTGTGAGATAAAATGGTCCACAGGCTTCCACTTGACCTCCTGATTAAATCCCAACCATCAATTGTGAAATAGAGTGATCCTGGCTCTTGATTATATTTTGGCGCCAAAATGGATTTTTGCAATTGGCTCTGATAATCAGACAAGGGGGTGCATTAAATGTGGAGGGGACGTTAGGTGTACATGGTGGGGGTGAGTGGTTTGGGTGGTGGGATAAGATGGGAGAGGTGAGGTGATGGCTGCAGGGTCAAGTTGGGAGGGAAAGGGGGTAGGGGTAGTGATGGTGTTTGACTTGTTTGACCAAGGGTCAACATTTGACCCCCGGTGTATTACAAAGGGTGGGTTTTGTTTGTGTTTGGGCTCAGGGATCATATGGGCCAGATATAAAAACAAGGGAGGTGGGCTGGTGGTGTTGTGGATTGGACTTGGATTTGGTTTTAATAGTATTAAGGGTCCGGTTTTGGTTTTGAATATCACAAGGACCATTTTTGTAAATAGCCGAAAGTTTGGGGTTGTAATTTGACATTTTTCCAAAGTTTGTCACAAGGGTAAATCCTGCCAATGATGAATGGTATGAGGACCAAAATTGATTTTTCCATTTTAAACTTCCCAGGGACTATTTCTGCCAAACTTTCAAACTTCAGGGACCTGTTTTGCAATTTCACCAAACTTTTCAACCAAGGACCAATCCTGCCATATATGAGAAGTACAAGGACAAAATTTGTTTTTCTCAAAGGTTTAATATCCCAGGGACCATTTTGGACAATTTTCCAAACTTTAGGGACTAAACTTGACATTTTGTGAAACTTTGCACCAAAGGACTAATCATGTAACTTTTTGATTTAAAAGGACCTTTGGTGACTTTTTCAAGTTTTTAGAACAACAAGGGACTAGATTTGACAACTTTTGAAAGTTGAGGGACTGAAACTGCCAATTTTGCAAACTTTGTACGTTTTTCATCTGTTTTTTAATGTTTTGCATTTGAAACATATAAAACACATTCCTGTGATATTTTCACTATTTTGATGCAATATTGAGTGTTTTTAGATATTTTGGCAGCTCAGAAATGGTAAAAATGATGAGTGTTTTTGCCATTTCACCTTTTGAACATATTACCTTCCGCCGCCATTTTTTAATAACGAAATATCATTCACCAAACTTTATGACCAAATATCCACTTATGAACATTTGCGTGTTTTTGGATGTATTTGCTATCCTCATGTTGATGTTGCACACAAAGGTGAACCCCGTTCTACACCTTGCATATTTCTAGGTTACCCTGCCAATCACCTTGGTCAACGATGTCTCGACTTATCCTCCAATGACATAATTACTCCGAGACATGTAAGGTTTGATGAAGACGTTTTCTCGTTTGGGACTGTCACGTCATCTACTAAACCCACTAATGACTTCCTTTTATCACCCCTATTACTAAATGTGCAACCTAATACCAATATTCCAGTACTTGAACCAGCGAGATTGAAATGGTATTTTTGGTATAGTGTGTCCCCGGGTCATTAAGTCCCAGCGAGATTGAAATGGTATTTTTGGAAAACGTTTATGGGAATGAGTGGCACTGAGGACAGTAGCCAAAATGATTGGGCTACTATTCCAATTCTCCGGTGATAGTATAGTGTGTTCCCGTGTCGTTAAGTCCCAGCGAGATTGAAATGGTGTTTTTGGAAAACGTTTATGGGAATGAGTAGCACTGAGGACAGTAGCCAAAATAATTGGGAATTGATTTTGCTACTGACATTTTGGTATTTACACAATGATATAATATTTATAGATATACAGATATATGCACAAATTCACAATTTGGAATCAGGTAACAGACAGAAAAGTGGATTTTAGCAAATTACAAACTACAAGGGGTGCAAGTGAACTTTTTGAAACTTAAAATTTTAAAAGAAAATTTAAAATGAAAATTAAATTATAAAAATGATTATTTTAATATTTAGATATTATTTAATTAATTAAAACAATTTAAAAAGTAAATTTAATCTAATTTAAATTAACTAAAAATTATAAAGATTACAATTTAAACTAAAAATTTGCAAAAATAATTTCTAAACCTTAAAATGAACTTGAAGAAAGTATAAAAAATAAAAATAAATATTTTTGTCTTTTTATGAGTTTTTTATTAATTAAAAACTAATTATATTAATTATACTAATTAAACTATTTTAAATTACTAATTAAACTATTTAACCATCACAGGAATCCTACAAAATTATAAAAATTTGCTAAAAATTATTTTTAGACTATTTCACTAATTATTTACGTTTTAATTAATTTAAATCTAATTTAACTAATTTAAATGAGAAAATTAGAAAATGAACAGTATAAATTAAAAATATATTTTCTAAAATTCTTAACTAATTTATAAAAACTAGAAAAAATATAAAAACATACTGTTATTAATTAAAATTTAAGAAAACTAATTTATTACTACTATTACCTATTTAATTAATTAAACTACTTTTAATTCGAATAAATAGTAAACTGTTTAAGAAAAATCTAGGAAAATTATTATAAATACTTAAAGGTAAAAGGAAATTAAGAAAATCATAAAAATAGACAAGTGCTTATTAATAAGCTGATAAAAAAATTGAAAAAGATAGAATTTATTAAATAGAAGCTATCACTAGTTTTATGTTTGGTTTTTTGGTGTTTTTCTTTATGAAAGCTAAAAATGAGATGAAAATAAGAAACTTTTGTGAAACAACTTTTTATATAGCTTAAAAATAAGTTGTGTGCACCCCCTTAACCAAAATAGTTGACTATCTTTGACTAAGTAGGAAATTAAGCTCAAATGACTGTATGTGGGGTCCACAATGATGAAACTTGGTTCAATTAAGCACAAGAGACTTATATAAGCTAGAAACAACAAACTATAAGCACTGATAAGCTATTTAGATCCAAAAATAAGCACTTGATGATTTAAGCTAAACACAGAAATGGGACAAACTTTAGAGGTGATTCCAGGTGGGGTCCACTAAGCCTAAGGTCAAACAAATGGTCAAACTTTGAAGCTTGCCAGGAGGGGGGTTGGGAAAACCCAAAGTGAACCAATGGTACCCACTGAGGTGGCCTACAACAGCAACCAAAGGTGGTGGTGTTGTGGTGGTTTGCTGATGCAGGGTAGGTCAGTCTCCCTGCAAGTGTGTTTGGCTAGGTGTGGGGCCCAGTATAAAATTCACTAAAATAAAAGGGAGGTGAGACCTTAAAGATGAGCTGGGGGGCTACTAAACCTAGAAATTTCAAGGTCTCAAACAACTCTCAAAAATCAAATTAAATCTTGCAAGTTTTGTGAAAAACTGAGAAACTTCACTTTTGACTTTCAAATTCTTACACCTAAGTTGACTAAATGGAATTTTGATCCAATCCTACAAGCTGAGAAGTATGTCATAAGCCTAAGTGAGATCAAATAAGTATTTACCTACACTTTATACTATGATTCTTGGGTTTATGGATCTAAAATCCCCACACAGTTGACTGTGGGAGTGATTTCTTTGGATTTTTGACTTTTTGTGTTACAAGCACCAATTTTATGACTCCTCAACCTTAATTGTACCTAATGCAAACTAAGGGAAGAGAAGTCAAAATAAAATGTACACTAAAATCCATAGCAATCTGTTGACATAAATTAATAATGTCTAAAAACATTGTTAACATATTAAAAATGTCTCTATGTTTTGATAATTACAAAGCATAAACTCTTTAATCTAAAACTTATGACGTAAACAAGTTTTTTAGTGCTTAACATTTGTCTTTACATCCAAATCACTTAAGGTATGAATAAACAAAGTGTTTATTGCATTCTATGATCAAAGGGGTATTTAATTAACTAATACAAAGTTTATTTAATTATATAATCTTATTATATATTTTTGAAAAACACTTTTGATAATAAGGAAAAATGTTTTAATCATACTAAATATATGATTTCAAATATTTAACCAAAATCAGTTAGTTTTTCACCAAATAAACTTTCCCCACTAAAAGACAGAAAATCTGGCCGTTTCAGTAGGGCGGCCCCCTTAATTATAAAGGGCGGCCCCCTTAATTTTAAGGGGACCGGCACACAATTAAGGGGACCGGCCACGCTCCCCTGTCAGATTTGGTCAGAAATTTTTCCCTATAAATACCACCTCAAACCTGGAATTTTTCTCACCTTTTGCACAAATATTTTCAGATCCAATTCTCTCTAAACATCCTTCTAAAACCCTTTGATCATAAGTGTATATATTCTTTGTTTCAAAGTGATCCAATTTCCATCCTCTCAAGTGCAAGAGAAGAATACTTCTATCTTCCTAGACAAGAAGTATTACAACTTGTTGTGATCTCCACATCCAAGTTGTTGGTGTATCATCAAGATTATTTACATATTTTTTGTGAAGATTGTTGTGAATATTTGCTTGTAGATAGTTGTGTTAGATATAGATTGTGTGAATAGTTGATAGCTTGGTGTGAAGAAGAAAAGCTAGGAAATCTATTGGTGTGAAGAAGATAGAGTTGAAGTAGTTAGTTGTGAAGTAGTTGTGAAGATAGGTGTGTAGTATATTGGTGTGAAGTAGTTGTGAAGATAGGAGTGTAGTAGATTGGTGTGAAGTAGTTGTGAAGAAGGTGTGATTTCGTTGTGACGAAGCTTTGGTGTGTAATTGGTGTGTAAGGTTTTCTCCGCCATAAGGGAGCTTGTTGATATAGTGAAGAAAACTCTCGAGTAGGTGACTCGAGGAGTGGAGTAGGGCAAGGAAGGTGTCCTTGTAGCCGAACCACTATAAATCCTTTGTCTCGCGGTTAGATCTTTCCATATCTTACTTATTATCTTGCTTATATCGTTATTAATTTTGTAGACGTAGACGTATATATATAGTTGCTCATATAGTGCTAGTATTGATTTTACTTAAAGATCAAACGAAAGTTTTATTCACAAAACAAAGTTTTTACAATCAAACTAAAAAGGTTACATACATATAATTGATCATTTCGATCAAGTATAGTTTTCATACAAAATATAACTAAGGATTATAAAATAAACGATTACGTACTTATCTCTCGTATATAGCTACAATTGTTTATATTATGCATGTGTTGATTTCACATACTTAGCATACATTATTATTATTGTTTATACTTAGATATACTTGTTCATATTGTTCAAGATTTGAGTTCACATAAGATTGAATCAAAGTTTTAAAAGCAAACAAGGTTTTAAAACTAAACTAAGTTTTCAAAATAAAATTAAAAAGACGTAAAACTATTCAACCCCCCCTTCTAGTTTTCCACAATTGGTACCAGAGCCACGTCTAGCAAGATTTTTAAAATATACTGTATTTTAAAACTTGTAACGATCTATGGAATCTGAAAAATATTTAGAAGGGCAATCTATGCAAAGACCACCACTATTTGAAAGTGATGGATTTTTATATTGGAAAAATCGATTCCAAACTTATGTGAAATCAAAGGATCTAGATCTTTGGCATGTTATTACTAATGGTGACTTTTTACCTACTCAAAATAATCCCGAAACAAATAAAGATGAAATAGTACCTTTTGAAAAACAAAATGATGATTTAAAAAGAAGACTTTCTAAAAACAATGAAGCAAAAATGGTTATTTACAATGCGTTACCACGTAAAGAATACGAAAGAATTTTTATGTGTAAAACCGCAAAAGAAATTTGGGATTCTTTACTAATCACTCACCAAGGTAATAGTCAAGTTAAAGATAACAAAATAGATCTTCTTGTTCAACAATATGAACAATTTATGATTCCGGAGGAGGAATCAATAGATAATGCTTTTGCTAGATTTAACACTATTATCACAAGTTTAAAAGCACTTGATGAGAATTTTTCTAGTAAGAATTTTGTTAGGAAATTTCTTAGGGCTCTTCATCCAAAATGGCGAGCTAAAGTTACGGCGATTGAAGAATCGAAGAACTTGTTAACTCTTCAACTTGATGAGTTGATCGGCAACCTGAAAGTCTACGAAGCAATAATAAAGAAAGACTCCGAGATTCTCAATGGAAAAAGGGAGCAAAGCAAATCAATTGCGTTGAAAGCTAAAAAGGACTCTAGTGACGAAGAATGCTCAACCTCCAAAAGTGACGATGAAGAGTATGCTATGGCCGTACGAGACTTCAAGAAATACTTCAAAAGACGAGGAAGATATGTTAGGCAACCATATAATGAAAGGAAGTGTTTTAAATGTGGCAATCCAAATCATCTCATCGGAAAGTGTCCAATGATGTCAAGAGATCAAAATCAAAAGGCGTTTATCGGAGGTGCTTGGAGTGATAGCGATGAGGACAAGAAAGAAACCACAAATGAAGAAAAGTGTCTTATGGCTAAGACATCAAGCGAGGTACGTTTCGAAACCGAATACTTTAGTGACAAAAATTTATCATTAGACGAAAAAGACCTAGATAGTGAATATAATAGATTATGCAAATTAGGTCAAAAGGTTATAGCTAAAAATAAGTCACTAAAACATATTAATAATCAATTAGAAAATGAAGTACTCGAATTAAAAATTAAACTACAACATTTGGAAAAAGGAAAAGAAGTTTTTGTAAAATGTAAAACTTGCTTAGAGGTTAAAAATGATAACGAAAAACTTAAAGATGAAATTTTCAAACTTGACAGGTTTAAAAATAGTAATAACCCACTTAAGAAAATACTAAGTGCTCAAGAAACTTCGGGAGATAAAACCGGTCTAGGATTAACTTCAACTAATGTTTCAACTAGTGAAAATAAAAGTATAAAGTTTGAATGTGAATCTAGTAAACAAAAATTATTAGAATCAAATCCTAAGTATATACTTACAAAAGATAGAAAAATACCCATTGCGAATGATGAAAAAGTAAAAACTTTTTATAAACCATCCTTAAAGACCGAAGTAGGATCCTCTAAACCTAAATTTAGATCTAAAACTCCACCACCAAGATAAACTAAAAATCATCATCCAAGATCTAAAACATCTCAACCTAGAAGAAATCAAAATAGACAATATTACAATAACACTAGAAATCAAATGTGGAATTATCAACCAAGTTACAATCCTTGGGAAATATTACCATCATACATGCATCCTAGCCAAATGTTAAATATGTTTGGATCAAACAACTTTGGACCAATGAGACAATGGGAAGTATTACCACCATACATGCATCCTAGCCAAATGTTAAATATGTTTGGACCAAACAACTTTGGACCAATTAGACAATGGGGACCAAGTGGCTAAGTTGTCAATCTTGGAAGAAGTTGGAATATCATCTACAAATGACTTCTATAAGTCAACATGGTCACTTGAAGTGCTTGAAGATATTCCATTGAAGACTAAAAGGTACGCGTTTCTTTTAAGTTCATCACTATAATTTGCATGCTTAGATAAATGATTAGTTAGATTAATGCTTAGTACATAATTGCTTATATTCTTATAACCTAGAAACATCATTGGTTGACTTTCCTAGGAATAAGATAAAATTGTTCATTGCCGAACAAAATAGAAAATGGAAATCTTCTATATCCACTATTAGGAAACTCATGGTGATGAAGTGAAATGAGTTAAGTGGATCAATCGTAAATATAGAAGTAGGATTAGATCCCTCGCGTAAGAAAACTATGGATGAAACAAGCTCTCGTAGACTATGGCATTAAGTCAGATAAGCGTGCGAAAACAAAGGAACTATAGATGTTAGGTTTTACCCCATTCAACACTCTCGCGTCTAACATATAAATTATCGTCTTCATTTCCTTTAGGATCATAGGATATGTAGAAACGATAGCATGAGATAATAATAGGCTTAACCAATCCTCTTGAGCATGAGATCTTTAATAAACACTTTTTAAAATATTTGATTTATGATATTTGTTGTTAAAAATCTAATATCTCTAAAAATATGCAAAAACCTCACATTTTGGAAAATAGTCTTTCAAATAACTATCCCACTTTTAAATAACATGTTTTCACTATCAATATTCACAATTTTGTTTTGATCAAAACTAAAGATTGGGAAAATATTCTTTACCGTTCATTCACACATTTTGAAGTAAAAACCCAATCTATTTTATTCAAATAACTCTCACATCCAAGTGAAAACTTACTTTCAAACATTGTTGAATAATGCTAAAAACGTCTCTTTTAAAATCATGCATGATGATCTCATATTTGTCATCTATATTTATATAAATGACACTTATAAGTGAACTAAATCAAATCAAGAGGACCATGGTTTGTTCATTAAGACTTTGTTTGTAACAAGTCTAGAAATACATGCTATCATAACTACCCACTTATTGCACATTGATACACATTAGAATTAATCCTCATTGTTATGTAGTTATGAAATACTTGATGTTGATTATTGTTTCCTAGCACTTATATTTTACTTGCTTCATGAGTATGTTTGCATGCTAGATGAAATTGCTTGTTTACTTAATCTCTTTGGTTAACATGCTTTGGCTACATAATTAGTATATGCTTGATTGCCTCAAAGAGTTGGACTTGTTTGAAACCAAAAACACAACCTTTCTGCAATTCACTACCAAAAACCCTTTTCTGGCAATCTGGGAATCACCAGATGGGCGGCCCCCTTAAATCATAAGGCGGCCCCCTTAATTATTAAGGGGACCGGCCTCCAATTAAGGGGACCGGCCATCTGATGGTCGAAGGTGTTGTTTCCCTTTTCTATTTTTTTTAGCCCATTTCATCCTACACTTCCCAAAATTCACAAACCTATTTTATCATAAACCTTCCATCAATATTTATCCATCCTTGATCCCACCAATCCTACACTATAAACACTCTCATTCCTCTCAATCTCCACTCATCTCATCATTTCCTCTCCCATTAAACCAAAGACACCAAGAAACTTGTTTGGAGAAGAAAGCCTAACTTCCTTTAAAATTCCATCAAATCAAATGACGTTGTCAAACATCCAACACCAAATTCCTCCTATGTTTTCAAACATTACTTACCTAACACCTCACTTTCCTTCTCACCAACATTACATATCAAAAACCTTTACTCACCCATATCCTTCTACATTACACTCAAACCTCATAATCTTTTCAGAACTCAAGCGATGTTGTTCATAATCAACCAACACCTAAACCTCACTCTCACACAAATGATCCATTTAACAACAAATCATCCATTCGCGCTTCGACTAATGCTCCTTCTTATGATGAGCATGCACAATCCCAAAACAATAATCCCAACCTCATTACCAACACTTTACATGTTGCTCATTCAACAAAAACACCATCCACTCATGAAGGATCTCTTCCACCCATATCATGTTTTCATGATTACCCAAGCTCAAACATGTCTCCACCACCAAGAGTATCACCACCACATCCTACAACTTCACATGCCATTCCTATGTTGCATGTTCAAACCATCACCCAAGACAACTATCATGCTCCACCACCATCACCTTCCTCCGAACACTTGAAGTTCGTTGAGGCGCTAAAAGAAGCCCATGAGCTTAGTGCTCTTTTAGCCTTACATCTTGCTCAACGCAATTTGGATCCACCTTCATCTAGATCACCCTCATCACCACACAACATAAATCAACTTGAGAAGCATGTCAACAATTGACCTTGTTGCATCTTTCTCCTAAAAACCATTGCATTCAATGAACACTTGGATTGAATATCTTCTCACTAGATCACATCCAATACCCTCACTTGAACAACATCCAAAACCTCAATCAACCTCTTCTGCTACAAACTCTCCACCACCAAACTATCCAACATTCATGACCCGAACATATACCTCCATTAATCCAACAACCTCCATTAATCCAACAACCTTATCCTAACTCAACCATCCTCATTCCAAACACTCCATCATCAACCATCTAAGCATACCATATGCTTATGATTTTCACTTTCAAATACGAATCAACCAACCTTTTGTTACAAGCAAGTCCAATGGCTCTCTTTGGCAAATTAGGATCTTTTAACATAATCACTTTGAATCAATTGTTATGTATCCTTAATATTTGTTTACTATGCTTGTTATTTGTATATTGCATATTCTTCTATATATGCTTGTGCTTCAAATATTTTTCTTGCGAGAATTCCATATCTCGATCCCTTGGTGCCATCGAACAAGGGGGAGCACACATCAAGGGGGAGCTTTTATCCCGTCTAACTTCATTTACGAAGCTAGTCGGCATAACCTTTTTGATTTTACAAAAAGGGGGAGAAGTGAATGTTAAACTCTAATACTTGTCTAAAAATTAATTTTTAGGTTTAAAGAGTTTAAGGTTTTGTAATCATCAAAAAGGGGGAGATTGTTGACATAAATTAATAATGTCTAAAAACATTGTTAACATATTAAAAATGTCTCTATGTTTTGATAATTACAAAGCATAAACTCTTTAATCTAAAACTTATGACGTAAACAAGTTTTTTAGTGCTTAACATTTGTCTTTACATCCAAATCACTTAAGGTATGAATAAACAAAGTGTTTATTGCATTCTATGATCAAAGGGGTATTTAATTAACTAATACAAAGTTTATTTAATTATATAATCTTATTATATATTTTTGAAAAACACTTTTGGTAATAAGGAAAAATGTTTTAATCATACTAAATATATGATTTCAAATATTTAACCAAAATCAGTTAGTTTTTCACCAAATAAACTTTCCCCACTAAAAGACAGAAAATCTGGCCGTTTCAGTAGGGCGGCCCCCTTAATTATAAAGGGCGGCCCCCTTAATTTTAAGGGGACCGGCACACAATTAAGGGGACCGGCCACGCTCCCCTGTCAGATTTGGTCAGAAATTTTTCCCTATAAATACCACCTCAAACCTGGAATTTTTCTCACCTTTTGCACAAATATTTTCAGATCCAATTCTCTCTAAACATCCTTCTAAAACCCTTTGATCATAAGTGTATATATTCTTTGTTTCAAAGTGATCCAATTTCCATCCTCTCAAGTGCAAGAGAAGAATACTTCTATCTTCCTAGACAAGAAGTATTACAACTTGTTGTGATCTCCACATCCAAGTTGTTGGTGTATCATCAAGATTATTTACATATTCTTTGTGAAGATTGTTGTGAATATTTGCTTGTAGATAGTTGTGTTAGATATAGATTGTGTGAATAGTTGATAGCTTGGTGTGAAGAAGAAAAGCTAGGAAATCTATTGGTGTGAAGAAGATAGAGTTGAAGTAGTTAGTTGTGAAGTAGTTGTGAAGATAGGTGTGTAGTATATTGGTGTGAAGTAGTTGTGAAGATAGGAGTGTAGTAGATTGGTGTGAAGTAGTTGTGAAGAAGGTGTGATTTCGTTGTGACGAAGCTTTGGTGTGTAATTGGTGTGTAAGGTTTTCTCCGCCATAAGGGAGCTTGTTGATATAGTGAAGAAAACTCTCGAGTAGGTGACTCGAGGAGTGGAGTAGGGCAAGGAAGGTGTCCTTGTAGCCGAACCACTATAAATCCTTTGTCTCGCGGTTAGATCTTTCCATATCTTACTTATTATCTTGCTTATATCGTTATTAATTTTGTAGACGTAGACGTATATATATAGTTGCTCATATAGTGCTAGTATTGATTTTACTTAAAGATCAAACGAAAGTTTTATTCACAAAACAAAGTTTTTACAATCAAACTAAAAAGGTTACATACATATAATTGATCATTTCGATCAAGTATAGTTTTCATACAAAATATAACTAAGGATTATAAAATAAACGATTACGTACTTATCTCTCGTATATAGCTACAATTGTTTATATTATGCATGTGTTGATTTCACATACTTAGCATACATTATTATTATTGTTTATACTTAGATATACTTGTTCATATTGTTCAAGATTTGAGTTCGCATAAGATTGAATCAAAGTTTTAAAAGCAAACAAGGTTTTAAAACTAAACTAAGTTTTCAAAATAAAATTAAAAAGACGTAAAACTATTCAACCCCCCCTTCTAGTTTTCCACACAATCCACTAAACCAAACACCCCTATTTGCAACTGATTTACTTGATTTATAAAGCAAATGATTAAAACAGTCCACTAATCTTATAAGCTAAGTTAGACAAAGCTGTAGTGAGTCTATTTAAACAAGTTTAATCAGCTAATAACAACTACTAAAGAACACAGATTATAGCAAAATGATACTCAAGAGCTTACTTGACATCCATGTCTACTAGTTAACTGAGATTAGAGAACCAAGAGAACCACCTATTGTCTCCCATGAGACTCTAAACCATTTTCCACTTCCTTCCCTGCTACTGCTTATCCTTTTTCAGCTACTTTTATTTTTTTTTTCTTTGTATTTTCCTTTTTTTTTTATTTTTCTGGGTTTTGCTTTCTTTTGATTCAAAATAACTTTTACAAGATTAAAGGTTCATTCTGAGACTAAATATGTTGCTTGTGAAACAAATAACAAGAAATTTAAATTTTAACTAAAAATACGAATATCATGAAACTTGAACAACACTTGCATTAACTTGAAAATTTAAGAGTACACTGAATATTAAATCTAATTTAACTAATAATACAAGAAAAAGAGTGAGATGCCCTAATGGCTTACATGAACTTCTTATTTATACTAATTTCCTAAAACTAGGGTTTCTTCCTCTTGAGTGCCTCTTCTGTGAGATAAAATGGTCCACAGGCTTCCACTTGACCTCCTGATTAAATCCCAACCATCAATTGTGAAATAGAGTGATCCTGGCTCTTGATTATATTTTGGCGCCAAAATGGGTTTTCGCAATTGGCTCTGATAATCAGACAAATGGGTGCATTAAATGTGGAGGGGACGTTAGGTATATATGGTGGGGGTGAGTGGTTTGGGCGGTGGGATAAGTTGGGAGAGGTGAGGTGATGGCTGCAGGGTCAAGTTGGGAGGGAAAGGGGGTAGGGGTGGTGATGGTGTTTGACTTGTTTGACTAAGGGTTAACATTTGACCCCCGGTGTATTACAAAGGGTGGGTTTTGTTTGTGTTTGGGCTCTGGGATCATATGGGCCAGATATAAAAACAAGGGAGGTGGGCTGGTGGTGTTGTGGATTGGACTTGGATTTGGTTTTAGTAGTATTAAGGGTCCGGTTTTGGTTTTGAATATCACAAGGACCATTTTTGTACATAGCCGAAAGTTTAGGGTTGTAATTTGGCATTTTTCCAAAGTTTGTCACAAGGGTAAATCCTGCCAATGATGAATAGTATAAGGACCAAAACTGATTTTTCCATTTTAAACTTCCCAGGGACTATTTTTGCCAAACTTTCAAACTTCAGGGACCTGTTTTGCAATTTCACCAAACTTTTCAACCAAGGACCAATCCTGCCATATATGATAAGTACAAGGACAAATTTTGTTTTTCTCAAAGTTTTAATATCCCAAGGACCATTTTTGACAATTTTCCAAACTTCAGAGACTAAACTTGACATTTTGTGAAACTTTGCACCAAAGGACTAATCATGTAACTTTTTGATTTAAAAGGACCTTTGGTGACTTTTTCAAGTTTTTAGAACAACCAGGGACTAGATTTGACAACTTTTGAAAGTTGAGGGACTGAAACTGCCAATTTTGCAAACTTTGTACGTTTTTTATCTGTTTTTGATTGTTTTGCATTTGAAACATATAAAACACATTCCTGGGATATTTTCACTATTTTGATGCAATATTGAGTGTTTTTAGATGTTTTGGCATCTCAGAAAAGGTAAAAATAATGAGTGTTTGAGCACTCATCACCTCATAACCCCACACCAATCCCACCTTCGGCCCGCACGCAATCCTCAGCCCACACGCTATCTGTCTTACCAGCCAAATCAAATACCACTCATCCTATAACTCACGTACCTAATCCCACCCAAACCTGTCTATGTATCCCATGGTCACCCGTGCTAAATCCGGCATTTTTAAACTACTTGAACGTATGTATTGTCATATTACCAATATTTCACCACTTCCTCGCTCTTATGTTCATGCTCTTCGGGACTCGAACTGGAAAGAAGCTATGTTAGATGAATATAATGCTTTAATTACTAACGGAACGTGCGTTCTTGTGCCCCAACAAGCTAACGTTGATGTGGTTCATTCTATGTGGTTTTTTAAACATAAGTTTCATGCAGATGGCTTGTTACGCAGGTATAAGGCTCGACGTGTTGTCAACGGACAAAGTCAATAACAGGGTATTGAAGGCAACATCAGCGTTTATTGATTTTGTCAGACCTGATTATGTATGTTACTTGCAGAAATCACTCGATGGCCTAAAACAGGTTCCTCGAGCTTGGTTTCAGTGTTTTGCTAGCTTTGCTACTCAGATTGGTTTTCAACATAGTAAAACTGATGCATCATTTTTTTATCATGTTGGATCTGACATTGCTTATCTATTATTATGTGTGGATGATATTATACTTACTGCATCATCTATAGCATTGCTACAACGTATTATTGGCTCTCTTTATGGCGAGTTTGCGATGACAGATCTTGGTTCTCTTAACTATTTTCTTGGTATTTTTGCTTAGCGGATTGAATTTGTTTTATTTATATCACAGTCCAAATTTGCTGAAGAGATTCTTGAGAAACCTCATATGCAGCACTGCAATCCATGCTAAACTCTTGTTGATATCAAGTCCAAAATTTGACCATAGGGCGATCATGTTGCTGATCCTACATTATATCGTAGTCTTGCTGAGGCTCTTCAGTACCTTACTTTTATGCGCCCTGATTTATCTTATGTTGGACAACATGTATGTCTTTGTAAGCATGATCCTCGGGAACCATATCTTCTTGCTTTGAAGCGCATTCTTTGATATGTTCATAGTACTCTTGATCATGGTCTTCCACTACATGCCTCCTCTATGACTCAGCTTGTTGCTTATACTGATGCTGACTGGGTAGGTTGTCCGGTTACTCACTGGTCTACCTCTGGATATTCTATGTTTCTTGGAGATAATCTTTTATCTTGTTCTGCTAAACCACAAGTTACTTTGTCTCGTTCAAGTGCTGAAACTGAATATCGCGGGGTAGCGAATGTGGTTGTGGAAACGGCTTGGATCCGCAATTGGTTACAGGAATTGCATAAATGATTGTTTAATGCTACTCTTGTTTATTGTGATAATGTAAGTGCATTATATTCATCTAGTAATCTTGTTCAGCACCAGTGTACCAGGCATATAGAGATTACATTCACTTTGTCCGTGACTATGTTGCTTCGGGACGAGTTCGTGTTCACCAAGTTCCCTCATGGTTTGAATATGCAGATATTTTTAGAAAAGAATTGCCTACTGTGCTATTTCTCGAGTTTCACTCCAGTTTGAACGTTCGAAGGCCTGCCGCTCAGACTCCGGGGGTGTATTAGCCGATCCATATATGTGGCTTTAGCCCATATTTATCAGTAGTATACATTAGGCTTTAGCCTATTAAGCTTGCTTATTTTTAAGCTATTGTTTTGTATTTATAGCTTTGAATTAATGAGAATTGAGATATGAGAAATTAACCTATTCTAATAGGATCTACATGTAAACTGCGAGTAGATTTCTAGGTAAAATGACATATACTCAAGGGTAAGATGCAAGATAACTGATAGAATTTGTAATCGTGGATGATAATGCCCGCCTCTAGTTTTTTTTCATCCTCTCAACTATTCATCATTTTGTAACTTTGCTTATTGCATAATAATACTTTTATTTAAGGAAGTCTATAATGCGTTACAAGTTTCACGACACAAAATTAAAACATATAACAATGCATCAAATCTCGTTGCCACTGTTTTGACCTAAGATGAAACGCAACACAAACACACAGTTATAAAATCTTACATCACTATGGTGTATAATTATAAGAACTTAAGACAGACGAAAACCGGAGAGTTGAACCAGAGAGTTTTTCTTGTGTTGTATGTGAAATGATTTTCAGACATTTGAATATCTTCAGATATTCGAAAGCACTAGATATTTTCTTACATAAATTTGATAGGGAAATTTGATGAAAGGTGTTTAACTATGCGTTTTCCATGTTATTTAAGCTTACAAAATGAATGTTTTGAATACACATGCTCGAAAGTTAAAAAATACAATGATTTTCACTCATCACCTTAACGCATGATATATATTTCAAGTTCAAGCTTTTAATCATCTTGCTCATATCGAGACGCATCGTCATTTTTTTAATCACTTTAATTTCTTTTCACCTTCTCCATGTTGATTTGATGGCTAGTGTTTCGCAAGATTAAAGTATCGTCCAACCATTGACCAATATCGTTTCTTGTATTGCACATCTTATACTCATGACAATGATCTTCCAAAATTAGAGAAATAGTATGTCAAAATGAAGCTCAAATAAAAAAGATGGATGTGCGTCAGTGTGTGTTAACATCGTACAAGTTATAGCTTTTAAAAAGCAGTTGTTTTTCAGCAATTTTCGGGGATTCTGTTACTCTTTTGACCATTTACAAAAATCTATATAAACATTAGACCTTTTGTTAAGTAATCATATTAAAGTAGGATATTGAGATGTGTGTTTTTCATGTTTAGAGAGTGTGAAAAAGGTACAAATTAGAGGCATTTTTAAAACTTTTTTTTAAGCATATTATCTATATATACTAAAGATTGGGAGTGTCACATCACAACAACTACAGTGATTTAATATATTTTTTATTCCCAGCTACAGTAACTAACGACCGTTAGTTACTGTAGCATTATAACTAACGGTCGTTAGTTATTTAACGGCTGTTAGCTAACGACCGTTATCTTTAACATTTTTTTTAAAAATCCGTACGAAATTGGTCCTTCATCTCAGAGGTTCGTTGCATATTTAGTCCTCTCATAATCATACTATATTATAAAGCATGAAAGCTTACTATTAATAGAAATACTTAAAATTAAGCAATACAACTTCTAAAGTTATAAGTACAACAATTAATGCTACTTATAGAAATCCCTTTATATTTAAATTTTAACATAAAATTAATAATAACATTAAATACAATAATTAAATCATTATATACATTAAATACAATTAATTAACTGGTCAATAAATATAATTAATGCACTTATTAAAACATCACTTACATAAGAAATATAAATTATCAAGCATATTATACAACCAACTTAAACACAATTCCCGCATTAAATGTCACTAATACAAATAATAAAGTATATTATACAAATATTCAAGACTGAACGAGCAATGGGCCAAATGGGCTCGAGCCCAAACGGGCTCGAGCCCGAACGGACACGAGCTAAACGAAATTTTTGATATCCGTAAATTTATTGTCAAAAAGAACATAATAAACTAAAATATGTTCACATATTGTAAAACCAAGCAAACTACTAAACAAAAATAAATAAATAATAATAAATAAAATAATACAAACCAAGCAAAATTTCATCAAACTTTTGCTATAAAAAACTAATCAGTAAAGATATTGCCAAAAAACGTACAAATAAAATATATTATTGGCCGTAAAAATTAAATTACAGGGTGCCCGCAGCTGCATCGCGCGAGGACCCTGCTAGTTTACATAATTGGTCCATCATGTTATACGTCCATAACTACAGTGATTTAATATTTTTTTATTCCCAGCTACAGTAACTAACGACCGTTAGTTACTGTAGCGTTATAACTAACGGTCGTTAGTTATTTAACGGCTGTTAGCTAACAACCGTTATCTTTATCATTTTTTTTAAAAATCCATACGAAATTGGTCCTTCATCTCAGAGGTTCGTTGCATATTTAGTCCTCTCATAATTTACATAATTGGTCCTTCATGTTATACGTCCATTGCAAAGTCAGTCCTTAGTCACTAAATTGACATTAAGTAGCTACCGGTCGTTATCACACTTTCCCTATTCGGAAAACACCCCGCGGCAACGCGCGGTTTTCCAGCTCGTTTATTCTAATTGTATATTTTGTAGTATTCTTGTATATTTATTGTATGCATAACATGTAGGATACATGAAAAAAGTTGACTTTTAATAACTAAAATCCACATGTCATTGTTTTGAAGTATTAATTCTCAGCTAACATCTGTAATAAAAGTCAAAATTATTACTCTATGCGTTATGTTGATATCGTTGTTGGATAAACTCCAATTAAAGATGAAGTCACGGTAAATCACCTTACCATACTGTGTATTGCGGTTTTAGGTTTAAAAAATCGCTTTTTGACATTTTAGTTTCATCCAAATCCCAATCCCTATTTCATTCCGGTTTCTTAAACACGAATTGATACGACGTTTTTATCATCTCGGATGATAAAGAGTTGTCAATGTCAATTGGTAGGACCTTGTGCCTTGGGTCAATTTTTGACAGTATTATTTTCTTTTAATTTAAAAACTATTAGATTTCTTTATTATTTTTCTTTTGCATACATGTTACACGAAACACTTAACTACAATTTTACAACTATAAAAGATCTAGACAAAGAAGGTTATAGGCGCCACCGCGCTAGCTATATCGTATAACATTCCTATAACACAAATTCATACCCTCCAACAGCTATAAAATGTTATGAGCGCTTGTAGTTTCCGGTTTTTACTTTTCTTTTCCACTTTCTTAAAAATAAAAAAACGTAATGATATATTAAAAATTCAAATTTGCTAGTACGTCCTAGTTTTGTTAAACTAAAAGTCAAATACGATACTAAACAATTACGAGTTACGACGAAAGTAAAATACGATCAACAAATATATAAAACCTAAAGCAATCTAAATTAGGATCGAGATTTTGCTCTGTTGACTTCTTTCATTTTGCTAATCAACTCCGCATCTTCCTTCGACACCCCACGGTGCTAGTAGCAAGAAATTTCAATTGCTTGAATTATGGTGAATTCATATTATCGGACGAACTCGGATTACCGAACTTAGAATGCGGGGGAACATGGGCAAATCATTGTTTTGGTTACTCATCTTAAAAGAGATGTTTGTAGTGTATGTGAAAATATATGAAATGGGTAAAAGTGTGATTAAATTTAGTTGTTTGTATAGTAAAGTGGGTACTTATTTGAAATAAGTGGGTTTCTATGTTTTTGACTGCTTGAATATATAGTCATTGGGAGGGATTTAAAAAAATAAATAAAAGATGTCGTTAAGACTATGGCTTAGCGCTTATAGCGTCAATAATGGTGTAGTTAGCGGCGCCGTAACCACCAAAAATGCACCATAACTACATCTATGTCATTTTTACCGTGCTATCTAACTATCTGACATTACAAACTATGGCAGGTATGCGTAAGTACTCGGCTACTTATTAAAAAAGCCCGTTCTTCTTACAATACATAAATTATATCTAACAAATTTAACATAGCCATTTTTACCACTTAAAAAAAAAATCCCTTTTAGAATTTTCACTAAAAATCAGTTTTTTACTAGAACCCACATAACCATCCATTCAGTTATCGACGTAAAAGTTGTACTCCGTAACTTCCAGTGACCCATTTCATATTTTGCAGAAAGTTTTACTTTTTCAATAGTAAAAATTGATATAAAAATCTTGATTAATGTGTTATTGGTGACAAATGTGAATCTTGATTTTTTTTAATCGAAGAAATGGGCATTTGTTTTAGTTAGAATATGATCGAAATCGTTCTTTAAAGATTAAAAAAGGTACAATCTTAATGTATTTTAATGTCAGTTTCTTGATTCTTGTATGCATATTTATGTACATTGTTTAGTTTATTGGGTTACTTATTATTAAAGACTTGTGGGTTCATAATAAAGTGATAGTTACATGTATGGAATGTTTGCATGTATTCAATATGGGAGTGTTTGGATGCACATTTTTTAAAATGGTTGTTGAAACTATAATTTAGAAAATTTGATGATCAAATAATAATGTGGATTAAAGTTAAGAAATAGTGTAACATTTATGTCAGCAATCTCATTTTGTATAGTAACTTGCGTAAGTTCTCCTAATGTGATTATTTGTAACCCGAAGCTAGTATTTAGAATCAAGTTGCAGTGGTCGGCTAAACGTAAATCCAAACAGCGTCTTATTGATAAAGGTGTTTGGATATGCGCTTTGAAATGAGCATATAGTTGTACTTAAGTAACCAACTCTTACTTATGCGTATTTGTTTTTAGAGGGTGTTTGGATTGCTTATTTGCTCATTTCAAGGCAGTTGAGTGTTTGGATTATACTGATGTGCAGCCTAAAAAGCTATCCAAACGCCCCTAACTATCAGTTTTTTTTGTTAGTATACCGGGGTTTCCGACTCGACATTGCGAGCCGACTAATCCCAGGGCGACTACCCTTTTGGATAGCCCAGAGTTGGCGTAGGTGAACCTCCATGGCCAATGGGGGATTAATTTTCTCCCCAGGGCTCGAACCCAAGACCTCTAGGCACTTTTTTTGATAATCAGTTTATACTAGTTGCAAGAAGTTGCTATAAAACTGATCATCAAGTACTAGTCTAAAAATACTTATGAACACCTAATATATAGTATGAAATAATCATTATAAATCACAGGTCTAAACACCTTTGAATTTGAAAATTGAAAATTTTCAGGTGAAATTGGACCGTACCCTACGAAAGAGCATTCAACATCTCATATTGAATCGAGCACTGTAGAGTCACCTTATACAACAAGTTCTAGAAATGCAGTAGTGATCAACAAAGACGTTAAAGATCTTCGTGGGAATCTTGGATATAGTAATCTTGATAGCTATACGTACGAAGAGATGCGAATTGCAACCAAAAATTTTAGACCAAATCAAGTTCTTGGCGAGGGTGGGTTTGGTATTGTTTATAGAGGTCTTATAAATAATATGCAAGTTGCCATTAAGGAGCTCGATCCAGAAGGAATTCAAGGTGATAGAGAATGGCTGGTATGTGCTTTCTACCCGTGTTAGAGTTTTACTTTTATTTTATATATATTTGCACATACATGCGCCAGTTATTTATGACTAAGATAAAACATGATCATTATTAGTATTTATATCTGTCACTACTTTTGGGCTTAATTGTTATCTGTTATTCAGGCTGAAATCTACTATTTAGGGCAGTTGCAACACCCTAATTTAGTGAAGCTTATTGGTTACTGCTGTGAGGAAGATCATCGTCTTTTGGTGTACGAGTATATGGCATCTGGCAGCCTGGAAACCCATCTTTTTCATCGTGAGTGCTTATGTTATTATGAACATTTGTTCATCAACCGACAGATTGTGCTAAATTATCTTAAATGTATGCTCTCTTGTATAGTTTGTGATGAAGATTTAACTATGTTGTCATTATTCAGGGATAGTTTAGACATTTGCTAATAGTCCTTAAGAGGCAGAGTCAAATAGAATTTATTTAGTTTATTTGTGCGATTTCTGTGTCGAACACTGCATGAACAAGTTAGGGGATGTTTGGATGTGTGTATGAAGTCCATTGAAATGGTATTAATTCAAGGATGTTTGGAAATTTTGTGGTTTTACTAATATTGTAATCCATGTAAAAAGGAGTATCTGCTTCACTAAGTTGGTCGAAAAGAATGAAGATAGCTTTGCATGCTGCAAAAGGGCTGGCTTTTCTCCATGATGCAGAAAGACCAGTTATCTATCGAGATTTTAAAACATCAAACATCTTGTTAGATGTGGTTAGTCTTACTAATTAACACTATTATATTGGGTGTCTACTGAATAAAATCTGTGTGTTTATAGTTTAATAATATCATTCTATTTTAGTACTTGTTCTAATGGAAATACAAAATTTGCAGGAATTTAATGCAAAATTGTCAGATTTTGGACTTGCAAAGGATGGTCCAATGGGAGATCAAACTCATGTATCGACCCGAGTTATGGGTACTTATGGATATGCAGCTCCCGAGTATATCATGACTGGTGAGTTGTGCATAAAAAATCAAGGTCTATAACAATTTTTTGACTTTATAAAGTCCTGTAAAAGTTTGTGGTTTAGTTTGAAGAGTTTTTATCGTAAAGACCTGTAAAATTCTATATTATG
Organism: Artemisia argyi; assembly: GCA_030686995.1. Lineage (NCBI taxonomy): Eukaryota > Viridiplantae > Streptophyta > Magnoliopsida > Asterales > Asteraceae > Artemisia > Artemisia argyi. The sequence continues at coordinate 32,433,862 of CM060708.1, forward strand.
AAATTCTAAATACTCACAAAAAGTAATAGTAATAGAGGTTTACACATCAAATGTTTAATTCTAAAAGAAATTGATTAGACTTCTGAAAGTCAAGTCTGGTTGACTTTTTGTGCTTAAGCATAGCAACTAAAGACACTTTTTATTGATGAAATGGTCAGGGCACTTGACAGCTAGAAGCGATATATATGGGTTTGGAGTGGTGCTTGTAGAGATGTTGATAGGGAGGAAAACAATGGACAAAGGCAGACTTAGCCATGAGCACAACCTGATCGATTGGGCTAGACCGCTTTTGACCCATGAAAAGAAAGTTCTGAAGATTCTAGATCCTAGAATGGACGGTCAATATTCATCCAAGGATGCTATCAAAATCGCCAATTTGGCTCACCAATGTATTAGCCAGAACCCAAGGAGTAGGCCAGATATGAGTCATGTTGTTGAAGTACTTGAATCTCTTCAGACCAATGAGGTTGGTCTAAAAGAGGCTCGTGTTCACACATGATGAATACTAAAAATAGTTTAAACGAGACCCCAAAGGGGACTCTGAAGAAGCCATGAATTCAACATTATGCCACCTTTGTTTTTCATATCCACCAGATAACTTAAAACGCCTCCTTTGTAATCACTTCCCCAGGTATAAGCAACGGGATCCAGGCGGGTATGGACATATTAACTCCCCACAAATCCCCCCTACACTCTCTTTGAAGCTCACATTTTTTAGTTGCAAAAAACACCTCTCCTGGGCTCAATCTCATACCACTAATTGTTTCCATAAAAACACGTATATCATATAATCTTTCGTCACTTACTCTAATTAAGTTATGCATTTGTGATAGTTGCTTTAACAAACACTAGCCTCATAACATCATAAGTATTTACTAGTATCAAGATTTATGGCAAACATAAGAGAACCCGGAAGCTCCACAACCACTCCATTTTTATATAAATTATCGTTAGCTTCAAAACCAGATATACCAAGCTAGCTTCCACACCCCAACTGTAATTCTTAGAGGGTCATCAGATTTCAGGACAGTAATTCCCGGAATATTTTCTATTAGATCTTTTGCTTCTGTGGATAATTCAATTGGCTTGTTGAAAATGGTTCGTGGATTTTCGCTTATTTGAGCTCGAGCAGCCTCTAACGAAGCTAAAAGGAGATAACTTGGACTTGTGCTTTGAAGCGTTTGTAGGCATTGGCATATTCTTTCTTTATTAATTTACAATCTTTCCTGACATATATATGTAACGTTGATGATTGTTGGAAAGAGTCTAATACCATGTGGGTCGATTGTACAGAAATATCAGCCCTTTGGCTAAGAGCTGAACGAGGCAAGTTTTGGTGAGATACTAAGTGCGCCCCATGAGCCTTGTCAACAATTAAAAGTAATGTTGTGAGAACGACATAAAAAGGAAATTTCTGTAGGAGATGTGATGAGAATGGTGATGGTTTTTGTCCTTCAGTCTCCAACTCTTTGATTGCTTTCTCAACCTGCCATTTATATAACAAAGCAATTCAATGGTGGTTTTGAGGGTGTGCGAGTAGTGTGACTGTACTATTAGAGTATTTTTGCTGTCGCCTCCAAAAACTTAGACACGGCCCTGATTTTAATATTTCTTTTTTTTTTTTTTTAACAAATTCCCACTTTCCTGTGAAGGAGTGATGCCACAATAAAGCAATGTTTAAGTCAAACTTATATTCTGGAATTATATACTTCGGTATTGCACTGAAAATATACCATAGAAGAAAAGCCTAATATATGAGCGTTACGAGGAAGGATTAACGTGTCTCCTGGTGAACAAGTAGCCATAATTGATGGTTGAATCCCACAAGTTGTACCCCCAACTAAAAACCATGTGTTTGTAGCTCCCCAAAAAAATCAGCCACTTGTTTTTGTCGAGCTCTGGAACTACAGGCATGTAATGAAGGACAGGTTGTACTCCAATGAGATTTGTTAATGAAGATGGGGCTGCCCGGCCTCAGCTGTGACCAGGAAAGTGAAAACTTGCAACATTTTGTTCGGCTACAGCCTTTATTGCATTAACAAGTGGAGGGTGGTTATGGCGCTGTGAGGCTTGATTGTCCGAAATAATTGTATCATCAGTATAAGTTTTTATATTGTTTAGAAGTCTTGTGTTCTCATGTTTCTTCACCAGCATTCCATGGTTTCTTTCCAACAAAATGGGTGTATGAATAGTGCGTAAAGTTCTTAACAGCTTTGAACCCACAATGGACTCGTTGATGGGAGATCCATAATTCCATATAGCGCTAGGCCAAAGGCTCTGGGAAAAATCATCCTAGATTGGCTAAGCTGTATGAGATAGGTAACAAGAGAGTAGACCCAAAACACTTTTCGTCAAAACAAATCAAGCAGAATGATTTGAGCTTCATAAAAGTTTCTTCACATCAAAATAATTTACAACATTCAAGAAACCGGTATTCACACAAGAAATAAACTAAAATTAGCACGTAGATTTGCGTTTAGGAAAATAGTACAAAAAAATGCCGAAGAACGTGAAAGATTTCACAACAGATATTTTTTACCTCAGAACTACAAGCTCTTGATGTGCTGCAACACCTGAGTCGCTACTCAGACAAAATTAAGAACTAAACGCTCGAGAGATCATGATATAAAACAGGATCTTCAGGCTTCAAGTTTTTAAGATGTACCTAGTATTTTATAACAATATTTAGACTTGGCACCATATGTTTTTTGTGCTAACCAATGGGAGCGCATAATAAACAAGGAATGTTTCACAGGATGGTTGCCAACTTGTTTGGATTTCATTATGTGTTTGTAATCAGTGGCGAAGCTTGGATTTTTCGAGTGGGGGGTCGGGATCTAAAATTTTTTTTTCCTAACACTATGGGGGGTCGAAACCGAATTAAATTGGGGGGGCGAAACCGAAAATACCGAAATTTTTCTACACGAAAACTATATACCTCTACATCGCAAAAAAAATTTCGGGGGGTCGGCCGCCCCCCCCCCCCCCCCCCCCCCCCCCTATGAAGCTGCGCCACTGTTTGTAATTGACCATAGTGTCTGTGTGAATTTCGTTTGTGTAGGTTTTGTGCAAAGAAGTAAAGTAAGAACAAAACAGGTTTCTAATAATAAGGACTTTATTATAAATGAAGAGTTAACATATGTTTTCTGTTAGAAAACATATATATACATGATTAAGAGTCATAACCCTTCCTTAAACGACACAACTATTCTAATGACAGTTATTTCCAACAGACACAACGTTTGGCAAATAACTGTCTATAACTAACTTAACCGTCTATAATACTTGACTCATACATACAATAATATTCGACCCAAACTTAACTAGTAAATACATAAACTAAAGTTTAATACAACTAATAATAATCAGCAAATGGTCTTCTTGATGTTTGAAGCATTATCTGGTCTACATCTCCCTCTTAATGCTTAAATATCAAGGTTTCAACTTGTGAGTGCTTCATCATTTCTTCACACAATGACATCAAAGTCATTGCTACTTGTATTGCTTGACCCTTCTCCATCTGTACTTGCATTTCCAACACCAATCCGGTTCTCATGTTGTTATGTGTACCCGTCCCTAACTGTCCTTTCATGTGTACTTTCAAAGCTGTTTGGGTTGATTTCTTCTGCATTCAAACTGCTATCACCCTTCTTTTCTAATGCTTTCTCTGTCCATGATACTTGAGCAGTGTCTCGGTATACCAAAACCATGTCAATGAACTTAGTAAAACAATCTTTAATTGCTTCACCATCCTTGGTTGTCAATCCATGCATTTGTGCAATCACACCCCACTTGTTACTTAAGGTGACTGCCACATAGCCTCCAAGGCTATCTACTTGTTTCAATAAAGCCAGCAAATCAATTTTCATCACTCCAATTTTTGGTGGTATCTCATCCAGTGAATTGTAATTAAGATACACCAAGTAAAACCATTTTAACATATCAACAAACTTCTTACTGAGCACTTCCCAATTCTTAAACACTATGGTATCTTTTTTGAGCAAATTCATGAAAGATAAAAATCTAGTAAATGAATTAACTTTTAATGCATAAAGAGTACCATTCCAACTGATGTAATCATCATCTATGTAGTCATGCTCATCATTTCTATCCACATTCAATTCATCCAAGCCTCTAATCAGGGAACACTCTTCCTTGGGATCCAATGAGTCGAAATAGCCTTCCAAGTATCTATTATGATCTGCTATGACATGTTTTGGTCCCCAAATCTTATCCAAATCATCTGGTTTTGTCCCCTCTTCCTTTTCCTCTTCTGTCCATCCTTCATCAAATAGATATTTGATACTGCACTTGTTATCTTCCATGTCCACCACGTATCCTTGTTCTTTCAACAAATCAAGACTAAGAATATTCAATGAAACCTCTGGTGTGTATTGCACATTTGGTACCACAAGTATTCCATTTCCAGTTTCAATCGATACATGCCAAATCCCATATGAAAATATGAACTTTTTCTCTGTTTCTTCTTTTCCTATCATTTTGAACTTATATTTGATCTTCTTGAAGAGTTTCCTTCTTGGGCATAGGTGGAACTTATACTTGTTACTCACGTACCAAATTTCGTTCCATGTTTTCAAATTCGTCCCTTCTACCATGTAGTCTCCAATAACGTGTACAGTCTCTGGATACTTTGCTTCTTCATCAATAACATTTGATGTAGTAAATGCTTCTTGATTTAATTCTGCAACAGCAATTCGTTTCCTACTTTCACATGCCCAGAAAGCATGTCCCTTCTCTTTGCATATGTAACATTTCGAATTCTTTTCTCTCCTTGTCTTCTTCTTTGCAGCCCTCTGATCCTTCTCAATTCTGCCTTCATTATACGCTTTGTTCTCTAACACTTCTTTCAAAAGCATCTCTTTGCCTTTGGGAGAAATACTAGTCTTCCTTGTGTTCCATTGATAAAGTCTTTTGGGTGTTTCTCTTAGGAGATATCTACCAGTGTAGAATCCTCCATCAATGGATGAAGTTGGCAAATCCCATGGTCGAGAGCCATAGCTCTTATACCATTGTTTCACAGGATGGTTGCCAACTTGTTTGGATTTCATTATGTGTTTGTAATTGACCATAGTGTCTGTGTGAATTTCGTTTGTGTAGGTTTTGTGCAAAGAAGTAAAGTAAGAACAAAACAGGTTTCTAATAATAAGGACTTTATTATAAATGAAGAGTTAACATATGTTTTCTGTTAGAAAACATATATATACATGATTAAGAGTCATAACCCTTCCTTAAACGACACAACTATTCTAATGACAGTTATTTCCAACAGACACAACGTTTGGCAAATAACTGTCTATAACTAACTTAACTGTCTATAATACTTGACCCATACATATAATAATATTCGACCCAAACTTAACTAGTAAATACATAAACTAAAGTTTAATACAACTAATAATAATCAGCAAATGGTCTTCTTGATGTTTGAAGCATTATCTGGTCTACAAGGAATATTTTGAAGTCTAAGGTACACACTAATGCATTTTTCTAATTGTGTTAATTGACTATAATTTTTTTTTTTCTCATATTAAATTACTGGAGTACTAATCCGGGGCCGATTCATGGTCAAAGTCAAAGAACCGGATCCGGTTCCAATCCGGTTCAGTTCTTTTCGGATCCGGAGGTATAAAAACCGGGACCGGTATACCCGGTTCCGGATCGGTTCCAAATCCGGTTCGGTCCCAATGTCCTGTCGGACCGGTTCCAAAGAACTGGTGGTGTTTTCTTCACAGTGGATCATAACCAAACTACACCTTCCGCATGATCAAATATAGCAAGCTTGTAAGAGATGGCAACAACCTTGTAATCATCTGTCACAGAATCATAACCAAACCCATGCAAGTTAAAACGTGCATTGTACTCATCTTTCGCAGGATCATAACGACATAACCAAACCCATACAAGTTAAAACGTTCTGTATGGCCTACCCTGGAAAATTTCAAATATTCTTTAATAGTTGGATTTAAAACGTCGAAGGTATCCTTATACAAAGTGAACGTGATTCTATGGGAAGCTTGAAAGCTTCGTTAGAGTCGACACTCCTTTATGATTATCAAATGAAAGTGAATAAATTGAGTCAACATGATATCAGTGGGACTTGAAGATGAGGTGATTGTTGAGCCATTTTTTATGGGTTTTAATGAACTGTGGGGTTCTGTAAGTAAAGATAGCCGTTTGGCTACTGCCACTGTAAAGGAAATGCAGAAAAAAACAAATATAGACGTTGGATCCGGTTCGGAACCGGTTCCCAAGAACCGGATCGCGAACCGGTGAGCAATTATCCGGTTCTGAACTGGTTCGAGGAGCAGAAACATAGAACCGGATTGGATCTGCCGGATATTCTTGGAACCGGGACCGGATCTTGCCGGAACCGGTGTTGACCGGATTTAGTTCCGGATTATTTTTCGGTTCCGGTTCAGGATCCGGTTCACTTGGCCACCTCTAGAGTACTTGTTAATATTCAATCATGATAGCTAGCACGTGCATGTAACCATGCATATTTAATTAAAACAAAAAACAAATTTGGTTCTAAGAGCTCAAAGTTTAGCATAATAAAATGTTTGAACTTGTTAAGAGATTACAAACTTATGAAATTTAGAATTACTTAGTCCTAAACATGTCAAAAAACTTAGTATTAAACTTGTAGGTTGTCTTATTTAATTTGGATAGATGCATTATTTACACGCAACGATAACTTTTTTAACAGCAAAGTTTAGCGAGAAGCTAGAATCCCGACACAAACATTTTGTTGGCTTATTGAATGCAAACAACAATGGAGGAAAGAGTCGAATCAGCAACTCCACTAATGAAACCACCATTATTTTTCACTTCAACTAAATAATTCAATGCTTCAGCTGTAATTACTTCCCCAGGTACTAGTAGTGGAATTCCGGGTGGATATGGACATACTAACTCACCGCAAACTTTGCCAATACTCCCTTTGAGGCTCACTTTCATTTTACTAGTGAAAAACGCCTCTCGTGGGCTCAATATCATGTTACTAACTGTTCCAATAAAAGGTTGTACATCATTTACTCGAATAGAGGCATGTCTTTGTGATAGATTCTTTAACCCCTCAACTAGCTTCACGACATCATCTCTAGTAGTGCCTAGATTTATTGCAAACATAAGAGAACGGGCACCTTGAAGTTCTGAAATCACTCCATTTTTATATAAGATACGATCTGCTTCAAAACCAGATATACCAAGCTTCCACACCCCTACCGTTATTCTTAATGAATCAATCCCAACAACGTCAGAAAATGCACAAGAATTAAGGACTGTAATTCCGGGAATATTTTCTATGAGAGCTTTTGCGTCCATGGCTAATTCAAATGGTTTGTTAAAGATCGTTTTTGGGTGTTTACTTATTTGAGCTCTAGCAGCGTCTAACGAAGCTAAAAGCATATGATTGGGACTGGTGGTTTGAAGGGATTGAAGGCATTGAGATATTCTTCCGCTATCCACAATATTTCCTGACATATGTAACATGGATGACTGTGTTAAAGAGCATAATACCTTGTGGGTTGATTGTATCGAAAGATCAACTCCTTGACTAAGAGCTGAACGGGGCAAATTATCATGGAAGCCTAAGTGAGCACCATGAGCTTCGTCCACAATTAAAGGAATGCTGTGAGAGTGACACAAGAAGGATATCTTCTCCAGATTGCTGCAAATACCGTGATAAGTAGGTGAGGTGATCAGAACAGCTGATGCTTTTCGACCTTCGGTATCCAATTCTTTGATTGCTTTCTCAACCTGCCATTTAAATATATGATTTCAAATGATATCTAATATAACAAAAATTAATCTTTGACAATCCACTATTCACCTCTCCTTATTTTTATGGCAGCATGATTTAACCATTTGTGATAACGTACCGTGACAAAACAAGGCCTCAAAATTTACCGCTAATGCACGACGTGGCAATAGAAGTGAGTATTTTCTTGAACTTATATATCTTTAATAAAACTATTTTAAGATTTTTAATCTTGCTTTTATAATAGGGCATCTTGACGCCAATAAGTATTTTTGCATAGAGCCATATAAATAAAATTTAATTGAGATCTTTTTAAATTGCATTTATTTTTTGGAGTCTCATTTTCAAGCTTATGTAGGCCTTCATATTTATGCATGTAATTCAACTTTGTTTTTCTTTTAGTTCTCTACATGTATCACGTTGCTAAAATGCGGTCCACTTGCCTGTGAAGGAGTTATGCCACCAGCAATGTCCCATTCATAATCATATTCTGGTAATAAGTACTTTGGTATTGCGCCACACAATACCATTGAAGAGAATGTTGATTTGTGAGCATTTCGTGGAAGAATTAACGTATCGCCGGGTGAACAAGTAGCCATAATTGAGGCTTGGATCCCACACGTTGTACCCCCAACTAGGAACCATGTCTCTGAGGCTCCAAACAATTCAGCTGCTTGCTTTTGTGCATCCCAAATAGCTCCCTCACGTGAAAATAGGTTCCCCAGTTCTGGAAGCGCATGCATGTCATGTAGGAAAGGCTGTATTCCAATCACATCAGACAGCGAAGATGGTGCAGCACGACCTCTATTATGACCGGGAAATTGAAAATTGGCAACATTTTGCTCCGCTAAAGTCCTTAGTGTTTTAACTAGTGGAGGATCATGTTTATGGTGACCTGAATCTTGAGAATCAAAAATTATCATATTGTTCACGACAATTCTGTTTTCTTTTCGGTTCCCAATCTTATCATTTTTCTTCCTTCCATGGTTTCCTTCCTACAAAATGATATACAAATTTGATGAGTCCTTCCTGAAGTTCAATTATTACAGCAAACACATCACTGAAAATTTTGAGCAACATTGTCATGCATGTCTATTCAAGGAACAACGTTCCTATTCCTATATGATATGACTTAGAAACACAAATTTTTCATAAGCAAATGTAGTTTTTACCTTTGAATTACAAGCTCTTAGTGTGCCCGTGCATCTGAGATTCTGCAACCACAACAATTCGAAGAAATGCATTAATTATGCTCCATACATGATAAAACTGAAAAGTAATAGGAAAAATAATGTATCAAACCATTTGACACGTAAATGACATTAATGGTAATAGAGAGAAGATCCTTAGCTCAGTACCAAACCATTTACGTTTACTACTTATGAGTTCTCAGAAGAATTTATATGGTTTGTATAGCTAGCTTTAATTTGTTATCTTTCACGGTCCATGTGGTCCATTTGACACGTAAAGAGCAGTGACCGTCAAAAGAGATAGACAATGGCCCTTGTCTAAGGTTCCATTTGTTTATTTTTTAAACTTTAACCCCACAAGGACGTAACAAATTAAACCCATTTATAGGGTGTTCAGTTGCCCAACCCGCAACGTTTTATTTTTGTTTTCACAGATTATAAGCTAGATACTTGCTTGAAAAGTTTTGTGCTGTCAACAACTTGCCATCTTTTCGAATTGACGAACGAGTCTGTTCGTATAGTTCTTTTACGATAATTAGTATAATATACTAAAAAGGTTACCGTTTTAGCAAGTAGATTTAGAAAATTAACTTTTTTTTTTCGAATCAAATTAAGTAATAATAGAAAGATTGTAAAGAAAAACAGAATATTTAGAAGACTTATAGGAGAATGATATCTTTTTATTAATGTATATATCAAACATGGTGGAATATTACGCCCTTTTATCGGCGTAAAAAATTGTCAAACGAAAATTTAGTAACAAAAAAAGTAAAACGACATAGCTCAAACGTTGTCGTTTCGAGGGAGAAAAAAATAAAAAATCAAAATGTACCCCGGAAACTATGCGACGACTTACATAACTAACTCGTATTTCTTGATATTTATGAACTTTTTTTATATATCAAACATTATTCTTCAAATATCTAGCAAATACCTGATGAATTATTTAGTTAAAAAAATACAACTGAGAAGAGCTTTGTATTACCAACAAAACTTACTTTTTGTTATTGATATTCTTTTAACATACGTAAAATTTTATAAAAAATGTCCAAATTTAATATATTTTTCTTTAAAGAAAATAGAAAACTTCCAAATGTCGAAGTTTATCATGTACTTCTTGCTATTTGCTATTCGTCAAATGTTTAACAAATACCTAACGACTTCTTCAATAAAAAAAATAAGGTGAAGAGCACTGGATTACGAACAAAACGAGCCGAATAGTAATATCCTTTTTATGTACGCACGATTTTATAAAAATGCTGAAGTTTAATATAATTTATTGAAAAGAAAAAAGAAATATTAAAACCCACCCTTAAACTACCTGATAACTTTAAACACCAAAAAGGAATTAGCAAGGAAACCATAGGGGCCAAAACGTATAATTCTATGAAAGTTTGTATAATATAAATATATACCACATATAATGCATGAAGTACTTTCTTTCCAAAATTTTCAGATTTACAAGAAATAATGCATGATTTACAACACTTTAATGCACCCAATTTTCAGAATTACAACAAAGTAAGCATATTGTACAACAAAAAATAGCATGATGTCATTTTAAAACCAAAATTTTACCAAACAACATTAATGCTATTAAAAACACCCCTTCACCAAAAATTATAATCATTTAAGTACAATGTATAATAGCTTTTAAGTAAATACAAGTCATAAAACACAAAGCACAAGTATGTAAAGCACAATGATTTTAAGGCCAACAATCTATTCAACACATATAATTAATACACTAATTAATTCACCCTTTCACCAAAATATACATTCATTTAACCATAATGTACAAGCTAATCAAGCTACTAAGCCAAGTACTTAAAAATAAAGTCATTAGGCTGGGCACAGTGGTCGGTCGATCGGACCGGTCGCCCCTGCGCTGACCGAGTCGCCGCCACTGCAACCACAAGATCGATGAAGGTCGGACGGCTCCAAAATTCACAAACCAGTCACCCCCCCCCCCCCCCCGACCAATTAATGCATTCCTCAAAAGAAGAACAAAAATGTACCGTTACATATCAAAACAAAAACTAAGATGAAACGAAAGAAGAAAAGAATAATCATCAATCAAGCCAAAACAAACATCAAACTTATTCCATCTATTGTCCAAGAATAGAAAGTATACAGCAACAATAAAACCCAAAATCTACATCTACCTCAGTTCTAACCCTATCTCAAAACCACTATCACAGTCAACACAACATAAAACCTTAGAGAGAGTTTTTGTTTGATATTTAAGAAAAGGGTCTGATTTTCTTGCAAACATAGATTGTTTGTTATGTTCGGTTATCAAGATAAGAAAGAAAGGAAGAGTATCTGATGTTTATGTGGCTGCAAATTATGGCTGCGTATTTTTGTGAGGGAAATTAGGGCAGGAATGAGGTAATTTAGGATTAGTAAACGTATTTATAAGTCCTAATATTTGGGTTATATACCAGTTTGATTGTTAATTGGGCTGGCCAAATGATATCACAAATTATTTGGTAGTTTTATCATGGGCCTTAATATATATTGAGGATTAAAATTTGTTTAGGTTGAAAATGGTTTTAGAATAATTACTAATTGAGCCGTATATTATTTGTATGGTATAGTTGATTTTGGCCTAATTTTGATATTTGGTTCATGTAAATAGTGTATATTAAAAATGAAAATTTAGGGGATATATATAGTGTAAAAAAGATGGATTTTTTTAAAAATAAAAATAAAAATATAAATGTCGGTCACCTTACTATGCCTAAAAGGTCGTATGTAGGTCAGAAAATTTAAAGGTGATTGTGCTGAAGGAAAGAATCAAGATTTCTGTTTGTGGTAGCTTTGGTTAACGATAAATGAAATTACACTACTGTTTTTTTATTTTTTTATGGGTCCCAATACCGTCTTCCACGATGTTTGGGAGGTTGATATGTAGACAGCCTTACCCATATCTAAGATAGGAAAGGACCTTCGGCCTTTTGTAGGGAGTGAGGATCAAACTATTGACCACTAGCTTAAGATGCAAAGGGTTTTCCAACTGATCCAACCCTAAAATTATTGTTATTTGTAAATTAATCATTAAAAAAATATGACCGCAACCAGAAAATATTGTCACAAGGTACCCGCCGCCGTATCGCGCGAATACCCTGCTAGTATAACTGACGTATAATTATATGCATGGTAACGCATGTATTAAAGAAGAAAAACCGGCCGCAATGCGCTCTTTATGGATAAAAGAACGAGTAGGTAGATTGAAGCTAGAGTTAATTGTATGGATTGTATTCACAAGAATTTATGGTTTGCATAGTTAGCTTTTCTATCTTCTGCGGTCAAGTTCTCCAGTTAATTCGCGGTTCAGTACTCCAGTTGATACATAAAAAGGGCTTACCCATCACTATAAGTCAATAGGCGCAGAACTTTTTTTGACGGATATACAGAAAAAAAATAAAGAAGACATGCATTTCTTTTAGGGAAAAATATTTATTAATGTACTATACTTGTCACAAATATCACTTCCGCGTAGTGAAAAAAAATAGCTTTTCTGTGCACTAAAGTTGATATTTTTATTTTTTTTTAAGTATTATGACTATTCTACCCTTCCAAATTACAAAAATGGTCCCTGTGGGTTTGCTAAAATTGCATCCACCGTCCCTTTATTTTCTAAATTAATTTTTGTCTCAAAATTTATTTTATGAAAAAAAATTTGTCTTTAGTACACAAAGAAAGACAAAAATGTCAACTTTAGTACACATAAAAGCTATTTTTTTGTTCACTACGCGGAAGTGATATTTGTGACAAGTATAATACATTAATAAATATTTTTACCTTTCTTTTAACATATTAGTTGACTAACTAAACAAGAAATATATTTATATGACACATATTTTCAAGACCAACTTCATTTTAAAGAAACCGAGATTTTTAACGAAAAATTACATAAGATGGCAAACATCCATCGGATCCTGTGAATCCCGAGAATCCTCCATAAAGGCTAATTATTTTACGTGACTAACAATTTTAAAGTTTCTAACTACAAAATTTCATTAAATTATTTCATCAAACACCTTATAGACATTTTCATAAACACTTTATATGTTTGAATTTTTTAGATGAAAAACTTAGGGGGCGTTTGGTTCACTGGAATTCATTGTAATATGTTGTAATTATAATATGAATTACATTTCAATCGTGTTTGGTTGGCAGTATAGAAGGAGTAATTCAAATTATATTACGGTAAATATTTGATTTGCGTTGTAATTGTAATCCAGTAATTACAATTACACCAAATGATGGAATCTAGATTACATAGGAAGTTGGAAGGAAAGTTTTGAATTACGTTATAATTCAGAACTTTTTATACTTTAGAACATCCGTATTTAATAAGTTGTTGTTGTTGTTGTTGTTGTTGTTGTTGTTGTTATTATTATTATATTAAAATAATAAAAATAACTTTATTATTATTATTATTATTATTATTATTATTATTATTGTCATTATTATTATTTATTATTTATTATTTAAATTTAAAAATAATAAAAATAATTGTTTATTTTTATATTATTTATTTTATTTTTTTTTATAATAATATTATTATTATTATTATTTATTTTGTTATTATCATTATTATAATATTATTATTATTTAATATTTAATTATATTTTATTTTTTTATAAATATTATTATTACTATTTTATTATTTAGTACTATATTATTTTAATTATTATATTAATTTTTCAAGTTTTATATATAAAAAAGTTGAATTATATTACATTGCAAATCAACTAAACAAATCGATAGATTTCATCAATTACAATTACAGCCCATTCCAACTATTCGAATTACAATTCCTTTTAAAGATTACAATTTTTTTAAAAAACATTCTGTGAACCAAACGCCCTTAAAGGAACAAAGAAAGATGGAGAATTAATGATGAGTTTATGTTTATTGATCTTAGTTTGAGATAAAACCTTAAAAAAAAGGCCTTTTCGTGAAATTGGGATATTAAATTCCGAATTGCAGAAATAAGATCATCAAATTGACGTAATTAAATCATGAATAGAATTAAATAAGCACGAATTTAATAAAGTTGTTATGAAAAAATAAGATAGTGTTAGGGGGAGAAATAAACAGGATCGGGGTTGAGAGAAAAGAATAATGGATGGTGGGTAGGAGGGAAAAAGAAGGGAACACGCATGTCGCAAACCGATAAATTATATATATATATATATATATATATATATATATATATATATATATATATATATATGTGTGTGTGTGTGTGTGTGTGTGTGTGTGTGTGTGTGTGTGTGTGTGTGTGTGTGTGTGTGTGTGTGAATTTTTTTTTTTTTTTTTTTTTTTAACACTGCATTTAAGCGATTACCCTACTAGCTATTGGTTTCCCATAATCAAGCTTAATTATACGTATAATCTATAGAGAGAAAGTAGACTGTCACACACATAACCAAAAGATATATGAAAGTCTCATGAGTTTATTGCATATGGTGTCACACCTCATAATGTAAGAGGTGAGGGTATTTATACGCAAAGTTACATGAATCTCATGACCTATCATTCAACTTATTATATGGACGATGCAGGTCCAACACCTGGAAGAGTCTAGAGATTTCTTGCTTTATAGTGGGATTGTCGTTAATCAATTAGCTAGTAGGCTACGGGAACAAGCACTAGGGGAACAAGGTGGCTAGCCTATTGTCACGAGATGAGGGACCAAACGTGTTACAACACATAAAACCTATTTATCCAAACATTATACTATTATATTATTACCGACAAGACCTTAGATAATGCTTTACACTTTTTTTGGCCTATCAATCTTTCCGTAAAGGTAGATCATGAGGGTATTCTCCGGTTTTGATAGTTCTTGGGTAACTTCAAGCTCCGATGTACATTTTCATGCGTTCCTATTCCTGTATGATATGACTTAGAAATACAAATTTTTCATAAGCAAATGTATTACAAGCTCTTAGTGTACCCTTGCATCTGAGATTCTTCAACAACAACAATTCGAAGAAACGCATTAATCATGCTCGATACATGATAAAAGTTGAAGAGTAATAGGAAAAAAATGTATCAAACCATTTGACACGTAAATGACATTGCTAATAGAGAGAAGATCCTTAGTTCAGTACCAAACTATTTTTTGGTTTTGTATAGCTAGCATTGTTGTCTTTGACGGGCCCAATTAACACGTAAAGAGCAATGACCATAAAAGAGATAGACAATGGCCTAAAGTGTGTAAGTTACCATTTGTTTATTTTTTAAAATTTAACCCCACAAGGACGTAACAAACCCATTTATAGGGTTCCCGCAACTATTTTTGTTTTTTTTGTTTTTATAGATTATAAGCTAGATACATGCTTGAAAAGTTTTCTGCTATCAACAACTTGCCATCTTTTCGAATTGACGAGTCTGTTCGTATAGTTCTTTTATGATAATTTGTAATATACTAAAGCTTTACCGTTTAAGCAAATATATTTAGAAAACTAACTAGTTTTTCGAATCAAATTAAATAATAATAGAAAGAATTCAAAAGAAAAACGGAATATTTAGAGAGGAGTTATATGATAAAAAAAATAATAATAATAAAAAAAAAATCATAGAGAAAGGTCTCACAAACTGATGTGGCGCCGTGTCATTGGTGAATCTCTCTCTCATTGAACCAATCACACTCCACCACATCAGTTTGTGAGATTTATTGGTGGAAATTTTTTTGTGACCATATCACTCCTCATATTTAGAAGACTTTTTTGTAGTTTTTTGTGAGACCCTCTATCCTCTTGGTGTGCAACCCATGATATAGTTATGTTGTAAGAGGTGAGATTAATAAAGACCATAAATTTTCTAAAGATCAAATGATTAATATAGGCCACTCATTTTTTCATTAAAAAAAAAAAAAAAAAAAAAAAAAAAAAAAAAAAAAAAAAAACTCATTTTCTTTTAAATAAAATATCTTGCAAGCACTAAATCTTTAAGTTGCGAAAAAAACATCAACGCGACGCGAATTTTTTTTCTTTTAGTAGGCAGGTTTTTCGATATACTTTCAACGATATTTTCTTTCGATGTTTATTTTTTAGTGTTGAAATTTACGCCCAAAAATCACATGTGATTTGTAAAATAAATTGTGATTTTTTATTTTTAAAATCTTGTGTAATTTCACAAATCACATTTTCTTACTTGCATCTTCAATTTTTTTTAGTGTTGACATTTAATTATGCTTAGAAAAATCACATGTGATTTGTAAACTCACAATTGATTTGTTATTGTAAAAGTCACTTGTGATCTTTAGAATAACAAATCAGGTGTGTTTTATGAATCACATGTGATTTCTCTGGGAAAAATTTCAAAACTAAAAGAAAAACTCGAAAAAAAGTTCGTCGAAAGTATATAAAAGTGCCGCTTTATAGAAATATGATTTAATTTTTGTCGCGATGTTATGATTTGTTTCACGTAATGTCTAACGGTTTGTGAGATATTTAATTTTAAAAAAAAAATGATTTTAATTTGATGAAAAAATAAGTTATTCATTTATTTTTTTTAGATATTTTGTCTATTTTAAACTTTTCTCAAGCTTATAAAATATCTACCATTATGGATGACTAACGTCTTATGCTCAACCAAACACCCCTTTGTTATTTTATTATTTCTATCCAAATATTTTAGTGAAAAAAAAGTAGATATATAGGTTGGAGATATGTCTAACAAAACGAGGACCTGTGTGAGTTAAGATCCATGAAGAACTCATACATGTCATAGAACCTATCAACCAATCATAGCCACCCATTTATATTTTTCACTTTTTTTTCAAAACAACATATCTTGCAAACGGTAAATCTTCAAGCTACAAAAAAATACCATCACGACGAGAATTAAATATTCTTTCTATAGATATGCATTGTTATGTACTTTCGACGAACGTTTTTTTTTAATTTCCGTCCAGAAAGAATCATATATGATTAGATTCTTACGAATATATGATTCTTACGAATCATAAGAATCATATATGATTTGTTAAAATCGAATCATATATGATTTTTCTGGGCGGAAAAAAAATCATCGCAAAAAAAAAATTTGTCGAAAGTATATAACACTGCATGTCTATAGAAAGATAATTTAATTCTCGTCGCAATGGTATTTTTTTGTAGCTTGACGATTTACGATTTGTGAAATATTTAAGTTTTAAAAAAAGGTGGATGTTTATTTTTTATTTTTTTTTTTTGATAAAAAAAAAATAAGTGGCTAAGATTGCTTGATGGGTTATATGATAAAAGTTGGATCTATTATTTATAGCCTACATGTATATATACAAGTTACGTACGTATATAAAAAGATAATAAAGCATTGCGTTATCCTTTATTTGCATTTTGGAAATCTAGCTGGCTAGTGCTGCAAAAATGACTCAAACAACACCCAATCACAAGCTCATTGTCTCTGGTTGGGCTGCTCATGATTCAGATGGTGTAATCACACCTTATACCTTCAAACGAAGGTATTATTTCAAACTATCACTAGTATAAGTTTCTTTAATAGATTTTGCATATGAGATTTAAATGTGTTTCTGTTTACTATTTCTAGAGTGAATGGAGCGAATGACGTTTCGATCAAAATATTGTATTGTGGGATTGATCATACCGATATTCACTTTACCAAAAATCATTGGGGTATTACTAGATACCCCATCGTTCCAGGGTAATCTTTCTCTAGGTTTCAGTTTTATATATGATAAGATCTCCACACTTAATTTAATACACAACTTGCTACATTTCACTTGGGGATCTAATATCATGGAGTTGTTTTATATGTCTTAGATATGAAATAACAGGATTGATAACAGAAGTTGGGAGCAATGTCAAAGGGTTCAAGATAGGCGATCGAGTCGGTGTTGGATGTATTGGCGCGTCGTGTTTGGAATGCGAATTTTGCAAGGGCTCACAGGAGAATTACTGTGACCAAGTTCAGTTTACGTACAACGGTATCTTTTGGGATGGTAGCGTCATGTATGGTGGATATTCCGAAATGTTGGTTGCAGATCATAGGTAAATTTTAAACTCATATTCTACTATATATCAAATTAAAATCCATTATATTGATGTTTTTTTTGAACATCAATCCTTTGATGTTAAACATAATATTGAATTTAGTTGGTACGCATTTCATTTTTTTTTTTTTTTTCCTTATCTACTAATTCTTGTCCGAATAATACATTTATGAAGTTTTATACGGATTACTTTTTTTAGTTATGACTTTTGTAGTTTGTTCAAAAAAATCTATTTTACTCTTGAAAGTGACATAGAAAACAATATTTAAGTAAATTTTTATCTGCGTTGAAGGTATGTAGTTCATGTACCAGAAAGTTTGCCAATGGACGCAGCTGCACCTTTGCTATGTGCAGGGATCACAGTGTACTCACCAATGATCGACAACAAGCTGCACGAGTCAAGTGGAAAGCGTATTGGGATTGTTGGGTTAGGTGGTCTTGGACATGTTGGTATCAAATTTGGCAAGGCGTTTGGCCATCATGTATCAGTTATAAGCACCTCCCCTTCAAAAGAAAAAGATGCCAAAGAACGTTTAGGTTTTGACGACTTCATCATCAGCACTGATCCTGAGCAAATGACGGTTAGTATTCTATAACTACATAGCTCAAAAGATGTAAGCACTTAAACAATTAATACAACTTCTGCAAAAGAAGTGTCAAAACATAATTTCGCAAATGCCAAGTGGACTTTTGCTTGTTTCAGTCAAAGAAGAGGACGCTTGATTTCATATTGGACACAGTGTCTGCACCACACTCGCTTGGACCGACACTCGAGCTACTTAAAGTGAATGGAACTTTGGTCCTCTTGGGTGTACCCGACAAGCCTGTTGAGTTGCCTTCTTTCCCTTTGATCCTTGGTACGCTTCCCTAGTCCCTATCTACAATAATTGTTAGTCGTATGTTTGTTATGGGCTAGGCCCGATTGTTATTAGTATGATAGGCTCGATTATTCTAGTCTGCTAGATCATTTATACTCTAATACAAGGGTAATCACTATTGTTGTTATACGGATAATCCCTATTTTTCAAAATAAGGACTATCATTGCAAATAATTTGAAAAATAGGGATTATATATGTTTTAAAATCGAAATAGGAATTACGAGTGTGATTTTTAGTAAACCATAAAGAAGAAACATGTAATTTTTTCTTTGAAAATTTATTGGTTAAAGAAGACCAAATTGACATACCTAAATTGAAATGGTCACCCCTACAAATTACGCTGAACATACATACACATCTAAGTACATGTAAGCATTATGAATGTACACGAATTGCATACGTATGTTGTTTTAATCTAGAACAGGCATGCATTTACTTCTAAAATATTTCAATATTTAGTATATTGATATGTAAATATAACAGGGAAAAGAGTGGTGAAAGGCAGCATGCTTGGAGGCATGAAAGAAACACAAGAAATGCTGAACTTTTGCGGGAAGCATAACATCACATGTGATATCGAGATAGTTACACCCGAAAAAATCAACGAAGCATTAACTAGATTGGCCAACAAGGATGTCAAGTATCGTTTTGTTATCGACATTGCTGGCAAAAACACGAGCCTTTAGTCTAGCATATAAGATTGTCTTTTTATCTTGGCGTGCTAATAACTCGAGCCTTTGATTTTTATAATGTGACCGTGGTGTATGTCTTTATGCTATTACTACTAAATAAATTCCAAGAATCATCAATAATTCAGCTTAACAATCTTATTTGTTACACTGAATGGGTTTCATTTTACTTATAAATATATGTTCGTATTTCACAGGTTTCATACTTTCCAGGATCAATATATATCAAACAAGATTGACAAGAATGATTCTAATATTATAAACAACATAATCCTGATTACATTGTATATAAGACACTTTAAAACATTACATGTTGCTTCGTATATATAAGGTTCACAGGCGAACCATCATGTCCCTTCACCAACAGGTGCAACTTCGTGTAACTAACTTTAACTAACTATTACTACCATTAACCGCTATTCAGTTATTAACTAACTAAACTTACACAAACAGCCCTTTGGCTTTGTGTTATTACAAATGTACATCGAGCAATGTTTTGTCCAACAAGACTTATGCAATTATCGTGCAACATTTCCCTCTTAATTGTTTAAGTCTTGTTCTTCGAGTCTCCATGCTCTTCTCCGCGTTAGTATCACCCAATAAACACAACTTGCTGTTTTCCTTTCGATGTTCACCAAATTGTTGTTGTTGTTGTCTCATTGTTGTTCACGGCTTCCTTTTGCCTTTTTGTGTCGAATTCTATTCTGCCCCACAACCAAACGAGTATCCTTCTTTTCCGGTGTTACTAACTTGTTCTTCACATTGGTGTATTCCCTTGTGTGTTTTCTTGATTTCGTCTCCACAAATGTCTCCTAGATCCCTCCTTGTTCACGGTATCCTTCCAACCAAACTTAGTTGTTCACGGTCTCCTTCCAAGTGATCTACGTTGTGTCTTTGTTCCTTTTGTTTCGAAATCCAAGTACTTTCCTTCACACAAACTTGATACCCCTCACGGTATCCTTCACCAAAACAAGCGATATGTTTGTTTTTGCTTCCTTCTCTTTGTTGTTGTATCCTTGTGTCGCCTTGATGCGTTTTCCACAAATTTCCTTGAGCACTCTTTTCTTTCTTGGTTATCTTTCTAAACCTTTCCCACAACAACGTTCACTGCTTACGTTTTAACCCCGCTTGCTTCCTTCCCTTTGTGTCTTGTTTAACCCGGTTTCACAAAGTTCTTTTCCCACTCGTTTTATAAACCAAACGATGTGTTTGTTCCTTCCTTTCCTGTGTCGCGTTAACAGCAAACACAAAAGAATCCTAGCACTTTTCTACTCTTGTTCCACGTTTCCTTGCAACGTCAAGAGTTTCTTCCTTCTTGTTCCACGCTATCCTTTCAAGCGTCAAGAGTATTCTTTTTTTCCCTTCGTTGTCACCAACAAAGTTTTAACCCACCAATTCGTTTGATGTCCACGTTTGCTTCCTTTTGTGTCGGTCTTCAAAACGTGTCGCTGCCCACAAAAGTTTCCTTCAATCGATCATGTATTCCTCTTCTCCTTCAATAGTGGATTGAAGTCTGTTGCTAGTTTGCAACTTCCGTTGGTTTTGATCATGAACTATCTTCCCCAACAACCCTTGGTGTCTTCCTTCTAAGCCTTTTGATCTTCTTTGATCAAAAACTTGAATCAAAACTTGTAATCTTGCAACCTTCGTCTCTGATGCCATGTTCGTATTTCATAGGTTTCATACTTTCCTCGATATATATCAAACAAGATTGACAAGAATGATTCATTATTATTTACAACATAACACTGATTAAATTGTATATGAGACACACTATAAAACGTTACATGTACTAATCTATTTATAGAGGTTCTAGTGAACCATCATGTCCCTTCATGAAAGGGTACTGATGAGGCGAAAAATGATCCGTTTTTAGGGGGTCATTTAAGCCCGAATCCGAATTTATTTGATCAAATATTGCCCTAAATCGTTCCTTTTGTGATTTTAGGTACTTTGGGAGTGAAATCTGGAAAAGGAAGCAATTCGGACGTTTTTGGAGCATAAAAGTAAAGAAAACGCCAAAATCTTAATTTTCCATGCTGGGAACAGTGCATGACGGCGTCAAGAGTAGTTCCCTGACGGCGTCAAGAGTAAAATTCCATGACGACCCAGAAGAGTTTTGACGGCGTCATGAAGGTAGGGCGTCAAGAGTAAAAGTCATGACGGCCTGGAAATGAATTGTACTTGACGGCGTCAAATGTAGATCTAGGCAGTCCGAGGATTGTTTTGGCGGCGAGGTGACGGCGACACCTAATTGGTCTTGACGCCGTCAGACCCCTTTTCCTATATATAGTTTTCTAGTTTTTCACATATAAAAAATAGAGAAGTTTTGGGAGAAACCCTAAGTACGATTTTGGTGTAACTTTATAGGTTTTTCAAGGGTTCCAACCCCTTGATACCTTGCATGATTAATCAAGATAAGTGTTATTCTAATTCAATCAATATGTCTATGTGTTGGTTGTCAATATCTTGTTCTTGTCTTAATTCCATCATGCTAGGCTAGATCTATCTTGTATTTGCTTAGATCTAATGAAACCTAGATATTGATTATGTGTTGATTACTTGTTTATTCTTGTCTTGGATGAATGATTTATATGTTAGGCTTAAGAAAACTGGCAGATCTCCAATTGGTAACACGTTTGAACGTCTTAAGAAACATGAACCAACGCGCACTAGGTCTTTATTGGTTGTATTTAATGCATGAGCCACTGTTTACAATCCCTATAGTTGTGCTGGGCATGGTGTATGAGGAGATAAGAGCTCATAGAATTGGAGAGTTATGTGTGCCACCCCATGAATGGTATTAAGGAATACGATCCGTCATCCATGCAATTATAACAAGTAATTAACATGTAAAAGATATCTAGGGAGTAGTGAAATCTAAGTAAACACATTTTCTCCAATTACTGCTCACAACCTTAGTATAAATTATTTTATTTTCATTTCTAGTATTTTATTTTGATTGCATCTTAGTATTGGGTTAGTTGAATAGCAACTAATTCCGCCCAAATCCTTCAAACCCAAGATTTTAATTTGCTTTCCATAAAATATAAAAACATAAAAATAATCATCCCTCACCTTTAGAACTAGTATTTAGGCTTTCTAATCCTAGCGACACTATTCCTAAGCTGAACGATCAATCCCCCGGTACTTGTCACTATACTATACTACAACGATCAGGTACACTGCCTGGTGGGGGTTGTAAGCTTCTCGAGATCCCTCGAGAGGTAAAGCCTGTTGCGATTCCCACGCATCAAGTTTTTGGCACCGCAGCCCGGGGAATAGTTATTGTCTAGGTTAGAATTTCTTTTTATTAGGTCTACTTGCTAGATTCCTTTCTAGTAAGATTTTATTTTTATTTTTAGATCTTCTTTAGTCTATCTCATTTCTTTGTGCTTTTGTTCGTAACTCTTTACCATCCGACATCATGGAAGGTGGTAACATCTTTGAACCCGTCATACCACCACAACAAAACCCACCACTAGAACCCCTTAGGCCCCAAACCTTAGGAGAGTATTCCCGACCTAGCCATCAAGGCTACCGAAACACCATTGAGCTCACCGGAGCCAATGTGACCCCCTTGCGATCCGACACCATCCGGTTGGTGCAAAGCGGATGTGCATTCCATGGACTTCATTCCGAAGATCCAAACCAACATCTTAAGGACTTTCTCAAAATCGTAGATTCCATAGACCTAGGTGTTGAAACTAGAGAGACTACCCGTTTACGCCTATTCCAATTCTCTCTACGGGATCAAGCTAGTCAATGGCTTGAGCGTTTACCCGCGGGATCCATCACCACATGGGATGATCTCACCACTCGTTTCCTTGCTCAATTTTTCTCACCGGGGAGAACTACTAAGCTTAGAAATGACATCTTGATGTTCCAACAACGTCAAAATGAATCTCTTTATGAAGCATGGACTCGTTTCAAGGACTTACTCCAAAAAGTCCCTCATCATGGCATAGATCTTTGGCTCCAAGTCCAAATCTTTTATGACCATATCGACATCTCCACGAGGCGAGCCATTGACCAATCGGCCGGTGGTAAGCTACGTGATTTTAGTGCGGAACAATCATGGGAACTCATAGAAGATCTTGCTCTCTATGACAACGAAAGTTGGAATGATCCCCGTGATTTGAACAAAACGGTCAAGGCAATATCTTTGCCTTCGAACAATTCTAGCACTCCCGACCATAGGATCATGGAACTTGAGGACCAAGTCAAGTTTCTCATGAAATCTTATGAAGCTCCGAAGCCTTCAAGCCAAGTGAACAAAATCACTTCTTCATGCGAATTATGTAGTGGTCCCCATGACACTCGTGATTGTATGGAACTCCCCAGAACAACTTTTGCGAACTACGCATCCACGCGTACCGACGAAGCGGGAGATAAGTGGTACACTTTCAAGCCCGAGCCAAACACTTACGGTGATTCATACAACCCCTCTTGGAAAAATCACCCAAACCTTAGGTGGAAACAAAATCAACCCAATCCTTCCAATCCGCCTAATCGTTACCAACCAAACGGTCCACCATCCAACCGTACTTTCAACAACAATCCTTCTAACAACTATGGTAGTACCAATAATCTTGAAGGGTTGATGTCTAAGTTCATGGCATCTCAAGAAGCTCGCATATCTAAGTTTGAAGCCGATTTCAAACAAAAGCAAAGCGAGATGACCACTAGAATTGACGCATTGTTGAAAGTTCTCAATGACCGAGAAATGGGAGCCCTTCCAAGCGACACAATCAAAAATCCGAAACTAAACGTTAATTCCATATCTTCAGTTTCGTCACCCACTTCATGTCCACAATACTACTCGGTCAAATCAACAAGCACGTGTTTCAAACAAAACCAAATTCTTCAAAAGGACCAATCAAATAAGACACCCAATATAGAGCCGGTCAAAAGTATAGTTGAAACACCTCCTACGCAAGACCTTGACGATGAATTCAAAGAACTTCACCTTGAACGCCCCGTCATTGATGTCTTAGCGCGTGCTCCTTACTATAGTGCCCTCCTAGAAAAATATGAGAAGTGTAAGCTAGGTAAAAATGGGACCGCCTTCGTTCAAAACAAGTTGCCTAAGAAGCTTGATGATCCGGGCATATTTGTTTTGCCCTGTAAGATAGGAAGATCCAAAGCTTTCGACACACTAGCCGATTTAGGGTCAAGCCTCAACTTGATTCCCTTATCCTTATTCACCGCTCTTAAGCTAGGGAAGTTAGAGGAAACGGAGGTATTGATAGGGCTAGCGGATGGGAGTATTGCCCACCCGGTTGGAATGATTAAGGATGTAGTTGTTCACGTAGGAAAGTTAACTATATTAGCGGATTTTCACGTCCTAGACATGGTTAGTGACACTACATGCCCATTATTGGTAGGAAGAGGATTTTTAGCAACCGCTAGTGCCATGATAGATTGCAAGGAATCCAAGATAACGGTAGGTGAAGGCGATACTTGGTCGGTGTACGATGTAGAAGCATAGTTATGATTGTGATGATGAACCGACACCGCATTGGGTAGAGATGAATAGGAGACCATCTAGATATGGACCTTGGATAGAAAGGAACTTCATAGGACCTCAATGCCCATTTTATCTAGAGAAAGATTTCATTGAAAAGACACATTCGGTAGAACAACTCATAGCTAGAGATGAAGAGCTAGACCCCTTTGAGGACCTCTTAGTCTTTAGGAAGATGATTGAGTTCTTAAGCGTAATGCCTATTAACATAGAGATGAATAAGTGGAAAAGAGAGGGAGACAAGTGTAAATGGAGGTGGGACAAGCCACCTAAAGAAGGTGACGGATCATGGCATATGAGAATGACTTTGTATGATCCGGATGGAGAAAAGTTTGAAAGGTCATACCATACTAAGGAAACCGATAGGAAGTTGAAACCTAAGTTTGACCCCAAAGATGTCCTCAATGAGGAACTCACCCGTGTCACGTAGTAACACATGACCTTGAGTCTAGCTACAAGACTCGTAAATAAAGAAAAGCGCTTCTTGGGAGGCAACCCATGTTTTGTGTGATTTTATTTGTTTGATTGTTATTTGTTTCCGTATGCGTGCTTTATTTTTATTGTTGGTAGATCATGTTTCTCAATTAAAAAGTGGAAATACTTTACTTTGTTGTTTTGGCCTAGTCTTAACTCCACCTAAAAGTATTTTTGCAAAAGATAAGTGTAAGGGGAAACCCTAAATATGTTTTTAAGAAACAAACCGATCATGATTCTCCACAATATTAAATGAACATGTATATTCGTATTTGTTAGAGTCAAATGCTTGTATTGAGTCATAATGAAGTTTTGCAGGATTTTCCAGGAAGTAGGACCAAGTTTTTCCAGAAATTTTCCGGAAACATAACATAAGAATTTCTGCAGGTCAATTCTGACGGCGTCAGGGGTTTACTCTTGACGGCGTCAGGAGTAAAAATCTGGAAATTTTACCGTTTTTGTTTTTCTAACGGAGTCTTATGGTTTTTGTGAATTATTAAGTTTTATAATCTCCAGGAGATCTGCAAACTTCATTCCACAAGCATTATATCTTATCTTGTTTTCTAGGATTTAGTAACTTATATAGGATGCCGCCGATTTTACGCGAGGTTGTCTTGTCTATTTTGTCAGGTTTTACAGGTTATGTATGACAAGAAGATGATTTATATTCTGGAAGGGAAGCTTTGATTGTTCATTTTCTTGGAGGAAGATTTAACCTGGCCATCCTATTATCCATACCGAGCTAATCAGGGGAGTATTTGATTTCATTCTCTTTACTTTTTCACTTTTACATTCTTTACTTGAACATTAGGGACAATGTTCATCTTAAGTGTAAGGGGAGGGTAAAAAGATGATACCTTACATATGCACTTTCGCTTGAGTTTGTTTTGTTTGATGGTAGATGTGTAATAAAACTATGAGAAATACTTGTTAGTGCA
This sequence comes from Artemisia argyi, assembly GCA_030686995.1. NCBI lineage: Eukaryota > Viridiplantae > Streptophyta > Magnoliopsida > Asterales > Asteraceae > Artemisia > Artemisia argyi. Next base: position 32,460,376 of record CM060708.1, read on the forward strand.
ATTTTAGCGCCAAATTTAAAATTTTTTACAACATTTAGGAGTGAAACTTTAGCCATAGCAAGCGTCTCATGGATAGGAGATTGTATGACTAGCGCATAACTGTATATTCAGAAAAATTTTCCACCCAAATATGTGAGGTTCGCCTTTAGATTTGATAGGAAAAGCATTCACTATTAGTGCTTATGAGTGTACCGGTAGCATTTAGATTCTAGAACTTGCGTTAGTGATGCATCCCGAGACCGCTAGTGAGACTACATTCGTGTAGTAGGATTTACTACATGATAAGAGGCATTAGGATTACCCTTGTGTTAAACTCGTATTATAATTACTTGACCATTTAAGTCATATTACTTGGCTAGTTAAGTCAACTAATTTTTCCCACACCCTTAGCGTTGTACTCATTTTTAGTACACGAAACCCCTAGTACACCCCTCCGAGCCTATCTTTTCGTTTCTAACTTTAAGCATCTTACTTATAGGAAGAATTTTTTACACCCCACTTAAATGTACAACCAAATCGCCTTAGCCTTCCGTGTATGCGCTCATTTTTAGTGCATTATTGTTATTTGTAAAACCCTAAGTTAACTTTCTAATTAATTACATGGTTGCTAAGTCGAGTCATATCCTTGTACATATTGTTTTGGGACGATTGGGACTCATGGGTAAGTACTTATTTTATGGAGTAATGGGGAAGAACATCACTTATTACCCAATAAACACAACTTGCTGTTTTCCTTTCGATGTTCACCAAATTGTTGTTGTTGTTGTCTCGTTGTTGTTCACGGCTTCCTTTTGCCTTTTTGTGTCGAATTCTATTCTGCCCCACAACTAAACGAGTATCCTTCTTTTCCGGTGTTACTAACTTGTTCTTCACATTGGTGTATTCCCTTGTGTGTTTTCTTGATTTCGTCTCCACAAATGTCTCCTAGATCCCTCCTTGTTCACGGTATCCTTCCAACCAAACTTAGTTGTTCATGGTCTCCTTCCAAGTGATCTACGTTGTGTCTTTGTTCCTTTTGTTTCGAAATCCAAGTACGTTCCTTCACACAAACTTGATACCCCTCACGGTATGCTTCACCAAAACAAGCGATATGTTTGTTTTTGCTTCCTTCTCTTTGTTGTTGTATCCTTGTGTCGCCTTGATGCGTTTTCCACAAATTTCCTTGAGTACTCTTTTCATTCTTGGTTATCTTTCTAAACCTTTCCCACAACAATGTTCACTGCTTACGTTTTAACCCCGCTTGCTTCCTTCCCTTTGTGTCTTGTTTAACCCGGTTTCACAAAGTTCTTTTCCCACTCGTTTTATAAACCAAATGATGTGTTTGTTCCTTCTTTCCTGTGTCGCGTTAACAGCAAACACAAAAGAATCCTAGCACTTTTCTACTCTTGTTCCACGTTTCCTTGCAACGTCAAGAGTTTCTTCCTTCTTGTTCCACGCTATCCTTTCAAGCGTCAAGAGTATTCTTTTTTTCCTTTCGTTGTCACCAACAAAGTTTTAACCCACCAATTCGTTTGATGTCCACGTTTGCTTCCTTTTGTGTCGGTCTTCAAAACGTGCCGCTGCCCACAAAAGTTTCCTTCAATCGATCATGTATTCCTCTTCTCCTTCAATAGTGGATTGAAGTCTGTTGCTAGTTTGCAACTTCCGTTGGTTTTGATCGTGAACTATCTTCCCCAACAACCCTTGGTGTCTTCCTTCTAAGCCTTTTGATCTTCTTTGATCAAAAACTTGAATCAAAACTTGTAATCTTGCAACCTTCGTCTCTGATGCCATGTTCGTATTTCATAGGTTTCATACTTTCCTCGATATATATCAAACAAGATTGACAAGAATGATTCATTATTATTTACAACATAACACTGATTAAATTGTATATGAGACACACTATAAAACGTTACATGTACTAATCTATTTATAGAGGTTCTAGTGAACCATCATGTCCCTTCATGAAAGGGTATATGATGAGGCGAAAAATGATCCGTTTTTAGAGGGTCATTTAAGCCCGAATCCGAATTTATTTTATCAAATATTGCCCTAAATCGTTCCTTTTGTGATTTTAGGTACTTTGGGAGTGAAATCTGGAAAAGGAAGCAATTCGGACGTTTTTGGAGCATAAAAGTGAAGAAAACGCCAAAGTCTTAATTTTCCATGCTGGGAACAGTGCATGACGGCGTCAAGAGTAGTTCCCTGACGGCGTCAAGAGTAAAATTCCATGACGACCCAGAAGAGTTTTGACGGCGTCATGAAGGTAGGGCGTCAAGAGTAAAAGTCATGACGGCCTGGAAATGAATTGTACTTGACGGCGTCAAATGTAGATCTAGGCAGTCCGAGGATTGTTTTGGCGGCGAGGTGACGGCGTCACCTAATTGGTCTTGACGCCGTCAGACCCCTTTTCCTATATATAGTTTTCTAGTTTTTCACATATAAAAAAGAGAGAAGTTTTGGGAGAAACCCTAAGTACGATTTTGGTGTAACTTTACAGGTTTTTCAAGGGTTCCAACCCCTTGATACCTTGCATGATTAATCAAGATAAGTGTTCTTCTAATTCAATCAATATGTCTATGTGTTGGTTGTCTATATCTTGTTCTTGTCTTAATTCCATCATGCTAGGCTAGATCTATCTTGTGTTTGCTTAGATCTAATGAAACCTAGATATTGATTATGTGTTGATTACTTGTTTATTCTTATCTTGGATGAATGATTTATATGTTAGGCTTAAGAAAACTGGCAGATCTCCAATTGGTAACATGCTTGAACGTCTTAAGAAACATGAACCAACGCGCACTAGGTCTTTATTGGTTGTATTTAATGCATGAGCCACTGTTTACAATCCCTATAGTTGTGCTGGGCATGGTGTATGAGGAGATAAGAGCTCATAGAATTGGGGAGTTATGTGTGCCACCCCATGAATGATATTAAGGAATACGATCCGTCATCCATGCAATTATAACAAGTAATTAACATGTAAAAGATATCTAGGGAGTAGTGAAATCTAAGTAAACACATTTTCTCCAATTACTGCTCACACCCTTAGTATAAATTATATTATTTTCATTTCTAGTATTTTATTTTGATTGCATCTTAGTATTGGGTTAGTTGAATAGCAACTAATTCTGCCCAAATCCTTCAAACCCGAGATTTTAATTTGCTTTCCATAAAATATAAAAACATAAAAATAATCATCTCTCACCTTTAGAACTAGTATTTAGGCTTTCTAATCCTAGCGACTCTATTCCTAAGTTGAACGATCAATCCCCCGGTACTTGTCACTATACTATACTACAACGATCAAGTACACTGCCTGGTGGGGGTTGTAAGCTTCTCGAGATCCCTCGAGAGGTAAAACCTGTTGCGATTCCCACGCATCAGGTACAACCGAATTCTGTAACTACCATAACTACCAATAACTAACTTCTAACTACCTTTAACCGCTATTCGGTTATTAAATAACTAAACTAACATAAACAACCCTTTGGCTTTGCGTTATTACATACGTACACTGAGCAATGTTTTAGCTAATCAAGACTTATACAATTATGGTGCAACAATATCAAGGTGTTTGCTAGGTACATGTAGAAAAGACTATGATCGCAAGCCGCTCCTATTTATGAGATAAGTTGGAGTGTTACGTTATGAGTATATGAGGTACACTATGTTGGAAATTTAGTGCAATCGAAGGACAATGTCATATTTGAAAATGAGATTGGAGGTACGGAATGTCCACCCATGAACCACTGAACCTTCCTGACTCAAATAGTAGTGTTTAACAAAGGGTTCTATCCTTGAGGAATTATCTTGTTGACATAATTAATGTCTAAAAAAATTGTTAGCATATTAACAATGTCTCTATGTTTTGATGATTACAAAGCATAAACTCATTAATCTAAAACTTATGACGTAAACAAGTTTTTAGTGCTTAATATTTGTCTTTGCATCCATATCGCTTAAGGTATGAATAAACAAAGTGTTTATTGCATTTCATGATCAAAGAAAATTTTTCTAATCACTAGAATTTTTATAAAATGTGTTTAACATTCTATATCTTTTGCAAAATTACTTTTGGAATTAAAAGAATATGTTTAATTCATTATAAATATATAATTTCAAATTTCCAACCAAAAATGGCAAATTTTATCCAGAAAAATATTCCCCACTAAAAGACAAGAAAATCCAACGTTCTGAAGGGGCGGCCCCCTTAATTCCTTAGGCGGCCCCCTTAATCATTAAGGGGACCGGCCTATAATTAAGGGGACCGGCCACGCTCCAGAACAGTAACTTTTCTCCCTATAAATACTGGTTCATCCCACATAATTTTCTCACCTTTTGCACTCCTAAACTTTCTGTTCTAGATCCACATTTCTATTCTCTTAATCCTTTGATCATAAATACATAATTCTTTGTTTCAAAGTGATTCAAACATCATCCTCTCAAGTGCAAGAGAAGAATACTTCTATCCCCCAAGACAAGAAGTATTACAACTTGTTGTGACCTCCACATCCAAGTTGTTGGTGCATTATCAAGATTATTTACATAACTCTTTGTGAAGATTGTTGTGAATATTTGATTGTAGATAGTTGTGCTAGGTATATTGATTGTGTAATTAGTTAGTTGCTTGGTGTGAAGAAGAAAAGTTAGGAATTAGTTTGTAGTGAAGAAGCTAGGTGTGAAGTTGTTAGTTGTGAAAAAAATTGGTGTGAAGAAGATAGGCGTGAAGTAGTTAGTTGTGAAGTAGATTGGTGTGAAGAAGTTGTGTAGAAGTTGTGGTTTAGTTGTGAAGAAGTTGTGGTGTGTAAATTGGTGTGTAAGGTTTTCTCCGCTATAAGGGAGCTTGTTGATATAGTGAAGAAAACTCCCTAGTTAGGTGCTCGGGGAGTGGAGTAGGGCAAGGAAGGTGTCCTTGTAGCCGAACCACTATAAATCTCTTGTCTCGCGGTTCGATCTTTCCATCTCTCATTTATTTCTTTACTTATCATTGTTATATCTTACTTATTGATAATTGTTTATATTGTGCAAGATTTGAGATCATATATTATCGTATCTAAATTTTAAAAACTAAGAAAACACTATAACTATCTTTTATAACGAATTAAAAAGACGTAAAATTATTCAACCCCCCTTCTAGTTTTCCACAATTGGTATCAAGAGCCACGTCGAGCAAGATTTTTAAAATATATTGTATTTTAAAACTTGTAACGATCTATGGAGTCTGAAAAATATCTAGAAGGGCAATCTATGCAAAGACCACCACTATTTGAAAGTGATGGATTTTTATATTGGAAAAATAGATTCGAAACGTACGTGAAATCAAAAGAACTTGATCTTTGGCATATTATTACCTTTGGTGATTTTCCCCCAATTCAATATAATGTTGAAACTAAAATGGATGAAATTGTATCTTTTGAAAAACAAAATGATGATCTGAAAAAGAAACTAGCAAAAAATAATGAGGCTAAAATGGTCATTTATAATGCGTTACCACACAAAGAACATGAAAGAATTTTTATGTGTAAAACCACCAAAGAAATTTGGGATTCTTTACTAATTACTCACTAAGGTAATAGTCAAGTCAAAGATAATAAAATAGATCTTCTTGTACAACAATATGAACAATTTACGATTCTGGAAGAGGAATCAATTGATAATGCTTTTGCTAAATTTAATGTAGGACCTTAGATATATCAACTTTAATAACAATATAGCATGTAAATGAAGTAAAGATGGTGACTTGATGTTATGAATGTGGCGTTAGATATGAGAGAATAAGAGATGAAATAAGAGAGCTTTTATTAAGAGAAACACACACAATACACACACAAGCACACTTACAAATGAGAGGTAAGGTGCCTTTTATAGTTCCATACATAGGCTTTCTATGGGCTTGGGCTTGGACTTGGTTACATGATTAGATAATAAGGCTTATGAAACATAGCGCATAACATATTAGCTTGCCAAGTCCAAAGCCCAATGACTAAACTGTTACTAATCTTAAGAAACGACACAAAGTTATATTATGAGAATGACCATCACTTATATATATATATATATATATATATATATATATATATATATATATATATATATATATTTAATGCTAACAATCTCCCCCTAAGGGGTGGTCATTCGAATGATGCTCCACGTGATTAGGTCTTCCGTGTTCTTTGTCTTTAACTTTGTGTGTCATTGTAGAATAGTCTTTAGTCTTTGTTCCTTCATGCTTTGTGATCTTTGATGATTGACTTTTCATCATTCTTTGTTCTTTTGTGATGTGGAGTTATCTGCCCTTCGTCACTTCTACGTCTGTGGTGGTTGTTTTCCATTCCAACATGCTCATACATCTTCAGTCTTTGTGATACATGCATTTTTAGTTCTCGTTCTTTTACACAGATCTTTGTCACTTTACTTCTGTAGATACATTCACATTGCGTAGAATCTTTCTTTGAACCTTGCTTTGCTTTGATCTTTGTGAGAACTTTCCTTTGACTTTGTGATGCATGTATGAGCATGTGGAATCCTTCGCCATGGAGATGATGTATAGCTGCATGAAAACAGTTAGCAATAAATCAACCGATACTTACAGATAAGGAATTAGAGATTGTCAACAGCATAGTGTGAAGACTCTTTCTAATCCTTACCATGGCCGTTCCCATGTCAGATACTCTCGAGAGAGCTTACAAGACCTACTTAGTAGCTCAATGACTGGGTGAGTCGCTGGGGATCACTCCACGACTGTAGATCGTTTGAAACCACCGCGAACACTAAGCGTAACCCATAAAGAATTACCGAAGTAACCTGCTGTCAGGGCTGCTTCATGTTGACCCTGGCAGGAATTTCCATTCAATCACTGAGAATCACAAAAGTGAATCCTCTCATAAATGTTCTGGCAGATTGCTAAGATCTGCGTAGGACTCTAAAGTTTACATCTGGCGTCCTTAATGATGAACAACCAGTGTAGAAATATCATGTGTTCCTATGAGATCTTTTGATGAATCTCGGGGCTCTAGACTCGATAAGTGCACATTTGGTTTCCTATGCGGAGATTAGGGAGAGGTCTCCTGCTTCAATATCAACCATCTCTAAGAGACAGGTCGATAGATTACACTGGTTCCCCGTGAGAATGAAACAAGCTCTTTTAAGAGAACTTGAGTGGTTAAGAAGGTTAAGTGCAGTGCGTCACTGGGTCCATGACGTCTTGTCTTCAATACCGGTGTCACCTTAGTAACAATCAGTAGCATACGAATTGTACCCGGTGTCTGCCCTAAGGTTGAACATATGGAGGGCTATTTCTTTTCACCCTTTTTCATAACTTTTCTTTTTAATTCTTCAACCCCTTCTTTCTCCTTTGTCATTTTCTCCTTTTTTCAATCATACCTAAGGACTTCTAATTCTAATCTATTGGATTTGTCCTTGGGTAGATCTCTCCGGCTCTGGCGGATCATAGGACGGTTTTCCCTAACCTTAGTCACCTTATAACTCCATGACTATCCTATCATTGCCATGAAATCGTTTATTGAAAATCTCTCAAAGTGTTTATGATAATAAAACACATTGTTGTTACCACTCCGAGAGTTTTGCAATTTTGAAGGACTCCCCCTTCACATGTGCTCATGTAATTTTTAAGAAATTTGCACATGCGGGAGGAGTATGCACTTTTTGAATTGATCCACTTTCAGTGAACATGACCGATTCGAGACACGCTTACATCACTAGTAAGACTAGCTTGAAGTTATTACCCGTCCTGGTCAAGTCTAAAGAAAGTCTCTCGATACGGTACATTCTACTCAGACAAGTCCTATTCGAGACACGCTTACATCACTAGTTAGACTAGCTTGAAATTATTACCCGTCCAGGACAAGTCTTTTCGATTACTAACATTTTAAGCTTCGTCAATTCATTGGTACTTACTGAGTCGAGCTCTTCTGAGATTCAGTCACAAACTTTAAACATCTTTGATCACATTTTAATCATGTCTTCTCCCCCTCAAAAATAGCATATTGTGATATTTTTGATATCAACAGATTAAGAAAAGGCTTTTTGGAGAGAAAGACAGATTCATTTTGCATGAATTTGGAACAATTTTATTTTTGTACTCCCCCTTAATGATAGCATATTTTAAAATCAATTAAGGGTTTAGAGAGAGTTATCTTGAGCACTCATTTTGAGATTTTGAGAAATCTTTTGAACAATCTTGAAAAAGTGCTCAAGAATTCTGTTTGAAAACGAGTTTTCGTTTGTTTAGACTCGAACTTATTGAAAAAGATTTCATCATTGAACGTACAAGTCCTTGATTTGAAAATAATCAGAAGTCGTCATTTTAAGTCCGGGTTTCGTACTGAAGTATATGAAAGCCATTGAAAAGAAACTTTTGAGAGACGACATGTTTTAGTAAAACATTAAAAAGAACTCCCGTTCAAGCATCTGTACATGTCCGTATCATTGTTGAATGACATTTCTAGAAACGTACAGAATATTGATTTATACGAGAGACATGTCGTGAGAAGAATATCTTTGGATTTTTTTATTTTATATTGTTTTTGTATTTTTTGAAATTTTATATTTTTGTATTTTGTTTTTGTTGGTTTTTCAAATTTTGTATTTTGTTTTTTCAAAAATATTTACAGCGAAGCGATTTTAAAAACTTTTTCAAGAAGATTCGAGAAGACGTTCTAGCTCCTCAGGAGTTAGGCTTCGCATGCCAATTCGTCGAACTAGATAGTCAAACTGTTCTTTTGGAAGGGCTTTAGTAAATAGATCGGCGAGTTGATAATCAGTCTTAACGAAAAATAATTCAACAGTACCCTCTTCCACGTATTCTTTGATGAAATGGTAGCGGACTTTGATATGCTTCGTCTTAGAGTGATGTACGGGATTGCACGAGATGGCTATGGCACTTTTTGAGTCACAATACATAGGTATTCTATCAAAAGTAAAGCCATAATCTGTGAGCTGTGTCCGCATCCAAAGAACTTGGGCACAACACGCAGATAGAGACACATACTCGGCTTTGGCGGTTGATAGTGCAGTACAGTCCTGTTTCTTTGACGACCAGTTTACTAGCTTTTCACCCAAAAATTGTGCTCCACCTGATGTACTCTTTGTTGTAACTTGATCACCGGCATGGTCGGCATCTGAAAAAGCTGTTAGATTAAACCCCGAATCCTTCAGATACCAAAATCCCATGTTAATGGTGCTTCGTAGGTACCGAAAGATCCGTTTAACCTCTTTGAGGTGAAGTTCGGTAGGCTTTGCCTGAAACCGTGCTAATAAACATACAGAAAATTGAATATCAGGTCGACTAGCAGTTAGGTACATGAGAGAACCGATCATGCTCCGATATTTCTTCGGATCGATAGGTTTCCCAAACAAGTCAGCACCTATTTTTGGTGAAGTGACTATTGGTGTACCAACAGAATCACAGTTTTCCATTCCATGTTTTTTCAAAATCTCTATTGTATATTTAGCTTGATTGATAAAAATACCAAGAGGGGATTGATGTATTTGTAAACCAAGAATGAATTTTAGTTCCCCCATCATGGACATTTCAAATTTGTTTTTCATGAGATTTTCAAAATGTTTTGAATGGTTAGGATTGGTTGATCCAAAAATAATGTCGTCCACGTAAATTTGAACGATCAAAATGTCATCTTTGAATTTTTTGATAAACAAGGTGTCATCAACCGTTCCTTTTGTCAAACTATTTTTAAGAAAGAAAGATGATAGTTCATCATACCACGCTCTTGGAGCTTGTTTTAAACCATAAATTGCTTTCTTAAGCTTGTAGACGTAGTCTGGATGATCTTTGTCGATGAATCCCTCTGGCTGACTCACATATACTTCTTCTTTCAGAGTCCCATTCAAGAAAGCAGTCTTAATATCCATCTGATAGACTGTGATGTTTTTGTGAGCGGCATAGGCTAAGAAAATCCGGACTGCTTCAAGTCTAGCTACAGGCGCGAATGATTCCTCGAAATCTATCCGTTCTTCTTGTGGATAACCTTTAGCCACGAGACGAGCTTTGTTGCGAATAACAGTCATTTCCTCATCCAGTTTGTTCTTCCACAACCACTTGAGATCAAGAACTCGTTTATCAAGTGGTTCTTTGAGGCTGATTGAGCAAATGTAAATGCACAATTCGAGATCGGTGGCAAGTTGTCTCCTTGTCTGAACTGGCTTTGAAGGTTCACCGATAACATATTCTATTGGATGGTCTTTTGTCCATTGAAACGTAGAAGGGTATCTTAGGTTTAACGAATGTGTGTTAGATGGTTCTTGTAACCTTGAAGAAGATTCAGCAGAGTCTGTTGCAAACGGGTTTTCAAATACTTCTTCTTCTTCTTCTTCTAACGCAACATTGTTTGAATTATTTGTAGGTTCTTCTTAAAAATTAGTGTTTTGATTTTGCTCATCAACTCTTGGTAGAACAGTTTCAAGTACTGGAGTTGCTTGAGTAGATGTAGATGATGTTGAGGTAGTTGGTGCTTCAGCTTCGATTGTTGTAGATGCATCTTGTGATGGTGGTGGTTGATGGTTTTGAGCGGGTGCAGCGGAATGTTGTGGAGATGCATTTGTCGAAGTTTCACAATAATATTCATCAAACATTAACTCGAAGAAATTTTCCAGTTCTTGTTCTGAAGGTTTATCCGTGTTTTTTGACTGAGCTCCTTGAGGCACGAGTCCTGAACTTATGTGTCCAGAAGTCTGCATGTTTGGTGCGGGTCCTAATCCGGTTTGATTAGAAGCCATTGGATTAAGCGCAGGTTCTAGAGCGAGTCTCTCAGAAGCCATTTGTGAAATCTCGTCAAACTTCACATTCATCGTCTCCATTATCCTTTTCGTTCTTCTATTATACACCCTGAATGCCCTCGAGTTTTCTGAATATCCAATGAAGATTCCAATATCACCCTTAGCTTTTAACTTCCCTAGATCTTCTCTGTCATTCTTCGGATAGCACAAAGCGCCAAATACGTGAAGGTAAGAGATGGCAGGTTTATGGTTGCTCACTAGCTCATATGGGGTTTTATTGAATCTCGGATGGACTAAGGATCGGTTTTGAGTAAAACAAGCAGTGGCTACAGCATCAGCCCATAAGAATAGTGGTGCACTAGAAAAAATCAGCATTGTGCGAGCAGCTTCCACAAGAGTTCTATTTCTTCTTTCAACTACCCCATTCTGCTGTGGAGTTTTAACAACTGATGTTTGATGTGTGATTCCAACATCTTCAATGTAAGTTCTTAACTCCTGGTTTGTAAATTCTGTGCCATTATCTGTTCTTATAATCCTTACTGGAGCTTGAAGTAGAACTTGAATACGCTTCAGAAAGGTGATGATGATGCCTGGTGCTTCGTCTTTTGATCTCAAAAACTTTACCCAAGTATATCTTGAATAATCATCAACAATAACAAGAATATACTTCTTCCCATTAATGCTTTCAACTCTCATTGGGCCACATAAGTCCATGTGCAACATATGTAACCTTGCTTCCGAACTAGGTACGGTTTTGGGTTTATATGATGCTCTTTTACTTTTTCCTTGTTCGCATGATGGACATAGGTGTTCCTTGGTGTATTTGAACTTAGGAAGACCGGTGACGATGTTGTCTTTGGATAACTTGTTGATCGTGTCGAAATTGAGATGGGATAATCTTCTATGCCACAGCCAGGACTTAGTTTCGGTTGCCCTTGTCATAAGACAAATTGGTGATGTAGAAGCCATTTGGTTGATGTCGATAGCATAAAAGTTTGTACCACGATTACCAGTTAAGAGATCATCACCACCCAAATTTCTAATGAAAACCGTGTTTCTCCTTAATGCAACTTCTAAATCTGCATCACAAAACTGCCCAACTGAAAACAAATTGTGTCCCAACCCTTTGACGTAGTAAACCCGAGTGATTAAAAAATTCCCAAACCGAAGATCTCCATAACCCTGAATAGCTGCTACATGATCATTTCCAAAGCGTACAGTTCCCATGAATTTCCAGACGAAATTGATTAGCAGCTTTAAATTCCCGGTCATGTATTTGGAGCAACCCGAGTCGACGATCCAAAGAGATATTTTGATAACCTGCCAAGAACAGAAGAGTTTGTATTTGGAAACCGTTTTAAATTTGGTTCCATGGGGTTAGGAGTAAATTCCGAATCACACACATCAAAGGTTTCTACATGTTTATTTTGAACAACTTCTAATTTGCCATTCTGAAGAATGAACTCTCTACCCGTTGGTATCCACATACAAAACTTAAGGTAGTTCCTAGGCATTCGACTAATAGTGTTAGTCCTAAATCGTGCAACTAATCTTTCTATAGATCTAGATCTAGCACTAGGTCTTTTTAGAACATTCTTATGTTCAGGCGTAACATTCACATTCTTAGAAACACATTCATCATGAACATCATTAATTAAACATTTCTTGCATATTAAACAAACAGAGTCATTACATGCATTAGAACCAATACTTTCGACATTACATTCAGATGAATCATGTTTCTTATTAAAAAGCGATAAATTCCTAGGGTGTTCTTCTACTTCTTCAACTTTATTCTTGCTACTACTCGTAGAGGCAGACGAGACTCTATTATTCCTTGTATTGCTCCTAGGCTTTAGTCTGCTGCTCCTAGAAGTGCTTTCTAATCCTGTAAAAGGTAAGGCACACACATTAGGATTTATATTGTTGTCCTTTTTAGCATCACTAGACTCTTTAGAATTATCCTTTTTGCACGCATTTGTCTTAGATGTGGAGGAAGACGCATTAGTAGGACTAATCCTAAAAAGGCCAGGTGCTATCACTTTTGGTGTTTCGATAACCGCTTTTCCTTTATCAACAATCTTATCATTTTCACTTATCTTGGGCAAGGGTGTTGGAGTGACTGGTTTTGTCAAATCCTTTTTGTCATCGACTTTTGGAGCAAACCGTGAAATTGACATTTTTGGTTTTTGAACCGTGTTTGAAACATTTGGTTTCTCCGAAGTCAATGGTTTTGCAAACTTAGTTTCCTCACCCTTTCCTTTGTGATTGTCAAGCTGAGCCCTCAAAAGATCATTTTGCTCTTTCATATTCTTTAAGGCACGCTCATACGACAATTTGTCATACTTGCATTCTTCCTTTTTTCGATCAAGTTGTTTAAAATATGAGACATTTTCTTTTTCAAGCTTTATAAGAGCATTTTCATATTTTGAAACAATTGCGGAGGTCTCAGCTCTTAGTCGTTCATCGTCTTGAACAGAATATGTTTGTAAAATGATGGACATAATGTCAGTGGTCATAACAGCTTCGAAGAGAGAATCATTTAGGTTTTCCAAAACATTCATGTTTTCACGAGTTTCATTAGCTTCGTTTACCAGGGATTTGTGGTCCTTGACAAAGTCGGCCGTTTCTTTTAAGAAAGCTTGTTCAAAATGGATTACCCTCGCATTGATGTTATTCAGTGGGATAGTAATTTCGTTTTCAAAAACTTTTTTCTACTCAATATGAAAACTGGAATGCCAGTTGTTAATATTGATTGTAGTTTTAGAAGCAACAATATTTTGAAGTTCTTGAATTCTCTTTTTAACGTCATCCAGAATTTCTCTAGCCTCACTTGTATTAAAAGTGTTGTTAGAGGACATTTGTTCCATTTTAGAAAGAGATTTGGAAACAACTTTCTTTTTAGACAAGAATTTCGCGAGTGGTCGTTTTATGGAAAACACAGATGGTTCTGTTTGTGGAACAAAAGTAATTCCCAAAAGTTTGTTCAATTTGTTGTAATCAATAGGTTTCAAATCCTTTTGTTTCATTTTAGTAATGCTCTCTTCGACATGTTCTATCGTTTCCACAGAATCCCGAACGACGGGAGGATCATGTTTGGTGTAAATAACATTACCATTATACAAAGCATTTTGTTCTTGCTGAGCTTTCTTGAGATTGCAAGGAGTTTTGTTACCAAGAGCCATTATATGTTTCGTATGGTAAATCGGATTAGTTTGATTTGAAATCATTTTCATTGTTTGACTCGACTGACCCGACTTAACCACTAATTCTTCTAAATGAGCAATCATGTGTTCTGACTCTACGATTTCTTCCAAAAGTTTGTCTTCTTTCTTTGCAAAATCCTTTTTCAACTCATCCCTTTCTTTTTCAAGATTGGTATAAGTTGTTTTTTGTTTAGAAAGTTGGTTTTGTAAATCAGAGATTTCTGCATTTAAAGATTTTATCTTTTTGAAAGAATTAACGTCAAGTGTATCAAACTTGAGTTGCAATTGTTTTTCCCTTGAAACGGAATTTTGATAACCAGTTTCTAATTCAGACAATCTTTTGTTATGAAATTCAAATGCTTTAACGTTTTCCTTGTAACTCTCAAGCTCAGTGGTCAATTTTACATTCGCGGCCTTAACATAGCGATTGACCTTTTGCACATTCCAATTTCAATACGACAATTATTCAATAATGATTCAAATAAAGCACGTGTTTCCTCATCATTTTCAGCATGTTGTGAAACGAAGCCTCCATTATGATTCACATCTGGAGTTGCTGAAGGAGTATTGCTACTACTTGGTGTATCCAGGTATGTATCATAAGTGGGTGTTAGCTTCTCAGAATGTTGTTCTTCATGAGGAGACATATCAAATATATCATTATTGTGACATGTGTTGAAGTTTGATACCTCAGATGGTGCATTGGTGTCATAAACAGGAAGTGTGTCAGAATCCGTGTCATACTTAGCTTCCTGAAGATTTGCCATAAATATGCAGTTCGCATCGATATCCTCTCTATCTTCCATGTCATCCATAAGAGCCATAAAATCATTCTCCTCTGCATTCAACTGAAACCCTGCCTGAACCTTTTGTGCCAACATTACTGCTTTCTGCAAGTACTCTAGATCTTTTTTGTTCGGCTTAGTAGGACAGTTCCTTTCCATATGACCTACACCCTGACAGTTGAAACACTTAATCGGATTACCCTGATTCACATTTCCCAAATTCCCAACTACTGGAGCTGCAACATTTCTATTCTGATTACCCATTGCCTGATTACCAACATTCTGACCCCTCTGATTTCCAACAAACTGACCCAACTGATTCCCTACATTCTGACCATACTGATTCCCTGCATACTGACCTGCATTCTGCATATTCTGATTGCCCGTATTAAATCCAGTAGCATATCCTTGCTGATTCCCATAAACTCCAACCATTTGGCCTCCATTACCCATATTGAAAGTTGGCTGAGCAATCTGCTTGTTGCGAGTGTTCGATGAAATCCTTTGGTTGTTGTTAGTTGGTGTAGAATAGCGTCCTTGGAATGCCTTTGACAGAAAAGCAAACGCTTGGGTTAATGCTGCAGAAGCTTCATCATTTGCAGTGAATTCTGGTTCTTCGAAATGTGGGTATTGTTGTTGTGGAATAACATGTTGTTGTTATTGTGGGTAGAACTGTTGTTGGTAGACCGGTGTTGGTTGTTGAACGTATGATGGTTGCAAGTAGTTGTGAGTGGAAGATGATGATGATTGTTGTGTGTTCACTGGTAGCGGTGTTGGTGTAGTAGCAATTAATGCAAGAGGATCATGATTCTTTGCCAATCTTTCTTTCCTTACTTCATTAGCCTCAGCTTGGTTTTGCTTCAAAAAGTCATAGAGTTGATCATAATTCACCTTATGTAAATCCTTTGTTTGATTGACAATTGTAACATAACGACCCCATTCTTCTGGAAGGTTATTGATGAATTTGATGTTTGTTGCAATTGTTCGAGGTGTCAACTTGTTTCTGATTAACTCATTCATCAAAGTGCAAAACCTTGTGTAGTAAGATTCAATCTGTTCACCTTTAGTGGATGTAAAGTTCTCCCATTCAGTAAGAAGTTTGTTCTCAACGTCTTGTTGTCCAATCTCTGTTCCATGACATATCCTTCTAACACGTTCCCACATAGCATAAGCAGTTTCACAGCTGTCGACCGCAGCAAAGATCTCCCGTGGTAATCTAAGTTGGATTAAATGCATTGCCATATCATCTGCGGCGATCTGCTTCTTGTCTTCATCTGTGTAATCTGCTTTTGTTTGTTCACGCACGAATGGTTGAGTAGGAGGTGTTGTATTTGGATTGCCTTCAATTTGAACTTGTCTTGGCATAAATGGACCATTTGTAATGGAGTTGATCATTAATTTACCATCAGGCTTTGTTTTGATGTAACGAAGCATGCGGCTTGTCCATGGGAGATATCCACCTTTTTCAAGCATTGGAGGTCGGTTTTCCGCACCGGCTGTATGAATATCTTGCTGAGTTGCCATTGATGAAGTGTAGATTGATAAAGTTGATTCTTGGATCGATTCAATGAAGTAGTAGTTGTGTTTAGTGTAAGTTGATGCAAGTTTTTATGGTGAAAATTTTGATCTGAAACCTTAAAACCTCAATAACTTCCGTTCGGAGTGGATTTGGGCCTCGAAGCTTGGCTTAGATTATTCAACGTGTCCTTCTTCTTGGTCTCACGGTCGTTTTGACAGCTGATTCGTCGAAAACGGAGTTACGGTTCAAAAGTTATGGCCGTTTGAAGTTTGGTTGTCAAAAGTCAAAAACTTACGCGTAAACCTGAACTTATGCGTAAACAGTGAATAATCTTACGCGTAAGATGTTATGCGTAACCTTTAAGTTATGCGTAAGATCTAAGGTTATGCGTAAAGAATATTGTTTATGCGTAGACTTTGATTTTACGCGTAAACTTAGAGTTTATGCGTAAGAATGTTACGCGTAGAAAAACTTATGCGTAGGATCTTAAGCGTAGGATTCCAACTTGAGCGTAGAAAAAGGGTTTTAGGCTTAAACTCACGCGTAGAATCTTCACTTATGCGTAGAGAAAGGGTTTTAGGCTAAAACTTACGCGTAGGAAGAGGGTTTTAGGCTAAAATTTACGCGTAAACGTGCCAAACAGCTCAAAAATACGATTTTTTCAACCAAAAACACCTTTTTCACTTGTTTCTTTTGATCAAATCTTTCCCAAAACACTAGTAATCACTAAAACTTCAATAAAAACAACAACTTTAACACTAAAACACGTAAAAATCAAAACTTTTTAATGAAAAGCATACGTTTTTAAATGAAAACGCAACTTTTAAAGAGAAAGCTTGATGAAAACGATTTCCACACACTCCTAAATCATTGTTAGGCAATTGATACCACTTGTAGGACCTTAAATATATCAACTTTAATAACAATATAGCATGTAAATGAAGTAAAGATGGTGACTTGATGTTATGAATGTGGCGTTAGATATGAGAGAATAAGAGATGAAATAAGAGAGTTTTTATTAAGAGAAACACACACAATACACACACAAGCACACTTACAAATGAGAGGTAAGGTGCCTTTTATAGTTTCATACATAGGCTTTCTATGGGCTTGGGCTTGGGCTTGGACTTGGTTACATGATTAGATAATAAGGCTTATGAAACATAGCACATAACATATTAGCTTGCCAAGTCCAAAGCCCAATGACTAAACTGTTACTAATCTTAACAAACGACACAAAGTTATATTATGAGAATGACCATCACTTCTATATATATATATATATATATATATATATATATATATATATATATATATATATATATATATATATATATATATATATATATATATATATATATTTTTAATGCTAACATTTAACACTATTATCACAAGTTTAAAAGCACTTGATGAGACATTTTCTAGTAAAAACTGTGTTAGGAAATTTCTTAGGGCATTGCATCCGAAATTGCGAGCTAAGGTCACGGCAATTGAAGAATCAAAGAACTTGATGACGTTATCACTAGATGAACTAATTGGCAACTTGAAGGTTCATGAAGAAATTATAAGAAGAGATTCGGAAACGGTCAAAGTCAAGAAAGAACAAACCAAATCCATTGCTCTAAAAGCCAAAAAAGAACCTAGTGATGATGATCATTCAAGTGACGAAAGTGAAGACGAAGAATATGCAATGGCCGTAAGAGAATTCAAGAAATTCTTCAAGAGACGAGGAAGATTCACTAGATCATCACGAGACGAAAGAAAACCATTCCAAAGAAATAGAAGTGACAACTACGGGAAAAGAAAGTGCTTTAGATGTGGAAGTCCAAATCATCTCATTGGCGAATGTCTAAAGCCACCGGGTTATGAAAATCAAGGCGCATTTGTTAGTGGAACATGGAGTGATAGTGACAAAGAAGAAGTTGAAAAGCCAAGAGACGAAAAGTGTTTTATGGCAAAAGAAACCGATGAAATATGTTTAGGAATTGACTTGGAGCCTGACGAATGGATCAAAGATAGCGGATGTTCGAGGCACATGACGGGGAACCGCAAGCTATTCTCTACATACAAGGCATACAATGGAGGTAACGTTATTTTCGGTAGTGACTTATGTGGAAAAATCGTTGGCAAAGGTACGATTTCTCAAGACTCACTTACTATTGAAAATGTAGAGCATGTAGATAATTTAACATATAACTTGCTTAGTATAGGACAAATATGTGATAATAAATGTAGAGTCACTTTTACCTAAGAGGATAGCGAAATAGTTAAGAATGGAAAAATTATAGGTAGAGAAATTAGGAAAGGCGGCATATATGTTATGAAACTAGGAAACAAGCCTGAGGATAGGATATGCCTAACGACCCTAGATGAAAACTCTACATTGTGGCATAGGAGATTAGGACATGCTAACATGCAACAAATACAATCTTTGGCCTCTAAGGAATTAGTTAGAAATTTGCCTAATCTGAAATACGACAAGCATTTTTGTGATGCATGTAAAATTGGAAAACAAGCTCATGCTAGTCACAAAGCTAAGAATATAGTATCCACTACTAGGTGCCTAGAATTATTACATATGGATCTTTTCGGTCCATCCGCTGTGCGGAGCTATGGAGGAAACAAATATACCTTAGTAATAGTAGATGACTACTCACGATACACGTGGACTAGGTTTTTAAGTGACAAAACCCAAGCCTTTGAAAAATTCGAAATATTTAGTAAAATGATTCAAAATAAATTAGGATGCACAATAGTTGCCATTAGGACGGACCATGGTAGGGAATTTGATAACGAAGTACAATTCGGAAAATATTGTGAGTTAAATGGAATATCTCACAATTTCTCCGCTCCTCGTACTCCACAATCAAATGGCGTAGTAGAAAGAAAAAATAGGTCACTACAAGAAATGAGTAGAACAATGTTAAATGAACAATCCATCCCACAAAAATTTTGGTGTCACGCCGTAGATACATCGACATATATTTTAAATAGGGTATCAATTAGGAGAATTCTAGGAAAAACTTCTTATGAGTTACTAAGAGGTAGAAAACAAACTTAAGTTACTTTAGGGTATTTGGAAGTAAATGTTATATTCTAAACACTAAGGATTACCTCACTAAGTTTGATCCAAAATCATATGAAGGAATATTTTTAGGATACTCACAAAATAGTAAAGCATATATAATACTCAACAAACACTCCATGAAAGTAGAAGAATCACTAAATGTAACATTTGATGAAACACCACCACCTCCTAAAACATTACCTTTAGAAGATGATGACTTAGTCGAAGATGAAGCTATTGAGGTTAGTAAAACAAAACCCATAGGAAATGATAATGAAGACATTCACTTAGGAAATAACGAAATTGTTAATGTTAAAGAATCTAAATCACATCCATTGGATAATATAATAGGACATCTTAACCAAAGAACCCTTAGGTCACAAGCCCAAGATAAAAACAATTTCTTTTGTTTCCTCTCAGCAATAGAACCTAAAAATATTAATGAGGCTTTAAAAGATGAAAGTTGGGTTATAGCTATGCAAGAAGAATTAAATCAATTTAAGGCAAATGATGTTTGGGAATTAGTCCCAAATCCAATGAATATGACCATCATAGGAACTAAATGGGTATATAGAAATAAGTTAGATGAGAATGGAATAGTTACTAGGAATAAAGCTAGGTTAGTTGCCCAAGGTTATAATCAACAAGAAGGAATTGATTATGATGAAACTTA
The DNA here is from genome assembly GCA_030686995.1 of Artemisia argyi. Lineage (NCBI taxonomy): Eukaryota > Viridiplantae > Streptophyta > Magnoliopsida > Asterales > Asteraceae > Artemisia > Artemisia argyi. The sequence goes on from CM060708.1 coordinate 32,480,366, forward strand.
TGCCCCCGTAGCTAGACTAGAATCGATTAGGATATTACTTGCCTATGCATGCGCCCTAGATTTTAAGTTATTCCAAATAGACGTGAAAAGTGCATTCCTTAACGGTTTCATCAATGAGGAGGTATATGTGGCACAACCTCCAGGATTCATTGACTTCGCAAAACCTGATTATGTTTATAAGTTAAAGAAAGCTTTGTATGGACTCAAACAAGCTCCCAAGGCTTGGTATGATCGATTAAAAGCTTTTCTTATTAAACATGATTATTCCATGGGAATGGTAGATAACACTCTTTTCACTAAATGGAAAGACCCAAATCTCATCATTGTCCAAATATATGTTGATGACATTATATTTGGATCGACTTGTCAAGATATGTGTGATGAATTTGCCAAAATCATGCATGATGAGTTTGAGATGAGTATGATGGGTGAACTTAACTTCTTCCTAGGATTACAAATAAAACAATTAGAAGATGGAATATTTTTTAACCAATCTAAGTACATTAAGGAAATGCTTAAGAAATTTGGCCTAGAAGACTCAAAACCCATGAAAACTCCCATGTCTACGGAAGTAAAGCTCACAAAGGATGATGAAGGTGAATCCGTAGATAACACCAAGTATAGAGGAATGATAGGTAGTTTACTATACTTGACGGCAAGTAGACCCGATATCATGTTTAGTGTTTGCCTTTGTGCCCGTTTTCAAGAGGATCCCAAAATCTCTCACCTAGAAGCGGTTAAGCGTATCTTCCGATACATTAAAGGCACTATACACTTAGGATTATGGTATCCTAAGGGATCCGGCATAGAAACCATCGTCTATGCGGATTCGGATCATGCGGGAGACTCGTAAATAGAAAAAGCACTAGCGGCATTTGCACGTTTATGGGATGTTGTCTAACATCTTGGTTTTCGAAGAAGCAAACCGCTCTTGCTATTTCTACCACCGAAGCCGAATATGTAAGCGCTGGAAAGGCATGTCAACAAGCACTATAGATGAAACAAGCTCTCATAGACTATGACATTAGGTTAGAAAATGTTCCCATTATGTGCGATAACAAAGGTGCGATAGATTTAAGTAAAAATCCGGTGCAACACTCTAGGACTAAACATATAGAAATACGCCACCACTTTCTTAGGGATAATGTACAAAAAGGAAACATATCTATAGAAAAAGTTACATCGGAAGATAACATTGCGGATATATTCACAAAACCCCTTAAGCGTGAATTATTCAACCACTTGCGTTTAGGATTAGGAATGATGGAACAAGTTGACTAAATTTTATTGCATTTAGATAAAAAAAAAAAAAAAAAAAAAAAAAAAAAAAAAAAAAAAAAAATCTTTTTCACTTCTCCACTTCTGAGTCTAGGAATCTATTTCGCACAAAATTAAAGATTGGGAAAGTTTATTTTCTTTGCATAAACACTTTTGTAAAACCTAATCAATTTTCTTTAAAAATTATTCTCACATCTAGGAATCACATGAACATCATTTTCCTTGCATTGTTGACTAATGCTAAAAACATTGTCTTCCAAAATCATGCATAAACTCTCACATAAATTATCAAAGTATACAATCTAATATATATCTTTGACATTCATGATCGAGCAAAAATCGAATCAAGGAGATTTTGGATTGTTTCTTAAGAATTTCCTTTTCATTTAGAAGTCGAAACAATCACAACTCCACATTTGTTGCATATAGGCACACACTAGGACATAATCACTCATAACATTGTCATCTTGTTTCATCACTAGATGCTTGACTCACTAGTTGCCTTTGCCTTTGATCTAAGATAGGTGCCTTAGAAAGTTTAAGTGCTCTTGCCTTTACTTATCTCCTCTTGCTTATTATGTGTTGCTTATTTGCTCTTTTGCTTATGTGTTTTTGCATGCATGCTATATCTTGATTAGATTAGATGCAATATTGCCTAAAGGAATTGAACTTGCTTGAATTCTAATCCAAACACACAACCTTTCTGCAAATTTTCTGCCAAAAACCCAATTCTGGTAATCTGTAAATCACCAGATGGGTGGCCCCCTTAATTTTGTAAGGCGGCCCCCTTAATCATTAAGGGGACCGCCCCCTAATTAAGGGGACCGGCCATCTGATGGTCGGGTTTACAGAATCTTTTCTGCTTTTTAGCCCATTTCAACCTACATTTCCCATTTTTCACCAACATATTTTGTCCTAATCTCCCAAACAAACTTTATCCATCCATAAACACACAAATCTTACACTCTAAATACCCCCAATCCTCAAAACTCTTCACTCATCCCTTCATGACTTCTCCAAACAAACCAAAACCAAAAGCCTCATGGCTTGCAAGAATGACGGAAAAACCCGTTTGGCGAAGAAAAAGCCCTCGTAACAAATCCATCATAACTAATGAAGTTGGAAATCACTCAACACCTCCAACCACTTACTTCCCAAACTTTACACCAAATTCACAAGGACATTCATTTGATCCTCTTTACAAACCATACAACATTGGCCAAACATCTTCCTTCATGCCAAACCACTCATCTCATCCACCAACCATTTATAATGATCCATACAAGTTTGATCATCCATCCAACTACAATTCCAACTACACAAACCCAATTCCTCCATATCAACACAATGACTTTCTCCGCATTGCCACGAAAAAGCAAAGGTTCCGTGATGAAATATCCCAAATCTATGATCTTAGTGATCTCAATGCCATGCATCTTGCACAACGCAACAAAGGGCAACTTCCATCATCACCCTACAACAATTGCCTACCCCACTCTCTCAACTTGGATCAAGTTACAAACCACACTCACTATTGCCCTTGTTGCATTTTCCTTCAAAAACAAATCCTATACTTGAGTGAAGATATTTCCTGGATTGAATATCTCCTCACTCGTCCTCATCCTATACCACCCTTAACACGATACAACATCGTAAGATCCACCTCTTCCGCTCCATACCCCACTCCATATCCCTCTCCATCTAACAACTAAGCTTTATGCTAATGTTCTCCTTCAAGCAAATAAAACAATCAACCATGGGTTACAAGCAAGTCCAAGTGCTCTCTTAGGCAATATAGGACTATGTCTTTTCTTTTGTTTTATTGTAATCAATATGCTTTAAGCATATTGAATGTTGTAATGCTAATTACTTCTATGATGCTTGAATGAATCTATTTTTATTTATATAATTATTGCTTTGCATGTATATGTGTCTTGTTCTCTTCTAATATTTTGTGTAGCCAAGATTTCCATAGCTCATTCCCTTGATGCTCTCAAATGAGGGGGAGCATACATCAAGGGGGAGCATTAACCTTTTTGATTTTACAAAAAAGGGGAGAAGAGAATGTTAAACTCTAATAATACTTGCCTAAAAATTATTTTTTAGACCTAATGAGTTTAAGGTTTTGTAATCATCAAAAAGGGGGAGATTATTGACATAAATAATGTCTAAAAACATTGTTAGCATATTAACAATGTCTCTATGTTTTGATGATTACAAAGCATAAACTCATTAATCTAAAACTTATGACGTAAACAAGTTTTTAGTGCTTAATATTTGTCTTTGCATCCATATCACTTAAGGTATGAATAAACAAAGTATTTATTGCATTTCATGATCAAAGGAAATTTTTCTAATCACTAGAATTTTTATAAAATGTGTTTAATATTCTATATCTTTTACAAAATTACTTTTGGAATTAAAAGAATATGTTTAATTCATTATAAATATATAATTTCAAATTTCCAACCAAAAATGGCAAATTTTATCCAGAAAAATATTCCCCACTAAAAGACAAGAAAATTCAACGTTCTGAAGGGGCGGCCCCCTTAATCATTAAGGGGACCGGCCTATAATTAAGGAGACCGGCCACGCTCCAGAACAGTAATTTTTCTCCCTATAAATATTGGTTCATCCTACAGAATTTTCTCACCTTTTGCACTCCTAAACTTTCTGTTCTAGATCCACATTTCTATTCTCTTAATCCTTTGATCATAAATACATAATTCTTTGTTTCAAAGTGATTCAAACATCATCCTCTCAAGTGCAAGAGAAGAATACTTCTATCCCCCACGACAAGAAGTATTACAACTTGTTGTGACCTCCACATCCAAGTTGTTGGTGCATTATCAAGATTATTTACATAACTCTTTGTGAAGATTGTTGTAAATATTTGATTGTAGATAGTTGTGCTAGGTATATTGATTGTGTAATTAGTTAGTTGCTTGGTGTGAAGAAGAAAAGTTAGGAATTAGATTGTAGTGAAGAAGCTAGGTGTGAAGTTGTTAGTTATGAAAAAAATTGGTGTGAAAAAGATAGGTGTGAAGTAGTTAGTTGTGAAGTAGATTGGTGTGAAGAAGTTGTGTAGAAGTTGTGGTTTAGTTGTGAAGAAGTTGTGGTGTGTAAATTAATGTGTAAGGTTTTCTCCGCCATAAGGGAGCTTGTTGATATAGTGAAGAAAACTCTCGAGTTAGGTGCTTGGGGAGTGGAGTAGGGCAAGGAAGGTGTCCTTGTAGCTGAACCACTATAAATCTCTTGTCTCGCGGTTCGATCTTTTCATCTCTCATTTATTTCTTTACTTATCATTGTTATATCTTACTTATTGATAGTTGTTTATATTGTGCAAGATTTGAGATTATATATTATCGAATCTAAATTTTAAAAACTAAGAAAACACTATAACTATCTTTTATAACGAATTAAAAACACGTAAAACTATTCAACCCCCTTCTAGTTTTCCACATATCTCATTAGAGAGTTATACTCTTCAATGAGTAGACTGAGCAGCACGTTGTACTCTTCAGCAAGAGATCTCTTTATCATTAATGCTCTTCTATGAGTATGCTGATGAGTAATCGAGCTACTGAGTGCATGACATAAAGAGAAACAATATTCATGAGAAAATAAACAGAAACAAAAACACTAATAAGCGAAAAGGTTCTCGTATTTATGCATAAATCAAGTACATAACTCTCTGAATTATCTCAAAAAGATTCATGTGACGGGAGTATTACCCACAACCTGTGTTCGTTGGTGAATTCGTCAATTGCCAACGAGTTTAGGCCGTTTACCAATGAATTTGGGTTGTTGCTGTTTCTTGATATTCTTGCTTGATCACAAGAACGGCAGAAGTTGGCTAATAATTATTTGATCATGGAAATTTTATGATTCTCAAACTTCCATTTTTTGAGTTCATACATAAACCAAGTACATTTAAAGTGTAATGTGATTTTATTAATCATAATGAAGAGTTTATTACAATATAAATATAATATTAAGCAACACAGGCTTGGCCCAAGATACACAATAGGGGAAATGATTAGGCAATTGCTTACTTTCTTTTGTAAGAAAAGAGGAAAACATGTATGTGTGATATAATTACAACTACACGAAAACATTACAACTATATGTTTAATCCAAACTTATATCCTATGTTCATAATTTGACGATAACCAAATAAACACATCCGATCACTTGATTACAACTACATGAAAACATAACATCAAAACGTTTACCATTGATATATCTAAATCTAAACCACCAAATTACTTATTACACCCATACTCTAAAATTTAATCGAAATAGACTTACGAATGTTGAAAACCACCAACACAGAAACATCATCATGATATGTTTATCTCTTAACCCATAAAAACAACAACACTATACAAGTTCAATTATAACTAACAATAAAAAAATCAAATTGTTGTCTGTGATTTGTTATTAAGTTAATGATATAGCTTATAATCTGAACCTCGTAAAAACAGTGGCTGAACTAGAACATTTTTTTTTTTTTTTTTTTTTTTTTTTTTGGGAGGGGGGCCGAATTTATTTTGGGGAGGCCGAATAGGAGATTTGTTTGTAACCACAACTAAATTACCCCTAAAACCTATAATATTTACACTAAGTGTCGCAAATTTTGAAGGGGCCGGGACCCTCCCATGCCCCTTCATAGGTCCGCCCTTGCGTAAAAGTATACAAATTTCATAGTTGCCTAATAAAAAAATAACAACAATTCATTTATTACCTAATAAAAAGAAGTTACAAAAATCTCTTATGTAAAAAAAACACAAAATGAGATTTTCTTTTATTATATAGATGACGTACACAGTTAGAGCCCGTAACTGATGCCCAAAGCAATAAAATCTATAAACTATTTTGGGCGAAAAGTAATATATATTGTTGGCGACCCAACTACTAATTTTAGTAGGTAGGGTGACATAGGCCCATTTGGACCCGTGCCCATTCAAGCTCAGACCGAAGCTCGTTTGAACCCGTTAGACCGCTTTTCTACCTATACATACACTACAGATAATCAAGAAACCGGGCCGGCCCTGGGCATGGGCGAGCTGGGCGACCGCCTAGAGAATCAAACCGACAGGGGGCATCAAAATTTACGTTGTTTTGAATCGGTTTTTAGGGCGGGATTTTAGCAGCAACACGAATTCAATGATTTAATCTTAATAAGTGATGTTATGATGGAGAACATGCTTTTTATTTTTCTTATGAACTAATTATTGAAGCCACAGAAAGATAGAAATTTGACTGGTATTTCAATGGAGGGGATCGAGAAGATGAAACATGATATTGAGGAAGATGATGACCTGAGTTGTGGGACCAGCAAAAGACAAATACGTAGTATTATGATTTATGACCCTGTTATTATGTAATGTTCAAATCTACTCCCTTCAACCTTTTAAGTTTATAAGTCAACCCATAAGTTTAAAACAAAACAAAAAAAAGGTTCATAAGTTTTTGGTGCAAATGCCAAAACAAGATTCATATCGAAAAGAAAATTATGCATTTTCCTAAAATCCGATTGCGGTTGTTATCTATAGGTTTGGGGATTTAAACGAATTATGAAGTACAATACTGGCTCTTTACCAACTAGTAGTTTGAACTTTACGAGTTTTGTCTAATGGTACGGTTTTGAAACATAATGGCTCAAATTTAGAAAAATATATTAGATGTCTTAAACTTTGAAAATGAATTACACAAGTTACTATTTCTACTGAAACATGTCTAAAATACATCGTAGAATCAAGTAAATTTAGCAGCAATTATATGTAACGAAGATGATGGTGTGACTAAAAAAAGTGTGATATAACGAAAATGAAGAAATAATAAGTGAAAAAGATAGACGAAGTCATCGAAGTAAATAATTCACTGTATGAAATAAAAATATAATTAAGAGTTCAAGTTTTTTTAAGTTGATATGCGGGTTTTATTTATTTATTGGTGGAACCCGTGATAGATAGTGTGTTCGTTTTGCATGCAAATTTTTGTAAGGGCATTTTTCGATCGTCTTGCTCAGGACATCAAAAACCTTAGGACCGGCCCTGACTACATGTACAATTTGGGTAAACCACATAGACGACTATCTTGGTAATTTAACCTAAGGGAGAATTGCATATATACCCACAAAACTCAAAAACTTGCATATATACCCAAAATACAAGTTTTTAATGCATGATGTACAATGTCAATTAAGCATATTTTGGGTATATATGCAAATATTCAAGTTTTAATGGGTATATATGCAATTGCCCCTTAACCTAAAAACCGAAGGCAAAGCAAATCAATCTGTAAAAGGTAGCAATGTATGTTACTAGAAATTTCTAGATTTGCGTACGCAAACATAACTTTGGAATACAGGTGTGACGTATAAATATTTAGTTTTGAATCACACATAAATAAATAACATAATATTTTAGGGAAAATGGAAATCAGTAAAAGATAAATGATTTCATGTAATAATGTGGCCAAGTGATAAAGTGTTCCCATAGTATTAGAAAATATTCGGTTTCAATTCTCGCAAAGTGAAACATTGTAAGATATTCAGAAAAAAAGTCCAGCAAAAGTCTCGAAAATAATATCGTTAGCCAAAAACATTCGATTTCCCACGATATACTTCCCTAAGAGCACACTGTAAGGTAACCAATTTTGAAGGTGAAACTTTAACCAAACAAGGTTAACGCCTCGTTAACCATACGGCGTGGGGGGGGGGGGGGGGGGGGGGGGAAGGTTAACACCTCGTTAACACAACAGGTGAGGGGCTTAACGTCTCGTTAAGGTGATTTACAAAAAAACAAAACTTCACCCCCTTTTAATGTGTATATGACCGTTGGATTAAAAAAAAAAAAAAAATCACTTCGCCTTCTTCATTTATACCAACGGCTAGTTTTTTTTTTAAAATAAAAAATAAAAAAAAACTTTATTTCCACCACTGTAAATAACCAATTAACTCACAACTTTTTTTTCACACTTCCACAACTTTATTTACTTCCTCTCTCTAAAAAAAAAAAAAAAAAAAAAAAAAAAAAAAAAAAAAAACTTGTTCATTCACAATGAAGCCGAATCAAAGTGACGAAACACCAAAGCATTGGACAGATGTAGATGACGAAAGTGATTTTGAGTTTATGATTGCCGCGTATGAGTATTAGACTATCAGTAATAGTTAGAACAAGCAGCAGCTCAACAACCTCACTTGTATCGTACCCCGATCTTTCGTGAACGTGAGCTTGCCGAAGAACGTTTGCGTAACGACTATTTCAATCAAGGTTGCAAGTATACGAACCGGAATTTTTGAAGAAGATTTCGTATGAGCCGGAAACTATTTCTACAAATAGTCGAAGGTATTGAATCTTATTATTCCGATCCTCTTCCAGATCATTTTAAATTCTTTAACAAAGGACCTGATTGTACGGGTCGAATGAATATTAGTGTACTTATGAGGTGTACATCTGCCATACACCAATTGACGTACGGAACCGCACCCGATGCGTTTGATGAGTATTTGCAAATGGGTGAGCGTAGTTCATGTGAATGTCTTAATAATTTTAACAAGTGCATTATGATTTGTTTATGCTGGAATATTTAAGAAAACCAACATGGTCTGACATTCAAAGTATTTACGAAAAACATGAGCATGAACATGGTTTTCTAGTAATGCTTGGTAACATTGATTTCATGCATTGGGAGTGGAAAAATTGTCCGGTTGCGTGACAAGGGCAATTTGGTATCCGTTTTAAAAAATACCCAACAATACTGCTTGAAGTTGTTGCTTCGCAAGATTTATGGATTTGGCATGCATTTTTTAGGATGGCGGGAGCGAATAACGATATGAATGTTTTAGATAACTCTCCGTTATTCGACGACGTTCTTGCTAACGAAGGCCCAAGAGCACCTTATATGGTAAATGGAAGAAGGTATGAACAGGGGTATTACTTAGCAGACAGACTTTACCCACGTTGGGCAACTTTCGTCAAATCCTTCTCGGCAAAGACCGACGAAAAACATGGTTATTTTAAAAGGAAACAAGCAAGTGCACGAAAAGATGTCGAACGTGCTTTTGGTGTGCTTCAATGACGTTAGGGTATACTACAACAATCGGCACGTGCATTAGAACTTGTCAAGATACGTAGAATCATATATACTTGCATTATTTTGCATAACATGATTTTAAAAGATCAAAAGTTTGCATTATGTGAGTTGCTCGGGGAATATTTTTGACTTCATCTGAACCTCGTAAAACGTGAAAACGTTGTCGAAACTCATATGAAAATCACCGTTTTTGCATTGTTTTCAAACCCTTGTACCTGCAAGACATAATAACGCATTCAAGACATATTTGCACTATAATTTAATGTAATTCATGGTTATTAGTCCGTTTTAGTGCGTATTTGTGTATAAAAATGATGTGTGTTTACGCACACATCATGAGTATAGTGAAATGTGGGTGGATCTGGTATTTGAGGCAGCAAACTTAGGTTGAAAGATGTGATACCCAGCGTCGTGTGGCAAGAGAAATACGTGACCAAGAAACGCATACTCAACTCCAACGAGACCTAATGGAGAATATTTGGCAGAAACATTTTCAACGACAACAACAAGAGCAACAAGAAGATTGCAAAGACGATGAATAAGTATTCGTAATACGTATGTTTTAAAATTTCCTATGTTTCGTATTTTTTTATTTCGTTGTAATTTTTTTATATATATATTTCGTATTGTAATGTTTAAGAATTAATGTTATGTTTTTTTTTTTTTAATAAATGAAGTGTTAGTTTTAGTTTGGGGTTGAATTTGAAAATAGTTTGGTTAAAGTTTGGTGGCTGATGTGGCGCTGACGTGACAGTTGGTTAAAGTTTAACCTATGTTACTTTACCGAGTGCTCTAAGGAACGAAATATGTAATGTCACTAGATTATAGGGGTGATTTAATAACATTTGTAGGGGTACTTTCCATAATCATGAGACGAAACCAATGTTTTAAAATCCGGTTTTCCCGGCTCACTGATTCACGGGCTTGTTAAACCGGTTAGTAAAGCCCGAGCCGGGGTTTTAAAACACGAGGACGAAACATGTAATTCCACCAAACTAAAAGGATGATTTATATATAACTAACTAAAAAAAAAGTTTATTTTTTAGCATAATAATAATTGGATAGAAGGGTAGTTGCTCCGCCGTGAAGATGACGTCATCAGACAAAGATCATCATATGTCAATATGGGAACAAATTGAGCTAGCTGAAAGGTGAAATTTTTTATTGATTTATAATTTAATTGATATGTTGAGGTTAAAGGGTGTTAAGTGCTTATCTCCCTATTGCTTGGTAGCTTAAAAATAAGCAGTTTAGGTATTAGTGTTTGAATTTGCTTATTTCAAGTTTATCTTAAAGCTAATATCTTGAGGAGTAGAACTAAAGACGTTAGAGGGTTAAGCCCGAAAAGCCGGAAAATATGGGCTTTTGAAATATAAGCTGAACCAAATAAGCTTAAACCAATATGTTTGTTAGGTTATATATAAAACTAAAAATGTAATCATAATTAAATCGAAGCGGAAGTAGTTTGGATTATTGAAACGCGCTAAACTGTTTATATGCTTTGAAGTAAGAAGGAATCTCAAACTCGCTCTTAACTGCTTACTTCAGTGTGAATAAGGACTAAGCAAATTATTTGGTTCTTATTATGTTAAGACTATACGAATACCCGCGGTGTATAGCGGCAAATAATTATACTTGCGAACTTGTGGTTCTGGTGTGACCCATGATGAAAAAGTCCTAAACTTTAGTGATAGTAGCTGACGAGCTCTAACATTTTTGTTGTGTGGGCTGCAACATACTGTTAAGTCGCTAATATTCTATTACAATGTTTTATCTGCATATTATGTTCATCATGTGATTTTTTACTATTTTAGTTATGCAAAGTTTTGATATATACTTTATCACCATGATATGTAGCTACCTAGTTTGCTCCATGTTTGAAGAAGCATCATCGTCATCTTCACGTGTTCTTAAACGTTTAAGAGACAAAGAGTCTGTTGATGAGGTTGTAGAAGATACTGAGCTGAATGATATGCTCGAGTCAGCTGGTATGGTGTCCGTGCAGTCCTTGAAGGAACTCGGGAGGTATGTGTTTTTGTAGTTGCACCATCTTTATTAGATGGATGATAGGATTGTTTGTTTACCAGTCACTTTGGTAATTGTGAATATGCAGAATGTGAACAAGTTGATTGGCTAACTGTTCTGTTCCTCGTATAATTGATTGTACGTACGGTTCCATACCAGAATTAGAACTTTAGCTGTTAATAACAACTAATTTAACACTGTGTTCTGTTTTCCAGGACATTGGATATAATAACCGAGTTAACGCAGCTGTACGGTTCACTCGTTGCCATTCCGATCCAAGTTTTCCTTGCAGGGTATTGCTCATTCTGTGCATAGTATTGATATTGATAGATCATACGATATGTTGATGTGAACCCATATTTATACTGAATATACTTTTTCAGGGTTTGCTTTCAGATGCAAGTAGACCCTCGTGGTGCTCAAAAAACCCTTGAAGAATTTTTAAGCAAGTGGAAATTTGTGAACGAACAGTATTATGTTCTGGAAAGTCAAGAAACAAATACGTCTTACATTGAAGGATGTGACAGTCGATTCGTTTTAGAAGTTGATACATACCTTCAAGTTGTTGAGGCATATATCACACTTCTAACCGGAATCTTAAGAGACACCAATGTTGCAATCTCGTGGGTTGAGAAAGCTGCATTGCCTGAGGATATACGACAGGTATGATAATAACGATCTTACTGGATTTCAAAAGTTACATCAATTGCCACACTGCAGGATTACTGGGTCTTTACAAGCTGAATTTTGCATATAAGTGGCAATCTTGACACATTTATGGGTTGATATGAGTTGTGTTTTATGATTTCTCAAACGGGTCAAATTTGAGAATCAAATGTTAAGCTTAAAGGGAATGGTTCATATGAGTCAAACGGATTGAAAGTCACCCAAAGTTTATTTTAAAGATTTATAATACAAATGTGTAAAAAATTGATGCACACAATCTCCTAATTGCCTTAAAAAAATAACTATATGTTTTTATAATAGTTATCGCATTACAGATAATTTCAATCACAGTTTATGAATAAAATGATTTAGGAGGTTTTATAAAAAGTACATTTTTGGTGACTTGTGTATTTTAGAAATTTTACCTGTTAGAGATAAAACATAACCCTAACAGGCTTATTTACAAGTCGAATGTCCACCTCTAGTTTTTCTCCTGTACTCCCTGTCATTGACTATCACTCCTGCATGTGGTTCCATACCAGGAATATTTACGGCGTTTACAGTCCATGAACTCTTCCAAGGATACTGGATCTCAAGCCTCCACGTCAGCTTTGCTAATTGATGGAAATGTAACCTCATCTGTCTCTCTCAAAAATGGAGTCTTGGAAGTCGGGAAACAAGTTAATGGGGATGAAGCTGCAAAACAAGCAATTTTAAGATATTCTGGACAACATGTTTCAACGTTTTGGTGGTTCAGAAAAATTAATTTGAAGTTTGGTAGTGTTCGGTTTGCAGTGTCAAATGGAAGTATTTTGCTGACAGCTTTAGTGCTTCTTGCTTATTATTTTATGCGGAGGAAGAAATATACAATAACAAGGTATTGGTTATAGCTACTGAGTACTGATAGAGGTGGAAATATGGGTGGTTTGTGTAATTGGTCAAAACAGGGTCATCTTATAGTACCATGTTGAAACGGACGGGTCTGGTTGGGTTGACCCCCAAACACTTTTGTGCGGTATTAATAACTGATGTGTTAGTTAAGATGACATATACTTTATTATTACAATGTTACACTATTGTATTGAATAAAATAGTTTACGAGTAAGAGTTTGTATACATTCTAGGTGACCCATTTGAGTAAATAATGATCCCACCTGATCCATGACCCATCTCCAAAAGTGAATTGTTTGACCCGTGACCCGACCCAACCCGCCTGCCCATTTTGCCACCTCACATTTAATATTTTCCATATAAATGGGTTGATTGATATTGGTGACTCTACATTTACATGACATACGAGTATTTGATACAAGTATATTTGTTATTGTAGCATTCTGAAGGGACAGGCTCAGTTTGTGAAGAAAACAGTGATAGACTTATGGCAACTTGCATTCTCGTACCAAGTAAATCCATTAGCAGCTGTTGAGACTCTTCAAAATCCAACTCGCATAAGTCGCTGATGGTTCTGCTCCTCCACGAGACTAGCCAAAACTGGAGTTAGCTATGCTTCAGTTGACTAAGGTTAGTTGAGCTGAGTTGGTTATACTTTTGAAGTTGTTGATTATATAAGCGTCAATAATCATATCTAGGACTTTAGGGTCAATCATGAGACCATACTACTTGATTTTGTACTGTTCAAAAAATTATTCTCTCATTGTAATGTCACTGTTCTCAAGTTTTATTTTGAGAAGAAAAGAAATGAAATGAAATGATGCGTAAAAATTTTTGTGTTCGTTAGAATTTTCTAGGAAGGAAATGAGCAGAAATGATAGGATTTAAAGGGGAAATGATGGGCTTTTTTCTTGTGAAACATTCCGCCCACTTTTGGCCGGATTTCAACCGAAAGAAAATTCTAATGACTCGTAGATCTGGAAAACGAGCATTATGCCCCCTTAAAGTATATTGTAATATTATTTCGTTTTCTTTGTCCCATTTTCTGCTGCACAATCTCCCACTCACGTGGTCCAAGTTCACTATCCATTTTCATGAGTTTACGAAACTTACCATTTCTTTCAAATGTTAATTGTTTATATATAATTTATAAGTTGTGCGCCATATGTTCTGAGAATGTGTGGATCACTATTTTGGAGCATGTTACGACACATGAAAGAGTACATTTAAGTTTACTAAGCAAATATAACTCATTTTACAGATCAAGATTATATCATATGGCTGTTAACTTTTGTGTTGTGTCGCACTTGCAATTTTAGAGTACTTATGCATGAAGAGCATAATTGTAAAAATGTCTTTCTCTTTTCCTTTCAACACAACTCAAGAACATAAAATGTTACAACTTTTTTTTCTTTTCCTTCCATCTCAAGGAAATGAATCTAATAAAACGGCTTTCTTTCCTTTCTTTACATATCAATTCTTTTCTTTTCCTCTTTTTAAAAACTCGAGAATGCAACATAAGTTTTGAAAACAACCCTTTGAGGGTCTCACGTATATTTTTAATTAAAGAGGTTTAACTGAAGTTTAAAAGATCACAAGATCAAGCTACCGGCATCTTAACCAAGATGCTCATGTATGATACGTTTCAAAAGTTAGCTCTAACTCGCCGTTCAAAAAAAAAAAAAAAAAAAAAAAAAAAAAAAAAAAAAAAAAACCTCGAGTTTAAGAGGGCGTGACTGAACTACTGATCATTACATTCTAAAATATCTAAAGACTACAATAGGGTTTTTTTACATGAACTTATACACAGGACAGGGATCAACTCAAATCCACGTTGGCCTATGAATCTTAAAATTTTAAGAACTAATCTATGATAGTCCATGCCCATATAGGAGGCTATGCTACCCTTTACCACCATCACAGTGGAATCCACAGGGTACAAAACATTGAGAGAAGACAATCGTGCCCACAAGCCCCTTCTTGGCCGTGTTATTGATCCCAGTCCTTGAAATTGGTATTTTAGCTTACCACAAGGAACATAACTTGCAATTTATGGTTAGTGAACTGTTACTTTAACCCTCATGCCTTGCCATTATGATCCAAATCCCAAATAAACCTTCTTCAACTACACAGCATTTTCGGACCAACAATGCATCCAACCCTTAGGCAAGGACGAAAGAAAGAAGACCAAAAGGAACAAGTTAGACTTTCAATGTGGCCCTCAAAACCCCATGGAGGCGATGAGATGAACAACGATGTTATTTCTTGGTTTTGAGGTTATTGATAGTCGTCGTTGTCATCCTTATCATTGTCATTTTGATTTTTCTCTTTTACCTTCTCGATTCTATCAACAGTCTCTCTAATGTCCCACCTCTTTTCAACATCCGGTTCACAACAACTCAACCCTATAGTCAACAATTTCAACATCTCCCCTTCGTTATGCTCATCAAACCCTCCTATTTCTTTATCAAACATGTTAATCGACACCTCCTCCTTCAACATTGATTCCACAAAGTTTGTTAGTTCTGTATCACCGCCTTTGCTGTGGAAAGTGTTTGCAGGGAACTTCCCGGTCATTATCTCTAGAATCAACACTCCTAAACTCCATACATCTGTCTTCTTTGTTATTCGTCCGTGTTGTTTGTACTCAGGTGATTTAAAGGCGATCATGACATCTCGTGCATGTTCTTGGTTGGTTATAGGAACCAACCCGTAGTCTGTGAGGAGTGACTCAAATTCTTGATTTAGTAGAACGTTTGATGACTTCAGATGCCCATGAGGTGCTATCAGACTTGGTAGCTCGGTGTATAGGTGTAGTAGCCCTCTTGCTATGCCTTTCACAATCTTTAACCTGGTAGGCCAGTTTAGGCTTTTCCTTCGATCAGACTGGCTTCCTGAGGCAATTAATATCACGCTTAGCTTTGCAAAATCGCTATTGTTGTGTTTTATTTTTAAAGATGTCTAAAAACTAATCAGGCAAAAAACGGAAATTTATCAAACGGGAAAGTCACACAAATTATATCATATATAATATTCACGGAAGTTAGTATACCATGAAGATGAACAGCTAAGCTGATGTTTTCTACATAATCCGCAACAATAAGTTTCTCTTCTTTCCGATAATAAAATGCGATAAGTGGGACCAAATTTGGGTGATTCAACTTGCCTAACTTTTTCATATGCTTAATAAACTCATCTCTTGTAACATTATTCATTTGATTATATCTCTTCGCAACTAGCACTTTCCCACGAGTGAGAGTGGTCTTATAACTTGATCCAAACACCCCACCACCAAGTACAACTGCTGACCCCTTCAACAGGTCCGCTAGGTCGAATTTTTCAGCGTCATCTTTCAAAAAATATAAATTTAAAGAAGCTTTTTTGGCGGCGACAGTAGCAGCAGCTTTGCCACAACCTTGCTCCATTTGATCATGTGAAGCTCCCTTCTTGTAGGTTGGTATCTGAAGAGCATCTTTTGAAGATCGTCCAAATTGTTGTAAGATAATGACAGCCAGAGTGATTGCCGCTAGCGCTGCAACCACCACCAATGCTACCATGATGATGGTGGATTCGGGTATCTTCGGCTCACACTCTCCTAATGGTGATCCACAAAGCTCTTTGTTGCCTATCAAACATTAACACCTAAAACTGTCATATAATACATAGTACACTTATAACTGTAATCTTCTTTATCTTTTTTTATCAGACTCGAGAACAAGAAGCAACTCCTTTGGTTAATTTCCAACAAAAAAACGTGCGAAAATATTTTTCTCTTTTTTTAAACCGAGTCAAGATTGTTGTTATTGCATAGAGTAAACAACATAACTCACCTGAAAATATGTTTTTGGGAAATTTCTGAAGCCGCTGAGGTATTGGGCCATTTAACTTATTGTTTGCTAAATTTACATAGGTCAAGTTATCCTTCACGAACACAGGAATCGCACCCTCAAATCGGTTGTTTTCGAGCATTAAATCTCTAAGCTTTGGCAATGTAGTTAGCGACGAGGGGATTTGACCTTCAAAATCATTATTAGCCAAATAAAGCTTCTTAAGCCTCCTCATCCCATCGAAAGCATCCGTTGGTATCCCTTTAGAAAACTTGTTCGCGGTCAAGAAAATACTTCTTAATCTCCTTAGCCTTTTAAACTCAGGGAATTCACCTTCTAAACTATTATTTTGAAAGCTAATTGTTATCAAAGATGGTAAATTCATCAAGATTTTCGTATCAATATTACCACCTAGCTCTTTTCCCTCGAGTCTAATACCCCAAACGGTATCATTCATGCAAAGAACACCTTCCCAATTAGGTTCACTACCATTACAAGGGTCCGTCAATGGTTTCCAAGATGCTAGCTTTTCGCCGTTTGTTAAAGAACTCTTTAGCTCAAGAAGGGTGTCATGTTCCGAGGGATCCAAACCATTTACATGGTTAAGGATAAAGATATATATAATAATAACATGAAGGAGGTGGTGCAAACTCAAATGGGCTTGAGCCACCGTCATTACAATGACGGAGGCTGCCCACTGGAGAAGCAATGGAGAATCGACAACGATGGCTCGTGTGGGTGATCCGGTATAGAAATCTTGAAGATTGAATGGGTTGTTTTGGGCATGAACAAAGGGACAAAAGAGAGAAAGAGAGAGAGAAGGTGGTAAGAACCATGAAGAGGTACAATTGGCTCAAACAATTATTTACATCAGATTTATACGGATTACCTTAATTTTTTTCAAACATTAGTTTCTAAAACATCATGTTCCAATAGTATATTTTTACTATCTGTTTGTTACTACGTATAATTGTGTATTTTACATACAGTCTACCTATTTATCATTTACATGTATGTACATATAAAAGTATCAAATACCAAATGATAATATTAACCGTATGTCGCCATACTTTGTATGCTAAGAAATATCCTTTTTAACGCTCTCTAATCGTGTTATAATGATAAACTTAACAAGTGAGAACTCGATATATAGCAATGTAGGTTTTAGTACAATGTACAACTAATGTGCAAGTGTTGGTATATACATAAACATACATTGGTGATTATACCCTTTGAATAACAAATGAGAAACTTTTGTTAAAAGTGAGTCCATTGAGCATGTAGTAATGTTGCAAAATCTACATAACATTGTTGCTGGAGCGGTTGCCCAAGGGTGCTCGAGATCGATAAGATTGGCCCCTTAGCGCCGCCATGACATAGGCTTATACCCTTTTGACGGAACCACGTAAAAAAATGTGTGATTTACATTAACTTAAGTGGAACCTGATAAAAGTACTCATCGCCATCATTCTAAAACAGTCATGGACAAAATTCTTTTAAAAGCACTGAGCATTTCTCATTTACTGGGCGTTTTAATACCCAAGTCTACACATCTATACACTCTCAATGCTCTACCTAAACACCACAATTTTATGACTATTCAGCATGTTGACACAAAATTATCATTTGAAAATGTCGAACTTACCAAAGAAAAAAAACTACCATTATCTCTAAAATCTTAACGATTTAACACTTTTACCCTTCCTTTCCATTTCTCAAATTTCGCCTATTGATGCTTCTTCTGAGACGCTGGAAAGAACAAACCTCCTCCTTCCATGGCTAAATAACTGCCGAAACAGGATACCATAGTTGACTATGTAAGACCAACTTCCTACCTAAAAGTTAGACGTTTTAGCTTTTTTAGACATTTCCACCATCCGAGCTGCTGCAAGCTTGATTTAGAACACTGTTCCCGCCAAAATCTCCATCTAAACTCATCTGCTGAACTTCTTGAGGTGACAAGATTTTAATGCAACGAACACAACTCACAAACTCCCTGTAGCCAGTAAACGTAAATTAATGAGAGAAATATTAAGAACGGGTGCTCAAAGCTGTTTTTTAGTTTTGATTTATGTGTGTGTGCGTGTGAGTTTAGAAGAATATCGACTTACTCCCAAGGGTCATCTCCAACTAGGAGAACATCATTCTCATGATCCACATAAACAAGTTTCCAGCCAACTCTTTGCCGATCCTCCAATTGACCCTCTATACCAAACCGTCGAGCCAGATCTTGTTTGAGCTCCTCATAATCTGTATAAGCAGAAATATCTATCGATCTCCCGACTGCTCCACGTTTGTAGACCTACACATATAATATCAAAAAGTCAACTTCCACATATTACAAAATGGTTAACTCCCAAATTCTCATGATTTTAAGATGATATAAGATCAGACCTTGGTATATGTCCGCATTCGCTGAAACTGTTGTGGAGGCGGAGCCCACACGCCACCATTTAACAAGTTACCGTCATCTATGGTGGAGTCAATGGGGTTGAACGCTATATCCGGGACTCCAAATGACTGAGATACCATTGATGATGAGAGTTCCGGCTGAATCATACCATCCGGGCTGAGATTATTGTGAAAATCTTTATTGGGTCCCACCATTCCTTTTGCGGTCAAAGGGTCAAGAATCATTGACGGAATTTCCAAATGGTTGTCCATGTTTACCCCGTATGGAATATCGGTTCTCTGATCATCATCTTCAACTTCCTCCTCTTGAATTGCGTTTCTTAGTGTCACTGTTTGTGAATTGGAAGTCAACTGATTATGCGTTTGATGTTGCATATGAAGATCATTAACCGAAGTGGCTGAAGAAGAACTGTCCAAGAAATCCATCTGGGGGCCATTAATGTTGTTCATATACGTATTTGGCGCCAAAAAGCCTTGGTTTTGACCTTTTGAGACGTTGACCGAAAGCATATTTTGTTGCTCACTTCTAGAGAAGTTGACGTTTGCTGATACAGTTTCTACACCAGTATTCATGATCATCCCTTCACCGCCCATAGTTGTGCTCGTGTATGATCTATTATTAATCATTGATGGAACCATGTTTGAGCAATTATTTGTTGAAGGTGAAGTTGAACACGATGGGATATCATCTGTGACTCCAGACTGACCATTTATTGAAATCTGATTGGTTGGATGAAGCTTTGGTTGCTGTGAAAGTTGAGAAAACCGAAGATTCGATTGGTTATTGTTTCTTAACATTTGTTGTGACAATGGTGTGACAGCTGTTTGAGACGTGCTGTCCATTGTTTGACTTGTTGACATTGACCTTGTGAGGCTTTGACTTTGACTAACATCTATTAATGGCTTCTGATCTTGTGGCTGTTGTAGCACAGATTGTTGAGCCAGTAATTGTTGCTGTTGCTGTTGCTGTTGCTGAAGCTTCTGCAGAAACTGAAGAGGGTTTTGACTATCAGGCATTTGTAACTGTTGACTAATTTGTTGATCCGAAAACTGGGGTGGTAACAAGTTATTCTGTTGAGGTTGACTTTGACTTTGACTCATTGCCATCGATTGCTGCTGCTGTTGAAGGTTCCTGTAGAGATTCTGATTCTGCATCGATGACTGCTGCTGTGTTAGATTCTGAGAATTAAATTGGGACTGAATTTGGTTTTGCGGCATTGATTGACTGAGCAAATTTTGTCTCATCAGTTGTTGACTTGGATCAGTCAACTGTTGCTGAGGCTGCATCATTGAGGGTATCGGGTTCATGGCGCCAGTTTGTGGTAGCTTTTGTAACGGGTCAAGCTGCATTGTTGATCTTTGACTATTGAACTGCATGTTGTTTTGTGTAAGCATTTGTTGAGCTCCATAGTTCTGCAAAACGGATCCAGATAACGGATTCATGTAATTGGGTTGGATTGAGTTAGCAAGTGAAGAGCTTTGCTGCATGTTCATCCACTGAACTAAGCTTAAGCCGGGATCTTTACTGGACATATCTTCACCGAGCCAAGGCATGGTTCTCTTGAATAGATTGTCTAAGTCAGCCGATTCATCATCTGTAGATATTTAAAGCTCAAACCATTACATAAAGTCAAAAGATTCTTCAAAAACAATCATATGGCTTCATTCTTTTTTACCTTTTTTTTATCACTAATAATCATTTGTTGATACTTTTGCAGGTCAAAGAACGAAAATGACTGGACAACAAAAGAATATAAGCCACAAGGTATTGTGACTTTTTATGTAACTTTTATAATTGCGTGATGGGGGCCAACAGCCTAACTATGCCAAAAAGTTTGCATAAAATGTAAGAATATCATGAGGGTTTCTAGTCAAATTAATACATCTGTTACTTCTTTATAAAAATAATCTTTTTCAGTTTTAGATCAGAGTAAAGAAATCTTTAAACATGGTCAAGGTACCTGGCATTCCTGGTTGTCTTGGTCGTTTGGGTCGGTAAAAAGGAGGTGTAGGACAGATGAAAAAGGGAGCTGTAACAGGTTCAATCTCCCAAACTGAAACACGGGTACGCCTTTCTCCACCAGTAGACTCGTCCCACCCGACCTATAATCAAGATATGGTTATATAATTAAGCAGTGTGTGATGTATTGGCATAAATACAATAGCATGCATAATGACTAGAGGCGGTAATTTCGGTTTTCAACCCATTTGCCTATCATTGGGTAGATTTGGTTCAGTTTTAACACAAACGGGTCACATCAAAAGACAACCAAAAAGAGAACGGGTTTAAATGGGTTGAAAGTTGCCCAAAGAACATTATTTAGATATTTAGATTGCCCATATAATTATTAATTCTTTAGTTATTTGCCGGGATATTGTTCAACCCGCTCATCTTGGCAGGGACTAGAGAGAAAACACAATCAAGAATAAATACCTGAAGGTTTCGCCATTGTGAGTTTTTCCATCTGACGGAATCAAGATCGCTGATGCCTGTAATTGTACCCATGTACCTGCAGTTTACACAATTTGAGGTTTAAGGTTCTAGTCATTTCGAGTTTCTGAAAACACTCGTCTTCAACAAAACATTACCTTCTTGTCCCTGACTCTTCTGTTTCAAACATCATTCGGAAGCGCATACCGAGCGATATTTGGCTACTGCACACAGCTTTGTAGTATTTGGCTAATGGAATAACAAATTCAGACGGACTAGCCCTGTTTAAAGAATATAATCATCATTTAGAATGTTGAGATTAACTTAAACTCGTTTTATTTATGAAAATATGCTTTCTTTACATTAAAGACCTTTTTAGATAAGAAGTCAATTACCTTGGATTATAAAACACAGTGAACGGGCTGTTATTTGCAGCTGCATGAGCAGCAGCAGCCAAGATTCCAATATGCATACTATCACTCGATAAAACTGATGATGAGAGATTGGTCGGTTGTCGGTTAGCTCGTCGAATGCCCAATAACAGCTGTTGGTTCTCATCCCTGTTTAGTGGCATATAATAACAACAATGTGAGTTTGATGCATGTGAAAGGCATTATATACCAAAAGAAAAATCTAAATAATGTTGAACTTCTATTTAATCAATTGTTTTCTGAACACGAATCCAAAGAACCTCTTAGCAGGCATTACCTAATAAACAAGACCGAGTCTCCAGCAAAAAGCCTTTTTCCGCTAACAAATAAGCTCCAACCAGTTGTGAGCAAGTGACGTTTCGGCTGCCCTGAATTTCATCAAAACTATGTTAGCATCAATGTTGGCTTAAAAAAATAGAGTGAAATTGCAAGTAAGGACTTACCGCGATATATATGGCGAAATGTCCATACAGTATCATGTAAATCCCTTGCTACAAGTTCTTGTGCAGGAGGTTGCATTGAAAAATCCTATACAAAAAATAAATAAATAAATAAAATACATAAGGTAATGATTTTAAGATTGGACAAATTGCACGTCAAATAATGTTCTTTCAACATCAACGTTTAAGGGCTTATGTTGTATGGGACTTCAGTCACCCAAGACTCTTCTTTGACCCTATAGAAATAAAAATAGATAAATAAACTTTTTAGTACACATAGTACGAAAATATGCTCACAAGAGGGGGGAAGATTTTCTCAGCTGCTCTGCGAGGTACAGAGAATCCTCCATGAGTGCTTGTATCACTTGCAGTCAAAGTTTTGCAGAAAAACTGTGTTTGCGGCTTATTTATTTTCATCGAAAGATCAGACCTTAACAATGCCTCTTTATCAAACTGCATGAAATCATAAACAAATTAATATTACTTAAAACACCAACGAACAAACATTAATAAACTAGTTATAAAAGACTAATGGTACATTTCCTTACCGAAGAAACAGGCTGGAGTGTCATTTGAGCATATACTTCATCTGTTTCGGGGTCAGCCTAGATAATAATAATTATTATTAAATTAATCTCAAGTAATTAAAGTCTAGAGTGATAACACTAGTAATAATAGTAAACGACATACATGCAACGTTACGCTATGAAGGATGCATAACAGCTTTGATTGGAGATTCGGATAGTTTGGAATTTGAGAATCAACATCCTTTTTCATAGATGCCGCAACCTGTAATCATATATTGTAACAAGGTTAAATTTCTTACCAAAAGGTTTTGAATCCTTATCATAAAATTAAATAATAAATATATATTCAGGATGATCTTGTGTATTAAATTATGTTATTAAATGCACTCAACAAAATTCTGTTATGTTTGATAAACAAATAAAGCTTACATACATTAATTTGTTACACTTACTAATTAGATTAAAATGAGCCAACCACTTTTTGATGGGTACTAACAACCATCCTAGTTTTACCATCAAAATAGCAATTTAAATATCCGACTACTAAAGTTTTAACACGGTGGATTCATGTTGCCATATTTGTAGTGATAACTATTGACGACATTGTCATATGAGAATTTTTCGCCTAAAAATCGCAATAAAAATAATGTGCTAGACCAAATTCGTGCACCAAAACTGTCAACTTCAGTACAATTATGATATTATAGTGACTTGTACGTCATGCATTAAAAATACGATTCAAGGAACATTGAAATGATTATGAGCTAAAATGATTTAACTGTGGTTGTCATCGTTGCTAATTAATGATCGTATCTACGGTAACTCTAATTTCTTTGCAATATCGTAAACACCTTTCATGTCTCCTAAAATGCGTTTTTGACTCAACCCATAGTTCATATAAGCATGATCAACCTTTATGAGCATGAAAATTTTGCTTTTTGAATGTAAATACAATTTGGTCCCCACAAGAAAGCAATGAAATAATAAAATAAAATAAAACAATAGTAACTATAACATACTCCGTATAACATTTCTGCAAAATTTGCATCACAGAAGGCTTTAAATCTTGCATCAGAAAGGCTTTAAAGACAGTAAAAATTCTTGATTAACAGCCTATCAGTACAAAAGGGAATTTGCAGAGAGAGAGAGATTCTCTCCCACCAACCATCACCATGACAGGCTCACTTTAGCAGATTTTACATTTGTTTTTATTTGATTATTAATTATTTTATTTGGAATCAAATTATCAAACTTTGTCAAGTTCAAACTCTAGACAGAGTTGGACAGGGTGGTGATTTGCACACACCACAGCTAGACTCTTATTCTAAATTTACTTTTTTACGTAGGTTAAACACGTCTTGTAAATGTTGTGTACAAATCACATCATAAATTGACAACCATGTTGTACAAATTTTATCGACCGCCAAAAAGAACTCAAATTCAATTGTAGTATACAAACAATTAAAGCAATTCACACCCAAAAACCGTGAATCAAAATAACAGAAAAGATATGCAAAAAGTAACACCAACAACCATGTAAAAAACCATAATTAGCACGTTAGCAACTAGTCAGCACAAGATAGCAAAAAAGATAAATATTTACCTGCTCACTATGTCCTTGAGGAAAATAAACAACGTGTGTCCCAGCTGCTGGTAAATTCACCAGCGGCCCGGCACACGTTTGCCATAGCTCCGGATTTATTACACTCTTCTTCTCATCACCTGTTTCATCAAATTCAAACATTGAAGAAACCAAAGTTAAAAATTCTAGTTACATCAAAATGTAACACACTTTTATACTTTTTTTTTCCATACCATAAATACTTTTTGCTCAAAATAATATATGATTACATTACTTAAAAAAAGTAAGTTTCCAATATAAATTTCTCAGAATATATAATACATTCTATAAAATGTATTCTATATTTTATACAAATTATTGATCCAAATAAAATCCTTAAATAAATCATATATTATTATTCTTGGCGGAGATTTAGAAATTTTTTCACGTTATTTTCTTGTTCCGAGAAATCGGTAAAAACAACACCAAATTTTTTTAAATAAATAAAAATACATATTAATTATACATAAACAAAAATAGTACAGTAATATAAATTACATTTTATTATTTTTTGATCATATAAACTTTCTAAAAATACATATAGAAAACTAACCTTCACCGTTATTATCCCCCGTTACATTAGATCCAGCACCGTTCACCGGAGCTTTCATTACTAACTAAACTTTCAGATCACCTGTCACCAGAAAACACTTTTTTACCACATGGGTATTATCTTTTTGACTGTTTTCCGGCGATATATCACCGGAAAAATATTTTAAAAAAAAGGTGGCAAAAAATATGACCTGAAACAAAACACTTTTTTAGCACATGGGTATTCAAGAACCAATACAATAAATGTGATCTCAACTTTTTTTAATACCTTTTTAACTATTTTCCAGCAATATATAACCGGAAACTAAAATTACAAAAATATTTTTTTAAAAGGTGGCAAGGCTTAAAAACAGTTTTTAACATATGGGTATTCAAGAACTAATGAAGCTGACTTAAGATTTGAATGTTTGACTATTTTCCGGCGAGATATCGCCGGAAAAAGCTTAAGAAAAAAAGTTTATAAAATATAAAAAAAGGTGGCCGGAAAAGAAGGGGGACAAGAAGAAGACCGGAGACACTTTAAAAAAGGAAGGTTTGCTGAGGATTGTTCAGACCAAACTGGTGTATCTATATGTTGTTGTCTGTTTATGTATCTGTGTGTGTGTTTTTTGATGTGGGGACTCACTGCCTGACTAAACAAAGGTGAAAGTGGGGGTGTTTTTCTAGGTTGACTATGGAAGGGTAGGTTTGTAAATTTCTGTTTTTATATGTTGGTTAATGTAAGTGTGTGTTAATAATCTAGGCTTTTTTTAGGAGTGCATTAAAGTTTTTGGTTTAGGGATGTGTGAATCCTTTAATTTAACTTGTGATGTTATGTAGTAATCCTATGACTTTCATTTAGTGCTTTTGGGTTTGCGAAAACTAGCGAGGTATTCGTGCGTTGTTGCGATAAAAAATATATATACTTGCGACTTGCTTTTTAGAATTATGTTTTTTGAGTTGAATATAGAGATGGCAATAGGCGAGTAAAAACTCATAATTCGTGAGTAACCGTACGTGAATCAGTA
Organism: Artemisia argyi; assembly: GCA_030686995.1. Lineage (NCBI taxonomy): Eukaryota > Viridiplantae > Streptophyta > Magnoliopsida > Asterales > Asteraceae > Artemisia > Artemisia argyi. The sequence goes on from CM060708.1 coordinate 32,506,577, forward strand.
GATAACCCTGATAATTTTCACCCGCAGGTGAGTCCTGGGTGAAAATTGTATCCATCAAAAGGTGGCGAGTGAATGACGGGTAATGCATACCCATCATGGGTAAACCCGTGACACCCATTTAAAGATCCACATTATACTCGTCAAAATACCTGTGGGTGTACCCGTAAACCCATTTGTGTTAAACTAAATATTACTATACAGTCTAAATATCGTGAGTTTTGTTGATCAAAAAACACTTTTTATTCATTAAGAAATGAGGTTATTCGTGTTGGTTTAATTTGAACTTAAGAAATGAACGAACACGGGGCACTACGAATTTTCTTGTTCATGTTTATTCATTAAGAAATGAGGTTATTCGTGTTCGTTTATATTCGTTCATTAAGAGATTAAACGAAAGTAAATGAACGAATATAAATGAATGCATAAAGACAAACAAAAAGAATATACAAAATATTGTGTTTTATATGTGTTTATTTATTTAAGTATACTGACTTTTAGAGTATATAATAAAACTATACGATATACGATCATAAACTAATAAACGAACATAAACAAACATTAACGAACTTATAATCAGACGTTCACGAGATAAATTAACGGACGAGACTTGTGCTTATGCTCGTTCATTTTAACTAAACGGACATAAAATCTTATTCATGTGTATTCATCTAATAAATAAACGCACATAAACGAACATTTTATCGCACGGTTAATGAAATGTTTACTAAATATTCGGTTCATGTACAACTCTAGTTTTAAGTGTTTTTTTCTTTTCTTTTCTTTTTTTTTTTTTTTTTTTTTTTTTTTTTTTGAACAGTTGATGATATTATAAAAAGAACTAGTAAGAAGCTAGAAAATTACAAAGTGTTTTCTAACAAAGGATTTTGAATACATTGGTTCCAACTTCCAAGAAACATGAATCTTTCTATTCATACTAGAAAACCAAAGAAATGAATAACTAGTAATGTGGTCAAAAAGATCTTTCCGATGCCAGTCCTTTTTGCCAAAGACGAGTTGGTTGCGAAACTTCCAAATAACCCAAACAGATACCCCGATAATAGATTCTAACACCAATTTCCTTGAAGCTCTAGTATTCAAATTATCAAGCCACGAAAACACCTCCGTTAAAGAGCTCACTGCGTTTGGGTAATGATCGAATTTCAAAGTTAAATCCCATATGGCTGATGCAAGATCACACGTCTAAAACAAATGATGAGATGTTTCTAGGTGTTTTGAACAAATAAGGCAAGCCAAAGAACTTAATTCAACACCTTTTCTGCTAAGATTCCATCGAGAATGGATACGGTTTCTAAGAATTCTCCAAACCAAAATGTTCACTTTCTTTGGATTAGATTTACACCAGCGGGTAGCGGGGGCTTTAGACGGGAGGATAAGTTGATCGATGTGAAGCCGAGTATGTTTAACAGTGAATAGATTTTGATTAAGAACATTCCATTGCCACATATCTGTTGCTTTTCCTAAATGAACATTAGAAAACAAATTTTGTAACTCTTCCAAATGACTTCCTATAGTACCACCTGTTATTGGACGGGACCAACTCCATATCCATTCACCATTCCATTTTTCACTAACAATGTAATCTTGGTTTATTTCTAGACTGAAAAGTCGGGGATATTTGATTGCAAGAGGAGTGTCACAGATCCATGAATCTTGCCAAAACTTAGTACATGTACCATCATTCACTTTACGTTTAAGAGTGTAGAACAGAATTGTACCTTTTTCATTCAAACTATTGATCGATTTCACAATTCGAGCCAATACACCTGCGCCACTACATTGGGAGTAAAAACAGGAGCCGAGATCCCCCGAATAACCATGGATATCTATGCCATTCACTTTAGTTTTAAGAATTATTGATAACAAACAAAACAAAATGATCTAAACAATGCAAAAATTTTATAGTGGCAATTATAAATAAAAGTATATAAAATTCTATATATTAACATAAATTCAACTTAAATATTATTTTAAAACATACCAAAATATGAATATAAACAAGCGGGGTAGCCCGCGCTTTACCGCGGATTTGTTATTTTCTTTTATGGTGTTGTATTTTTCTTTGTATTTTTGTTCTGTATTGTTTTTGTTATTTGTTTTTTTTAAACAAAAATGAATGACCGCATAATAAAATGTTTTTGTGCAAGTTTTGTATTTTTTTTATTTAAGGAAAATTATTCATAGTTTCACAAAAAAAAAAAAAAAAAAAAAAAAAAAAAAAAAAAAAAAAAAAAAATGCTACAGTACATCTGCTACAGTAACGTGCAACATGGGACAGCACAAATGTTACTGTTTAGTCAACTGTGCGGTACAACTCTTTGAAGCACGTGCACTGTAGCAAATCCTGCCTTTTTAATATATTGTATAATTATTTTGGGATAGATTTAGTATTTAATAATACTTGTATTTATGTCTTACATTGACAAATTCAGAAGAAATTTGGAAAATTATTTGATGTTGCTAGAATCTTTAAACTTTTGTATAAGAACAACTGAAAAAGCTTCAATCAAATAATTGCTAAAACAAAAACGTTAGAATTTTGGGAAGAAACTAAAGATCTAGATAAAGATACGGTAGTTAAAAAAAGTATTGTTAACAACGAAGTTCTTGACATCAACAATTTACAACAATATCATGTCCATATATAATAATTATATTACTATTAGCAGTTATATTCTGTTAAAATTGAAGATTTTACAAATAATTGTGGCTAATGGTTGTTAGAAAAAAGTTTAGAGTTTGGAGTACTAAATTGTATACAGTAATTGAGTTTTTTTTTTTATTTTTTTTTTTCGCATAAGCAACATGCAACACATGTGTAACGGCGGTTTACATACAACATCTATACTACTTATAATGAAGGAATGACTCTCTCTCAAAAAAATTAGATGTACAAAAAATTATACATGGTTTACAACACTTTAAAGCAAGCAATTTTCATAATTACAACAACCAAAACATTGTGTACAACAAAAACTAGCATGAATCGAAATTCAGACCACTTTCTTTAAAATTCTACATTAATAACATTAAAAACACCCTTACACCCAATATTACAATCATTTAAACATAATGTACAATCCTCATTCTATATTAAAAGCATTAAAAACACCCCTACACCCAATATTACAATCATTTAGGGGGTGGCAACCTTCACGGTATGAGAGATCGGCAAGCCTTGCCGATCGGCAAGGTGGAATGCCATTAAATCGGTTAGCAAAGATCGGCACCTCTAGCGGCAACTTGTAACCGAATCGGTATGGTGAAGCCCAAGAAAAAACTATCCGTTGGCATTTAATGGTTATAGCCGTTGGAGGCTTTTCTCTCTTCTTCCTTACCATTTGACTACGACCAGACTTCACCGGAAAACTTACTCCGGTGAGTTGAGGCCCTTAATTTTGAGAAAACTTACTCCAGCTTTTCTCTCTTCTTCCTTGCGGTTTGGAGGGCTCGGCACGATTTGTGATGAAGATGGGTGGTGACGGTGGCCGGAGGGTGGCCGATGGTGAAGCAGGTGGGTTGCCTTTTTGTGTTGAAGAAGGGTTTGTTTGTTTGGTTTTGTGTTAAAGCAGGTGAGATCATGTAGAAACCCGTTGCAGTTAACTATGAGTATGTCGATATCAAGTGGTGAGAGTTGAGTTTTGGACAATAGGTCTTCAAAAACTGGGAAGAGAACTGTTTGTGCTTCATTGATGGCTTCTTCATTTTTTGATCTTGGTGGAATGTAGTGTAGAGATGGAGGGATGCATGTCCTTTGACTTTGACCTGAAGAGACCAAGATTTTGGACATGAAATCGACACTTTCTTGAACGAGATTGTGGACGATACGTGAGTGTTCGAGGAACGACGAAAAAGGTACTCTCCAATAGTTTGGTGGTTTTAGACACGAGAAGTCTACTAGATAAATTTAGGAAAAGGGAGAGTGAAGTGGTCATCTTTGAACTTGAAAAAGTGTTCCATTTGTTTATGTGAAAATTGAGAGAAAATAAGTGTATGAAATACTGATCATAATGATGTTGGTGAGGTTAAGTTAAAAAAATTTGGGTACCAAGATTGCCACTAAAAAATGATATTGAGGTATGTTGAGGCATGAAATGTGTTGGCATAATATTATTGGTTGTTTTTGCAAAAGCTTGAGGCAAAGTGAGGCAAGGTTGCCACCCCCCTTAAACACAATATACAACTCTCATTCTACATTAATAACATTAAAAATACCCCTACACCAAATATTACAATCATTTAAACACAATATACAACCCTCATTTTACATTAATAGCATTAAAAACACCTCTACACCCAATATTACAATCATTTAAAAACAATATACAACCCTCATTCTACATTAATAGCATTAAAAACACCCATACACCCAATATTACAATCATTTAAACACAATGTACAACCATCCATCTTAACATAGACACGAACCTATGACCAAGACTCGACTCAATAAAACTCGACTCGATACACAAGGCTGTGAGCTCAAGCTCACGACATCCCATGTTTTCGCGACTCAATAACAACGACAATGATACGTGGGAATCGCACCAGGCTTTACCTCTCAAGGGATCTTGAGAAGCTTATAACCCCCACCAGGCAGTGTACCTTATCGTTGTAGTATAGTATAGTGACAAGTACCGGGGGATTGATCGTTCAGCTAGGAATAGTGTCGCTAGGATTAGAAAACCTAAATACTAGTTCTAAAGGTGAAGGATGATTATTTTTGTTTTTTTATATTTTTTTGAAAGCAAGTAAAAATCTCGGGTTTGAAGGATTTGGGCGGAATTAGTTGCTAGTCAACTAACCCAATACTAAAGATGCAATCAAAATAAAATACTAGAAATGAAAATAAACTAAATTATACTAAGGTTGTGAGCAATAAGTGGAGAAAATGTGTTTACTTAGATTTCACTACTCCCTAGACATCTTTTACACGTTAATTACTTGTTATAGTTGCATGGATGACGGATTGTATTCCTTAATATCATTCATGGGGTGGCGCACTTAACTCCCCAATTCTATGAGCTCTTATCTCTTCCTATGCTATGCCCAACACAACCATAGGGATTATAAACAGTGGCTCATGCATTAAATACAACCAATAAAGACCTAGTGCACATCGGTTCATGTTTCTTAAGACGTTCAAGCATGTTACCATTTGGAGATCTGCCAGTTTTCTTAAGCCTAACATCAAATTCATTCATCCAAAACAATTATAAACAAGTAATCAACATCTAAGTTTCATTAGATCCAAGCAAACACAAGATAGATCTAGACTAGCATGATGGAATTAAGACAAGAACAAGATATAGACAACTAACACATAGACATATTGATTGAATTAAAAGAATACTTATCTCAATTACACATGAAAGGTATCAAGGGCTTAGAACCCTTGAAAAACCTGTAAAATTCGCACCAAGTTCGTACTTAGGGTTTCTCCCAAATTTCTCTTTTTTTTAATGTGAAAATTAGAAAACTATGTATAGGAAATAAGGTCTGACGGCGTCAAGACCAATCTTGTGACGCCGTCCCTCGCCGCCAAAACTCTTCTCGGACTGCCTTGATCTACTTTTGACGCCGTCATGTATTAGCATTTTCCAGGCCGTTATGCATTTTACTCTTGACGCCCTACTTCGTGACGCCGTCAAATCTGTACTGGATCGTCATGAAAATTGCTCTTGACGCCGTCAGGAATTCCTTCTTGACGCCGTCACCTACTGTTCCCAGCAAGGAAAATTAAGACTTTGGCGTTTTCTTCACTTTTATGCTCAAAAAACGTCCGAATTGCTTCTTTTCCAGATTTCACTCCCAAAGTACCTAAAATCACAAAAGGAACGATTTAGGGCAATATTTGATCAAATAAGTTCAATTCCGGGCTTAAATGACCCCCTAAAAGTGGTTCATTTTTCGCCTCATCAGACAACAACAACAAAAAAAAAAAGAAAGTGATACCAAACAATTATTTAGCTTCATATTTATTAGTTTTAATCTTTATTAAATCAAAAACTCTTGAAAATTCATGTACTTATCCTCCAGTGTCGCTAGAACAACAAAAAGGCTGGTGGGTTTTCCTACCTTCGACCGCCGGTATCAACAAAATGAGAGAGAGATGGTTTTGGTGATGAACTCGAGTTGTGGTGGTGTTAATCGTGGTGTTGGAAGGTGTTTCTTTGCGTGTGATGTACGTCAGAATGATGGGGAGGTTGTAAGGAGTGTGGTGGTGGTGGTGGTGAGTTTAAGTGGCCGGCGGTGGTGTTTGTTTGGCCGAAAAAATGACTGGAGAAGAAGAAGAAATAGTGTGCGGCTGGTTTGAGAAAGAAGTGGGGGTATAATAAGGTTTATATAAGAAAGTGTTTTGGACATTGTGTGAACCCTATTGCACCCTTAGGGACTAAGATTGTAAATATATGCTAGGGTGGGAAGTGTAGTTTACCAAATCTTTTAGCATTTCGTTTTCGAGGCAAATTTAGGTGTCGGAATAACTTCTCATGACATTTTTATTAATTCCATCAAAAAAATTATTTCAGGGTACCCGCCGCTGCAACGCGCGGGTACCCTACTAGTTACACATTATGTGCAAATCAAAAATGAGTTTGTACAAGTTAATAATCTGCCATAATTTATTCAATGGCTAATGGTCTGAAAATGGATCAAACTTGTCACCTTTACTTTTATATGCAGTAAACTTTAATTTTCTTATTGTAGCATCCAACTTTCTTAAATTTTCTATTGTAGGTCTGTAGCGGAAAAAAAATGTCGCGACAATAAGAAAATTAATGATGTTGGATGCCTGCGATTATAAAAATTAAGGAAATTGGATGTGTACAATAGGATGATTAAGGAAGTTGGATACGTATAATAGGAAAATTAAGAAAGTTGGATACTACAATAGAAAAATTAAAAGTTTAGTGCATACAAAAAAAAAAGGATGGCATATTTGATGCATTTTTAGACCATTAGTCCTTTATTCAAAATTCGACACACACCTTAATTATTTTCTCATTGTTATATTTTTAATGTCTAGTTTTAATCTTTTTAAATCTTGACATACATCTCTCATTTTTTTTGACATATGACTTTGTATAATTAATTATTTTTATCATTTTTGTCATAGTCGGTCTAAAATTTAGAGCATTTGGCTATTCAAAGAAAAAATGACATAGTTTACACTTCTTAAAGTACCGAGAAAAATGAAACCAAAAGACTTTGGTTATTTGTCATTTTCGAAATTGTGTGAGAGGTTTCGACATGGATGAGGTTGCACAAACAATAAATGACGAACAAGGAGACATGAATGTCATACTTGCGAATTTAGGGGTGAGCAAACAAAACCGAAAAAACCGAACCGAAAAAACCGACCGAAACTAAAACCGATGGTTCGGTTTTTACTTTTTTAAAAACCGAAATATACGGTTCGGTTTCCGTCCAAAAACCGAACCGTAAAAACCGAACCGATTTTATTATATAAAAATATATAATTAATACAATATAAATAAATAACTAAATAAATCAAATTTATAAGTTTATATTCATTTTGTGGGTAGATATATAATATATTTATCTTAACTTTTATATTTATATACGTGTTTGTCGTGTCGTGTGTTTACTTGAGAATATATATCAATAAATATATAACGATGATCATACTATTTGTATGTTTATTTTCATGTGTGTGTCTCATCTATATGTGTGTAATTATAGAATTATGGAATAAACATTATTATGCTTACATTGACAAAAAAAATAGAAAAAAATAATAAATAAATACAAGTTTATTGGTATAAATTTGTCATGCACAAATATAAACTGTTAGAAACCGAAAAACCGAAAAACCGGACCGAAACTGACGAAAAACCGAAAAAACCGAACCGCCAAAAACCAAACAGTTTCGGTTTCGGGTTATATAAAAACCGAAAATTTCGGTTCGGTTTCGGTTTTAGCCAAAAACCGACCCAAACCGAACCGTGCACACCCCTACTTGCGACTATATTTACTGCAAGCTAAAAGTATATGTGAATTTAGTTTGATGTTTTTATTGGATTTTAAATTAATAAGATTCAGCTTCAAATAATTCATCAAACAGCTTTATAACAATATATGTTTAAGCTTTTGGTCTATAATATAAGTTTCAGCTTTATCACAAGCCCCAAACCTAGGTCCAGGTCCAGCTCATATCACCAAATATGCTCGTAAACATGAAAACAAAAAGACGTCTTGATCTTTGGTGGGTTATATGAGCCGACATATTTTTATCTTGCTACTTATAATGGAGAAAGGACTCTCTCTTCAAAAACTTCATATGTACAATAAATGATGCATGGTTTAAAACACTTTAAAGCAAGCAATTTTCATAATTACAACAACCAAAGCATTGTGTACATCAAAAACTAGCATGAATCAAAATTCAGACCACTTTCCTTAGAATTCTACATTAATATTATTAAAAACACCCTTACACCTAATATTACAATCGTTTAAGCATAATGTACAACTCTCATTCTATATTAATAGCATTAAAAACACTCATACACCCAATATTACAATCATTTAAACACAATGTACAACCCTTATTCTACATTAATAACATTAAAAACACCTCTACACCAAATATTACAATCATTTAAACACAAGACAATTATTTAAACACAATGTACAACCCTCCATCTTAACTTAGACAATAACCTGTGACCAAGACTCGACTCGATACACAAGACTGTGAGCTCAAGTTCACGGCATCCCTTGTTTTCGTGACTCAATAACAACGACAACAACAAAAAGAAAGAAAATGATACCAAACAATTATTTGGCTTCATATTTATTAGTTTTAATCTTTATTTAATCAAAAACTCTTGAAAATTCATGTACTTATTCCCCATCGTCGAACGACAAAAAGGGTGGTGGGTTTTCCTACCTTCGACCGCCGGTATCAACAAAACGAGAGAGAGATGGTTTTGGTGATGAACTCGAGCTGTGGTGGTGTTAATCGTGGTGTTGGGAGGTGTTTCTTGGCACGTGATGTACGTCAAAATGGTGGGGAGGTTGTAAGGAGTGTGTTGGTGATGGCGGTAAGTTTAAGTGGCCAGTGGTGGTGTTTGTTGGGCCTGAAAAACGACTGGAGAAGAAGAAGAAATAGGGTGCGGCTGGTTTGAGAGAGAAAGAGTGTCAAACCCCTAAGTGATGATATAACGAGGTTTATATAGGAAAGTGTTTTGGACCTTGTGTGAACCCTATTATACCCTTATGGACTAAGATTGTAGATATATACTAGAGTGAGAAATGTAGTTTACCAAATCATTTAGTATTTCGTTCTCGAGTCAAATTTAGGTGTCGGAATGACTTTCCGTAACATTTTTATTAATTCTATCAAAAAAATTTATTTCATGATACCCGCCGCTGCAACGCGCGGGTACCCTGCTAGTATTTATTACGTAATAATACATACGTTTTTAAAGTGAGTGGATTTACACATCAAATAAATTGATGAGAACACCACAATATTATACCTATAATCCATATGTTACAACATACCATGTGCATAATTGTGATGTCCATATCAATTTATTTGCTGTGCCATTCTATCATATTTCAGTAAAAAAGTTTTGAGCTTTTCCGAGACTCTATCTGCTAAATAAAGAATAAGAAAATATTTTATATAAACAATTATTCCTGTTCAATAAACTCATAAAATATACGAGTACTATATTATATTTTCCTGGTTTTCATGCTCAACTAATCCACATGCTACGCAACAGGCAAAAACACTATAATACTAATTTTTTTGATAATTACTTCACTATCACCATCACCTTTTTATTGGACCTTTTTGCCCCTTTTTATTTTTGCTATTATTAGCTCTATTAAACTACAAAAAGTCCCTACACACATGCGTTTGTTTAACTTAACTTATGGCCGTGATTACTGATTAGTACAAAATTTATAAGTTTGTTTCTCCCTTTATACTAATTAAAAAATCATTTTTGTACATGAAAGATATCATTTTTGATACTCTCATGTCACAAAACACTATCTTTTGACTTATGTTACAATTCACTTTCCGCCACAACAATGCCATATACACATATTGAAGGGAAGTTCAATCACCTACAAAGTTAAGTTTTGTCACTTAAATTATTTCATTTGACTTATTAATTCACAAGACCTTTGAGTATTGTTGTTGATCCACAAACGTAAGCGCTTAATGTGAAATATAGAAGTCACAATCATGCAAGACCTAACGGGTTGGTCGTGTAAAACCATAAGAATATGTAGTTACATGTATCACAAACCTACGACGCCAATAAGATAATTTAAAATGCCAAGTCTAGATATGCGGCAAACTCTAGGACCTGCTCCAACACTGGTTCATATGTTTTTGTAAACTTAGTTTATGTTGTAAAAACTCAATCTTACATTGATAAAACTAGACAAACACCCGTGTATACTAACGAAATTTTATAGCATCAGATAGTTATAGTGATATTTTGGTTAAACAAAACGTTACACAATACACTTGAACCAAAATATAATTATAACTATATGTTGCTTTAAAATCCTATTTCTATGCACGTATACTCGTCTAGTATTAATAACCGTGTTTCAGTTTCATGTATTCTCAAGTCAACTTTTACATTAATGTATTCTCGATTCAATTTTTATATTTTGTGTGTTTTCTTAAATAAATTTGAAGGTTTCAAGAAATGGGATACACCCTTATATGTAGTATAGATATACATCTTAAAGTTACGGACCTCAAAGTTACGTACATGCTCGCTTAAACTATTATGTTCTATTTTCAATTAGGGTTTTTTTTTTAATAATTTTTTTTAATGAAAATGTGAAATATATATAAATCACAAAACATGTTTACACAAAGATGGACTATGGCTCATGGATGCACCCGTGAAACCATCACGACCACTCTACTATCAATCACCTAACTAGTAGCAAATGGATAAAATTACTAGCTGAAATAGATGAAATATCCATCCTATACTAGACTAATCTAGGATAATGGTCAAAACAAAATAACAATCCACATTTTCACTTTCTTGCTATAAATCGGTAGATAATGCTGACATCGTCACATCTGAATACCAATTTTGACAAAAGAGGGCCTCACCAGCTATTGCATCCTGCTAAGAGTAGTAGTACTACATTTCCTACACCATTCATATTAGCTTTAACATGATGTAGTATACTTCAAACCTCACATTCAGATCAAAGGATTATTAAAGGCAGGCTTCGCCCACTACTCTAACCAAGACCAAACACATAAGAACATGAACAATCCAGAAAATATGAATACATTTCCTCAACTAAAGCATGATCAATTGGACATCATGCAGTATACCATCCTCACACAAATGACCAAAATAACTATTGTAACAAGGCATCATCCTAGCTCAAGGACATTCCCTTTTATCATCTCTCCACCAATATTCCACTATCATTAGTATGCAATACAACTTTCACCTCTTATCATGTACATTCATAGCTACATTCCATTCTTGAGCCACCATACTAACCTGTGCAGAATTCTTTACTCTAAAACTCATTAACTTGAGCATTATTGTTTCATTAATAATATTCAACATCACATTAGAACTCCTTTTTTTCATTAGTGAATAATCTTTTGTTCATTTCTTACCATACATAATAAACAGTTGCAACAACAATCATTCTTCTCATAACACTCTTTGAAAGCATTTGAATTAGGCAGCTTTAGCATTTTTGTAAGAATTTTCATCTACTTTTTAGCCATATTGCTAGCATCCATTTTATTTTTCATAACCTCCCATACCTTGCAAGCATAATCACACTGGAAGAATAAATGTTCATGAGAAACAAGGCTTAGCTTACAAAACAGGTCATAGCTTACAAACACATACTTCAAATCGGTATTGATATTCCAAGCTTTCATTATATCTTGATTTAGTAGTCTTCCTTGAATATCAAGCCACAAAACAAAAGTGTGACTTGGATGGCACTGAGAGAGCCATACAACATTGCACCAATTTACGGAAGGATATAAAACTCTGGTGTCTTTCCAAATCTGTTTGACTAAGTCTTAACTTGTCGAGTATTACTCCTCCACAAAGACTGTCTTTTACATTAGCATACAGAACAAGAACTTGAAGTGTAGCTAATATTGGAAATTGGGTAACCCACACATTATGCCAAATCCAGTTTCCATTCTCAATCATTTCAGCAATTGTTGCAGTATTAAAGAGTCTTGCATCATAGATGATTTTAGTAATGAAATTACGCAAAGGACCTTGTTCACACCAGTGATCATGCCAAGTAGAAACTGCTTCCCCAATTCCAATCTTATAAAACATATGCTTTCTCATTTTACTCCTTATCTCCAACAAAACTTTCCACATCCAACAATCATTATTCTCACTTTGCACATCCCCAGTGATTCTTCCCTTTAGTTTTACCACATGAATCCAATTCACCCATGAGGATCATTTTTTAGCAACAATATTCCAGATGTATTTAGTCAATAAAGTCTCATTCCATTCATCCAACATCTTAATACCAATTTCACCTTGATCTTTTGGTCTACACACATTCTCCATGATACTTTAGCCTTGCCTTTTTACAGTTTACCATTACATCAAATAGATCCTTTAAGCACTTTTGAAATATCTTTAAAAGTTGATGTAGGAATCAGGAAGACATAGGCCCAATAGATTAGCATTGAAGTAAGCACATATGATATTAATTGGAGTCTTCCAACATAATACAAAAATTCATTAATCCAATCCAAAACTTTGAATTTAACTCAAGCTACTAACTACTTGCAATCATAAATGCCAAAAGGAATACTTAGGTATTTGACCGAAAGCTTCCATCCCATAAACTGAATTTTTTCCAAAATTATGTTATGAAATCTCATTTCCACATTTTCAAATAAGATAGTACTTTTATTCAGATTATGCATCAAACCAGATACTCTATTGAATTCATGAAGAGCCTTTTTATCACTGCAATAGATTCAATATCTCCATGACTTAGAACCAATAAGTCATCAACAAAGCATAATTGGGTTAGGTTCATCTCTTTACACCCACAATGATATTTAAACTAAGTGTTCCTTTGAATGTTTCTTTTCATCATCAAAGTAAGCACCTCCATTACAAGTGTAAAGATGTATGGTGAGTCACCCTCCTTAGGCCTATTTCTTATTTATAATATTCATGCCTTTCACCATTAACACATGTAGTGTATGCAACAGTTTTAACACATGTCATAATCCACCTCACCTATTTATCATGAAACCCAAGCTGCTTAAGAAGTGATTCCTTAAATGCCCAACTCATTGTATCATAAGCCTTAGCAATATCATTCTTAAGAGCACATCTTCTACGACCTCATTTCCTATTATACTCTTTCAAGAGTTCCTGTGTGGTGAGGATATTATCCTAGATAAGCCGGCCAGGAATGAAAGCTCTCTGATTACAATTGACAATATTTTAAGGTTGTTCTTGTCTCTATTTGTAAGAATTTTGTTAACACACATTTAGATGACACTGTAACAATTGCTTATACTGAGACACTTTCTTTGGTTGCTTTACATTAGGAACTAAGTATCAAAGTAGCTTTTAATTAGTCAATCAATTTCCCAGAATTAAAGAATTCTTGAATAGCAAGACAAACCTCATCTCCAACAACATTCCAAGCTCTCTTTAAGAAAACTAAAGTGTATCCATCAGGCCCAGGAGCCTTGTTGTCCCCTATATCAGACACAGCCTCATTAATCTCTTCTTTAGTCACATCTCTTACCCATTGACAATTTATTAGAAAACAGTTATCATTTTTTTAGTTGGTTCAATAAGAGGTTATTGGATAGAAAATTTTCAAAGTGTTTTACAAATTGTGGAGCAATTAATGAGCCCTCAAACTTATTCCTTTATTTCATTATAAACTTGAAGAATTCTACTTGACAGATTTCTCATCTTCACAATTTTGTGGAAAAATGAACTATTTATGTCACCTTCATTGAGCCAATCAATCTTTGCTTTATGATATAACAATTTACTTTCATCACTAACAACTTCCTTTTACTTCAATAGAAGTTTAGTTTCATATTTTTTTAATGAGTTAAAAGGATTAGCATCAACGAGAGTTTGAGCATATTTGTGCTTGTCACTTAGATTGAAAACCCTATCAAATAGGTTTCCATTCTTCCAATTTAAGGTAGTTAACTAAGACTTTAAACCCTTAAGCTTTTTCACCAATTTAAAGATCTAAAAACCTTATAAATTTTTGTTCCAATGTTATTGAACTAAGGGCAGGAAATCATCTTAGTCAATAATGTAATTAGAAAATCTAATAGGAGATTGCTTCTTTACAACTTTGTTTGACACAACCAGTATAGCAGAACAATGATCAGACACCAAAAATGGAAGGAACTTAGCATTAAGCTTGAGAGTACTTCTACACAAAACTCTCATTCACCATTACTTTATTCAACTTCTTTAACATACTAATAGTTGGCTTTAAATGAGACTTTATCCAAGTGAAATAAAACCCACTGCTATAAATTACCACAACCTCAATGTTATTAACACATGCATTAAAGTCATGCATATCAGAACTCAAATAGGAACCACCATCGGAGTGTTCTTCAACTTTAAAAGTGACACTAAAGTCACCCATAAGAAACCAAGGGTTATTTGTAGCAATTCCTTTGCATACATGTAATTCTTTCCATAGATCTCTTCATTCCACATCATCATTTATAGCATAAATAAATACAATAGAATTTGGACTTATCATGAGTATTTTCTATGAGACGGAACATCCCCTGTTGAATACACATGATGTTAATCACATTACTAGCCCAACTACGGAATTATGTGATTTGTTATTAAAATGATGAATTTCATACATTTACAATGAGTTTGATGTGGTTTATATACAAGAAGAAGGAAAACGTATAATAGACAACTAACTAGCTTTCAAACTATTACAACTTGACACTTTCAGTCCCTATACTTCCATATCCGCCCTCAAGTTGGAGCTTCAATAACTCCTAACTTGTCCACAAGGAAATTATGCTGAACTTCACCCAAAGCTTTTGTCATTATATCTGCTAACTGAAGTCTTGTAGGGATAAAATCAGTTTGTAAGAATCCATCTTGAATTTTGTCTCTAGTGAAGTGACAATCAATGTCAAGATGTTTAGTTCTATCATGGTAACAAGGGTTAGCAGCAATTTGTTGGGCTGACTTGTTGTCACAGAACAAAGTTATAGGTAATTGCACCTTGATATGTAGATCCTTGAGAAGATAACTGAGCCAAAGTAACTCACAAGTAGTTGCAACCATGCTTCTATACTCTGGTTCAGTTGAAGATCTACTCACAGTAGCTTGTTTCTTTGTCTTCTATGATACTAATGAATGGCCTAAAAAATGCAATAACCAGTTAAAGACCTCCTTGTCATGAGGAATGAGGCCCAGTCAGCATCTGAGAAACCATTCATTTGCAAATGAGGTTGCACATGATAGAAGAGCCCCTTAGTAATGGTTCCTTTTAAGTACTTCAATAAGTGAATAGCTGCTTGCATGTGAACATCTTTTGGAGCTGATACAAATTGGTTTAAGTGTTGGACTGCATAGGATATGTCTGGCCTGGTCATGGTCAGGTATAAAAGTCTTCCAACAAGCCTTCTATAAGCTCCAACATCTTTAAGAGGAGTACCTTTATCAAGAGAAAGTTTTAACTATGTAGGAATAGGAAATGAAGCAGGTTTAGTAGCAGTGAGACCTGCATCAGTTAAGAGATCCAAAATATACTTCCTTTGATTGAGGTGCATGCCATCATCAGTTTTACACAACTCAATACCAAGAAAATATTTAGCCAAACCAAGATCTTTGATAGTAAATTGCATATCAAGACTACCTTTGACCATCTTGATCTCTGACTCAGAATTGCCAGTGACTAACATATCATCCACACAAACTATTATAGCAGTGAACTCCTTACCTTTAGTTTTCACAAATAAGGAATAGTCATTCGTTGATTGAACATACCCAAGACTGACCAAAAACTTAGTTAACTCATGATTCCATTGCCTTGATCCCTGTTGAGACCATATAAAGACATGTTCAACTTGCAAACTTGACATGTAGAAGCTTTTGTGTAACCTTCAGGTGGTAACATGTAAATGTCCTTATCAAGATATCCATGTAAAAAGGCATTATTGATATCTAATTGATGCAAAGGCCATCGCTTAGCTGTAGCTAAAGCAATTAAAACTCTCATTGTAGCTAGTTTAGCAACAGGTGAGAAAGTGTGTTTATAATCCAACCCTTCTTTTTGTTTAAAACCTATGACTACCAATCTAGCTTTGAGTTTATCCACAGTACCATCGGGCTTGTATTTGACTTTGAATACCCATTTAGAATTAATTAGAGTATGTCCTGGTGGTAGATCAGTAACAGTCCATGTACCATTTTCTCCAAAGTTCCCAGTTCAGCATCCATAGCTTTAGCCCACCCTTTATGTTTGATAGCTTGTTGAAAAGAAGTGGGTTATGAGATAGCTAATACATTAGCTAAAAAAGCTATGTAATTAGAAGGAATATGTTTAAAATATGAGCTAACAAACAAAGGATACTTTGGTGTGGATTGAACTAAACAAGCCTTTTTAGAAGTAACAAAATCTTGTAACCAAGCTGGTTTAGAAGCGTTCCTTGTTGACTTTCTAAGAGGAATAGATGGTAAATGACCACTTGGAATAGGTTCTGCATCATGTGAAACTAGTGTTGCATTAGATTCAGGTTCAAGTGGATGTTGCTCAGGTGGTAAAGTAGTGTTTGGAATAACACTTTCAGTCTCCTCCAAAGGATGTGTTTCAAAATTTGGAAAAATAGGACAAACAGGTACAATTGTAGATGACTCAGACTGCTTAAAAGGAAATACATTTTCTTGAAATCTCACATCTCTACTTAGAATCACCTCCTTTGTGTCCAAACAGTACAATTTATAACCCTTTTGATTAGCAGGATAACCAATAAGTACACACTTGATTCCCCTGTTATCAAACTTATCCTTTTGAGGTTTAGTAACAACAGCATAACACAAACAACCAATCACTCTTAAATGTTCATAACTAGGTGGCTTCCCATATAATTTCTCAAAAGGAGACTTCCAATCCAGAACCTTGACCGCATCTTATTTATAACATAAGTAGCAGTTAAGATGAAATCTCCCTAAAATTTTAGTGGTATATTAGCATGAAGTCTAAGAGCCCTTGCATTATCAAGTAGATTTCTGTGTTTTCTCTCTACTCTACCATTCTGCTGTGGAGTGTATGCTATGGGCCTTTGATGTAATACTCCATGGGTTTGGAAGAAAGAAGCACAAGTACTATTGACAATTTCTGTACCATTATCTGACCTCACTATTTTTGGTTGACTATGAAAGTGAGTTTTGACATAAGCAAAGAAAGAAACTAGCAATGCAGGAACTTGATCTTTAGAATGTACCAAATATGTCCATGTTGCTCTTGTGTTGTCATCCACAATGGTGAAAAAGTAATGAGCACCATTTAAAGCAGCAAGTTTATAGGGCCCCAATAAATCAACATGTATCATATGAAAAGGAACAGGGGAGATGCCATCACTCTTATCAAAAGGAAGTCTATGATGTTTAGACAGCATACAACATTCACAAGAAAATTTTGAGAAATCCATGGATTTATACAGTGGTATGTGAGATATTTTTGAAACAGAAGTATGCCCAGTCTGGCATGGAAAGTATGAACATCGAATACATTCCTAGAAGCAACATTGCTATAAGAAGCCTTATTCAGACAAACACTAGGAACAAAATTCAAATGAGAGTTATTGAAATCAGAAATGCTTTTGGAAAATTCAGTAGGATCAATAGTAGGTTTGTAGATGTACAAACACCTTGATCCTTTTCCTACTGTAACAATCTGATTAAATGAAAGGTCCTGAAAACAGAAATCATTTGGATAAAAATGAGCAACCAAATGATTGTTTTGAATGAGTTGTCCTACTGAGAGCAAGTTCAATTGAAAGTCAGGAACATAGAAAACATGAGGAATAAGGTTGGTGTTAACTGGATTGTACCAACTATGGTAACAAGTTTTGTACTCCCATCAGGCAAATTAACAACTATAGGCTTTTTGAGATAAGTAACTGAGATGAAAAGGCTAAAATGTGGTGTCATGTGATCTGATGCTCCAGTGTCAGTCACCCAATCCTTTTCAATATTCATAGTTGGATGGAAAAACAATGCAAATGAAATAGTGCAGCAAGAGAATATACTTGCATGTGATGCACTAGCATAATCTCTAGGAAATCCAGAATCAATCCCTTTACCCTTAAACATTTTCATCATCTCTTGACACACAGCAGCAACTAACTTTTGATCAACTCCACCTCCTTGATTCAATCCTATCTCATTCTCAGAACCCAAGTCAAAAGGAGTATCATTACAACAAAACTCATCAAATCCAGTAACATTAGCTGCCATTCTATTCTGCTTCTTGACCTTCTTGCCTTTGTACAAAATCTCTTGCTTCCATTGAAAGGAGTATTAGTTAAAGTCATTCCAGGATGATCAGAACTTGCAATATACAAAGGATCATTGATCATGTTAATATTAAGGGTTTGGTTATGATTATTGTTTTGGTTTTGATCAGATGAGGAAGAAGACGCCATTGATGACGTCAGAAAGCTTGAAAATGATAACAAAATGTGTTCTGATCAATTACAAACTCTAATTAAGACCAAAGAACAAGTAAAGATGAATAAAGATTGATCAATTTGATTCAAGATTGCATAATCGAATCAATTAGAAAATTAGGGTTTGATCAATTTTGGGGATTTTGGGAATTTAGGGTACGAGCTCCTTTGCTCTGATACCATGCGAAATTATGTGATTTGTTATTAAAGTGATGAATTATCATACATTTACAATGAGTTTGATGTGGTTTATATACAAGAAGAGGGAAAACGCATAACAGACTACTAACTAACTTTCAAACTATTACAACTTGACACTTTCAGTCCCTATACTTCCATACCAACCCACCAAAATTCAACAACTGTTCCTACTAAAGTTACTAATAGAGATTCAGTCCCGCCTACCAAAAGTTTTCTCACAAATAGTGATGGAATTTGGAGCTTTGACACGAGCTTCCAATACAACACTGATGTGGATCGCAAGACTCGCAAAAGTTTTACTTCTCAAGGGATCTTGAGAAGCTTGTAATCCACCAGGCAGTGTAACTGACCAATGTAGTATAGTGAGTGGCAAGTACCGGGGGATCGATCATTCTCTGGGGAATTGTGTTCGTTAGGATTGAAAACTACTTAAACTAGATCTAGAGGTGAAGGATAATTCTTTTTGTATTTTTTATATTTTATGAAAGCAGGTAAAATCTCGGGTATTGGAAGAGTGAGCGGAATTAATTGCTAGTCAACTAACCCAAAATTACTACTAATTAACAAAATAAAATAAAATGACAGAAAAGTAAATTGGTGAACTTCTTATGGTGAGGAAAATGTGTTTACTTAGATTTCACTACTCCCTAATTATTTCCTATTGAATTATTGAATTGTTACGATTGTTTAGATGAAAGGATTGTATTCCTTGATACCATTCATGGGGGTGTGTACAGCTTTCCCCAACTCTATGAGTTTCTATCTCTTCCTATGACGACTCGTTTAGTATCCTATCATGGCCTCCTTAATAGTCACTCATGCATTAAATACAACTAATAAAATCGTAGTACACATCTGATTACGTTTCTTAAGATGTTCAAGCCAGTTACCGTATAGGAGATTTAGCCAGTTTTCTTAAGCCTAACGCTAATCAATCAACCAAACAATCAATAACAACTCAACAATCAATATTCAACAACTAGGTTTCATTAGATCTAAGCAAACACTAATAAATCTAAGCTAGCATGTTAAGAAAAGAATAACAATCAATCAAACAACACATAAGCATATTGAATGATTAAAAGGAAGACTTATCTTCAATTAAACATGAAAGAAAAGAGGGCTTGAAAACCCTAAATTAATTGTAAAATTCGTCTAGGGTTTCTTGTTAAAAAGTTTCACCCTTTTAATGAATGAAAATCTAAAAAATATATATATAGATATACAAGTCTGACGGCGTCAGGTTTTAGCCTCTGACGCCGTCAGGTCGCCGTGTCTTAGGGTTTCGTATCGCCTAAGAGATCTATGACACCGTCCCGTTATAAATGTTCTGGGCCGTCTCGTGTTGAGTTAAAGGGGGACGACCTTGCTCCAAATACACTTGACGTCGTCAGGTGTTAACTTGACATATTCTTCTAGGGCGTCTGGTGTAAAAATCCATGGCTTCTCATCAAAATGTGACGGCGTCAACTCCAAAGCGTGACGCCGTCAGGTGTTAAATCCTGACTTTCTTGACTTTTCTTGTTTTCTTCATTATTGAGCATGAAAACGTCTGAAAAGCTCCAAAATGCTCCATTTTCCAGAATTCATGTCCCGAGTACCTAAAATGACAAGAAACGATTTGAGGTAATATTTGATCATAAAAACATGATTTAGGGCTTAAATGACCCCCTAAAAACGTATCAACTAAATCCTTATCAAACACACACATGTAACTTTTCTTCTCTAATCATATTCCTAATTTATTTTTGTTTTTTTATCCTAATTCAAACTTCTAATATACCATGTAGCTATTTTTAGATCCATAAAATATACTGAAATTATTCCTCAGTTCAACATATTTGGATGCATAGCTTAGATTTCATAGCAGTCATAACATGAGCTGCCTCAAAGGTATCATCCAACACATCTTCAATTATTTCCTCCATTCCAACTCTAATATTCCCATGTTCTTACCTTCTGCCTGCTTCGCATTGCTCTTTGAAGTATCAAATCATATAATTTGACAAGCTATTAGATTATTTCAAACTAAGTTGTTACTTCTTATTTAGGTACTTATTAGCAATCATCGTATCCTTTAACATTCTCAATTCTTGCTCATCATCCTCCATAATAGAATTACGAGGTTTAAACGTATTCTGTTTATTCTGTGAACCAGATGTGCTTTGGTTTCCATTTCTTCTCATTTTGCTTTGGTGGTAACCGAGAAGATTGAGATCTCAACTTTTCACCACTGTTACTAACTGAAGTATTTTATCACATCCCATTATTCTTTTGACCCACTTTAGCATTTGGTTGTATAAATGCCCTTTATTGATCAGTTTTCTTTTACCTAATTTGACTACCATTCCTCTTATTAGTTACTTCAACAAACCCCTCATTTTGCACTGCATCACCTTGTTGTTGATGATTTTAGTGTCATCACTTATATTTTATTTAATTGTGATTTACTTGAGATCAAGGGCTTAATCAGGTTTAGCTTACAATCGAGTTAGGAGGTGTAGAGTGCACACTCATTCTAGCTAGCTTGATGCCGCCACGAACAAAAAGCGGGGGTCAAGGGGGCCGCACCCCCTTGTGGGGTCAATGGCAGAGCCCCTTGCTTTGGGATTCAGGTATTACCCGTTTTTCTTTTCAAATGAGGTTTTCCACCAAAAGACACCTCTTTTCCTGAACAGTTGTGACCCTTCCCGCCAACCGATTTTAACCGATCTTAATTAACTTTCGGTTATGTTTTTATGTTATTTATTGATCTCTTCCATAACAGAACAGGGACAACAACTTTCTGTGTATTGCTTTGATTTCTCGTGCCTTAGAAACAAAGTGTAATTATCTGAATTATCCAATTGTGTATTTTGTAATACCCAGACATATAAAGTCGAAATACTTTAATCTGAAAGTGATCTTAACATGATTCGGATAATATATTAAGATTATTACCACTCACACACACCCAAGTTCTAACACTTGTTGTGTTTGGTTTCCTTTGTAACAATGAGAACTTCATTTTCCCCAACAACCCTTGGTTTTTTTTTTATGACGGGTTTGGTAAGATTCCAATATTCCATACCGCAAGGATACTAACAATCTCGAATATTAGTACCCCTGTGATGCTAACAATGTCAAATACAAGATTTCTTATTCATCCTCAAATACGGCTCTGGTCGAATATACAAGGATACATTGCATTTGATCTCTTATTGTATCTGCCAAATACACATGAGTTGAGTGTATATATATGTGCGTCTTGTGGTTGATTAAGAAATTGCTATTTTTCTAGTATTGTTTGTAGACGGGTAAATAAATAAAGTTTTTCTCGCTCAGGTTATTCACTATGAAACAAGTATGTAATTAAGAAGTATAAGGCTTAATCAAAGTATCCTCGTGATGTGTAACAGTTTTGAACCATAAAGGTCTTAAAAAATAAAGTGTCATGCAACTACATCATTTGCTATTTTCTAGTGCGAATGTGCGATGCAAATGAAATTATATACTTTTCCATATATAAATAGAAAAGTTTATTTAGTAAGGTGTGTAAATTTCCTTGAAAGTGGTCGGCGGCGTAGTTTGTTTTGGCCGTCAATTAATGGATTCCTTTGCTTTAAAGCGCCACATTTTAAGGATAGCTAGCTAGATTCATTCACACGGTTTAACATTCTCACATTGCACGACATTGTATAGCCGTACAACTTTTTTCTTCAATATATAGCAACTTGCATGGAAGTTTGAAACTTATTATCGAATACGTAATATGCTTATCTTTCTAGCACAATTATGTCCGATCTATATCAATTTCATACACATGGTTATAGACCTTTTCATTAACTAATAGTACTTTTTTAAACTTGATTACTTAAAGTTGCATGGACCTTTCTGTTTACATCGTTGCTTGGTTTTCATAAAAATGAAACTCTATGCAATTCTTTAAAGCTTGTAAGCTCTCGCCCATAAGGATATAAATTTGTTGTCTAGCTAGTGTTGTAAGATATATATACTAACCAAAATATTAGTGGTTCATGCCTAAATTAAACTAGCATCACGTATCTAGCTTACACATCATGTGTCGGACTATCGGTTATGCTTTACAAAGATCTAAAAATTGTGGATATAATGTTTGCTTCTTAGATAAATATCCATTTCTTTCTGATGTTCATAATGGTGACGATGACCCACCGTTCCCACTTGGCTAGACATACCATGTTCATGTCGTGTGACGATCTGTTTTAGACTTTTGTTTTAACGTCAGTTGTATCATTAACTAGAAATGTGTTAGAAAAACTGAGATACGTACAATGACTACCAAGGAATTTCTGACTTTCTCCTACAGAACCAAGATCGAAAAAATTGAAAAAATCAGTCATTCACAACCACTGATATGATGAAGGATTCCTCAAAAAAGTTAAAGATTAATAATGTTTTTTAGAAACAGAATGGATTCGATCTTATACAGACGAGAGGAAGGTAATCAAAAAAGAAGGGGAAAGAAAAAAGTTTTCTTTCTTTTATCACTTACGAGCCGTGTAAGATGAAAATCTCAGCTCATGTACTGTTTTGAATGAGGAAAAGAAGTGAAGAATCCCTCTATTTGACTCACAAATTTATACATAACTTCTTATAATCTAATCAATCCATGTGTGAGATAGGTTTCTGATTTCGTCCACCCAAAGTATCCTTCTAACGAGGCTTGGAATCAAATTAAGTTACTTTGACAATGTTAGACTTCTATTTATTTACTTTGACCAAGTTACTTTTTTTTTTTACCATGTTTCTTATTTATTTACTCTTTTTTAGTAGTCCAAGAAGATCAAAGTATATATTATGAAAAACAAAGGCTATTTTTGCATTGAATATTCTAAATTGGTTATGTTTCGGGGTTCTATTTTGCTAGATGCATCTCCTACATACAACCTTCTAATTTTATATTCATATTTTTTGTTTATTTGGTTAAGTTTGTGCATGTGGATCTGATCATATGATCATGGCAAGACTCTATAATTACTCCACCACTTGGCAAAATCCTCCACGACTATATTTTGATTTTTTTAATCAAAAACAACAAAGATATAGATATTAAAATTTGGGTAAATGACAAACAATAAAATTAAAGATGAGCAAAGACATGTGCAATGAGGCCCTACAGATGATTGAGAAAACATCATTTACTATTATTGCTTTTATCTTTTTCTTTTAAAAGCTATAAAAAAATATATAAGTATATAACCAAGATTTTACTGAATTTGTGTAAGAAAATAACATTTAGCTTTGAACTTTTTCATAAAAGAGTTATACAACTTATACGCTATCTTGAACTTATTAACTTTCTTTTAAGGGGATCCCCACAGTTTTTCTTAAGTAAAAATTTATTAGCTACCTTTGGTTGGTTGGCAACAACAATTATTGGGTGATTTTGACACAACATAATGAAACCTTAAGAAAAAGCTTCTTTTTAAAAAAAAAGAAAAATAATAAAAAAATAAAAATAAATAAATAAAATAACAAAAAAATTGTGAATTGGTAGAACATTCTGACAGTTGATTGTCTTTTGGCACCAGCTATTTTTCACCCCACAAGTGATAGTCCGGCAACTCTCCTGACCGGTGAGACACCAACCGGAGTGAGCTCGCCAACTGGAGTGAGCACGAGTCGAAATTTAAAACTTTCACCTTTTATTCACAAAATCTCTCCAATAAACCCATAAATTTTTTAAAAATAGGTACCAACTTAGCCAAAACCTCCTTGGTAGAAGATGCTTCTTTTAGTTTAAAGATACGAATTATCCTTTTATCAACATCTTAAAGCCTTAAAAGGTAAAATACTTTCTGTTACCTTTTACTTCTACTTTTACCAATAGTGACCAATGTTAATAACATGATTTCGGAAATTTATAAGACTAAGTGTAATAAGGACCATAAAGTGACCGATATTTCTTTGTCACCTTAGCTTCCTCTCTACATAACTAATTCATGACCAGCTTAGTGTAACAGAGAGACCGAAGTTATCATAAAAAACACACCAAAAAAATACCCACACACAAAAACTCTCATCCTGTCTTCCTTTCAAGTTGGTCACTTTTGCGATCGATTCAACAAAATTGTCCTTGAGGTACGCGTCGGTATTGTGGTGTGTAGCAAGTTGGGACGCGTCTGATGGTGCCACGCAAGCTTAGGACTCATCGAATTGTGGCTTACTACACTTAATTGACCATCAAAAACTACAAACTAGTGATGATCATTAACTAAATCATTAGCCTTTTATTTAGCTTGCCGCAGTAATAAACATCTTTATGAAATGGTTTGTTAATTCCACACTTGTCGTAATCAATGTTATACTTATAAGGAGGACCCGTTTTGACAAAAAAGAAAAAAATAAAAAATAACATGTTTTTTCCCATTGGGTTATTATGTCTCCTAAAAGGTCAACCAGAAGGGGCCTAGCAAATGAAATTTGGACTTCATTCTTGAACATCATTAAGTTTTATAATGTTAAAAAGAATTATATCATAAACCTTTGCTTGCTAAAACACATTTGACACTCTTTGAAGTTTGAACTCTATACATATATAAACTATTAACCAATGGATTACGTTTATGTCTTGCTCACAAATCTAAACCAGAATAGTTATAAAACCGGATATTATAAACCTTAACTCAAAATAAGCATTTTACGCATATATCGAATCACTATCAAAGGTTTTCGACAAAAACTCTTAACATTAAACGGACGAAGAATAGAAAATAACAAGAAACATAAGTAGCGCGCATCTTACTTAAATATAGGTTTTGAAAAGACCTTGATGCAATCTATCGTGTTATTTATAGTGGTAAAAAGATGAAAAGCATCATATTCTCTATCGTGGAGATTGATTTGTGCCACAAACTCAATAATGCCCTAACAAGATTAGATTGAAAAGAAATGATCCCACAATTATTAATACTTTTTGTGTTGTGGAGATTAATAAAATTTCAGAATATTGGAGTAATAAATAAATACGTGACTTACTTCCTTGATAAATGAATGAACATGGAGGAAATAAATAAATAAATAAATAAGTGTGCTTATTCTTCAATTCATGAGTCATATGTATCTATCCTTCATCTTGAAAGGTTACATTTTACTACTAGAGGTTTGTTAGACAAATACTAGCAAGTATTCTCGTTGTTGCGACGACGGATACTTTGTATTAAATTTTTTTGACAAACAATGTTTTTAATAATACGTTTGTCGTGATAGAAGACGAAAATTTTATGTTCTAATAACTTCAACTAATGACAATTATATTATTATGTTAAAAGTAGATATTAAAAATATAGACATGTCATTCGATTATTTTTTTTTGATAAATTGTATTAATTTTTATTTCAATAATGTTTTTGTGTGTCTGAGTAAAGCATTTAAAAGTTTATTCTTATAACTTGTTTGATTTGTTCCATGCAGTATATTAATTGTATTTTTGCATTGAAGTGTATTTTAATATTTACATTAATTCAAGATGTGAAATACATATATTGGTTCATAAATTAATTGTACTAGCAGGGTACCCGCGCGTTGCAGCGGCGAGTACACTGAAATAAAATTTTTCGATGAATAATGCATTTTAGTTTATTATGTTCTTTTTAACAATAAATTTACGGATATCAAGATTTTCATATAGCCCGTGCCCGTTCGGGCTCGAACTCGTTGGTCCGTGCCTGTTAGGGCTCGAACCCGTTGGCCCATGCCTGTTCGGGCTCGAGCCTGTTTGGTCCGCGCCCTTTTGGGCTTGAATATTTGTATAATAGTGAAATTTAATACAGGAATTGTGTTTAATTTGGTTGTACAATATGCTTGATAATTTGTACTACTTATGTAAAGGGTGTTTTAATAACTGTATTAATTGTATTTATTGACCAGTTAAATAATTGACTACATTAAATAGCATTAATGTGATATTTTGTTGTATATTATGCTTCTTGTCTTGTACGTCTGAAAATTATGTGCATTAAAGTGTTGTACACTATGTTTCTTTTCTTGTAAGTAGTAGTCATTATAACCATTAATAACATTTACCACTTTAATAACATTAATGTTGTAACTTGTAAGTCTGAAAATAAGTTTGAAAATTACATCACCCTTATTTTGTTGTACACTATGCTTATTTTGTTGTAAATCTAAAAATTGGTTGTAGCTATTGTACATTGTGCTTAAATGGTTGTAATTTTTGATGAAATGGTGTTTTTAATAGCATTAATGTTGTTTGATAGAATTTTGCTTTTAAAATGACACCACGCTTTATTTTGTTGTATAATATGCTTGTTGTAATTCTGAAAATTATGTGCATTAAAGTGTTGTAAACCATGCTTAATTTTCTTGTAAGTCTTAAAATTTTGGAGATAGAGTTATTCTTGCTTTATATATAGTATAGATAATATGCATTTATCGCTGTATTATTTAAATTTTAAGTTTTAGAATATCTTAGGGGCCGTTTGGTTGGAGGTGTCGAATTTGGATTCGGGTATGACACACAATAAATGATGTTTGGTTAATCAACTAATCCTTTCAAACCCATGGGCCCACCACTTTTTCATTCCACACCAATAAGGTGGGTTTTATACAAAACCCGTGGGACCTACTATAAATATCTCACAACATTTTTTTTTATTAAAATATTATATTTAAATGTCATTTAATTATTATATGAAATAAAATATATTTTCTCTCTCATACTTTTTCCCCAAACCTTTTTCAAATCTTTCAAACATTTCCCAAATTCAAAATCTAATTTCAATCCCACTTGCGAACCAAACGCACCCTTAGTAATTAATAGGGGTGAGCAGAAACCGCACCGGAAACCGCAAAACTGCAAAACCCGCAAAAAACCGAACCACAAAAACCGCACCACGGCAAAAACCGGTGGATCGGTTTTAAGAAAAAATAAAAACCGCAAAATGTGGTGCGGTTGCGGTTTTAACCGTAAAACCGAACCACAAAACCCGCACCGCACCGCACTTGATTTTTAAAACCGAAAAACGGCACATTGATTATTTAACGTGTGTTATAAGGCTTCTAGTGCATATTATGATTAATATTTTTGTAAGTAATAAGTGATGTGTATGTGTTTAAATTAAATATTTGCATTTTTATAACAAAAAAGACCAACATTGTGAACTAAAAACTGTAAAAACCCACATTAATTATATAAGTCATAGGTATGGTGTGGTGCGGTGCGGTTAAAACCCGCAAAACCCACCTAAACCGCAAAAAACCCGCAAAACCGAAACCGCAAAATGTGGTGCGGTTCGGTTTCTATTTTTTATAGAAACCGCAATTGTGGTTGCGGTTTGGTTTTAGTCAAAACCCGCACCAACCCGGACCATGCTCACCCTTAGTAATTAATATGAGAAACTCATCTTTCCACAGTATATGTAGTGTACTGGTGTAGATATAAGATTTCCTAAGTTACTAGGTTAGAATTAATATGTTAGAATTAAGTTCATTGTATTAATATTAATACGTATTCATTCATTACAATATAAATACTTGCTGTAATAAATAGTCAAACAAATATTTTAAGCCATAATACAACTCAAACTTAACGATCACATGATGATTGAAAATAAGAGAAAAAAACACACAAGACAAATATGATCATATTCAACTTTTTTTCACGATAAACACACTTTTTTTTTAAAAGTAACGTGTACAATCTTACCACAATCTCGTTATATACAATTCATACTTGAACCCACAACATCCTATTAGTTGAGGAGTATCTCATACTTATTGAATGATTTTGCAATGTTAACTTTAACAAATTTTCAACACACAAAAAGCATTAGTATATTTTTGCACGTAATAACACAATATGATTTAAGAAAAAGGCAAAACAATGCATTAATTAAATGCAATAATACAATACCGACCCACATAATGGTACGTGATTATAATGGAGAGTAAAGAGACACTAGTTTTAATAATTGGATTTCCATAAAATACCTAATAATGCAATTTATGTTTGTGATTAAATGCACCTCACTTTCTAAAGTAAGGTATCCTATGAGTATTATTCTGCTACAAAAATAATACAATCCATAATGTAAATATATGTTCTGGAAACGCTAATAAAAAGCATTAAAGTACTTACAATATAGCAATATATATGCACTTTTCTTTAGCAGTGAATTCGGTAACCTTGTTGTATTTATATCTTCATTTGCTCCTAAAATTTTTATATCTATGTCTCATTAAACCACTTAGTATCACTTGAACTTTCATATCCATCATAGGCTTCTCGGTTTTTAGCTTTTACTATTGCCCGGTATTTAGGGCACGCTTGGTAGGGGTTATAGGGGATGAGGAATGAGAAAGATAATAAAAAAATATGCTTGGTATATCATAATGCAATGTCCTATTACCTAATAGTGGGTAATAGACCATTACCTAGTAAATTGGGGGGATTGATTTTCTTTACCTTTCCCTTTCCCCACCATTATCTTGTCCTTTCCCTTTCCCGAGTTTGAACCAAATGCACCCTATATATCTTCATTTGGTGTGGTATTTCGGTTATGGACATATCATCATACTAAATCTGTAAATCATTATGTTAGCAGAAAAGTGACGTAGAACATAAGCGTGAACACAAACCCTAATAAAGGTTAATCAAATCACAAAGAATTTAAAAGACTTAAACCCAATAATTAATTGATTAGTTAATGTATAAACAATGAATCCAAATGCTAATTTACAGGAAAACAAAACTTGAGGAAAGAATAACTAAAACACGTTCAAAACCGACTTAAACTAAAATTTGGAAATCTAAGGTCGATCTCTCTTCAATGTAGAGGAGGGGTTCCTTCTATGATGTAGACATGCTAAGAAAATAACCACAAATAAATAGAAATTGATACAGCGTAAATTAGGCTAAAGCTCTACATCGTAGGCAAAATACTTTACGTTTTCTTCTTTCGAACTTCCTTGCCATGTTCAGGTGCTCCAATTATTCTTCCGCTAACTCATGTTAACAAGGATGATTGACAAAGAGGTCTCGGAAGGGTGTGCAACACACAAGGACTCTACTTAAAAGGGGCCACATTTTTATTAGTTTTGCATATAAATACGTAGAAGATTAAACATATATGAGTAATATAATTTAAGTTTATATGCAATTTCTTTTTAATTCAAGTGTAATAGCGCTTCTTTGTTGTTATTGTCTAGAGCTACCGAAAACCACGAAACGACCCTGATGATTGGTTACTTGACACTAAATCACAAATTTAACACATAAAACAAAAGTATAAATAAAAGATTCACACAAAAGCTTTCACATATTAATGTGACAACATAATTTGTTCAATCAAAACAATTATAAAAAAGCAAAAATCTATTTGATTGAAAAAAATTATTTTTACGCATCGTAAATCTTATACAAGAAACTAAACTTTGGTTTAGCCCAATAACCAAAAGCCCAGCCCATAACTTCTAAAATCAAAGAGCCCAACTAGATTAATCCTTGTACAATATCTGGAAAAACACATAAACAATGGTGTCTGCTTATCTAAACATGGTACAGAGCCACAGGTGTATAAGTACATCACTAGCTTGTATTTCTGAGGTACAAATAGTTTAGCATTTGCTTATGTTATATAGGTGTTTATCTTCTTATTGTGTTTTAAAAACACATATAAGCTGTTTGGTAGACAATTGTATATTTGCTTATTTTAGAGCTTAAGGAAAGTGCAAGGATTAGATAAAGAAATAAGGATTTGAGGTTGGATATGAGGTCTAAAGGTCCTTCTAGTTTTAAATAAGCACCTTACAATATGTGTATTAAAATTTGCTTATATTGCCCCAAACTGCTTAGCTGATTTAATGTAGTTAACTTAGTACCTGCGTATTTAAAGTAGCAGTTTAGTTAGAAGATGAAAAGTCTGTAGCTTATACCTCTTCCTTTGAACCTTGAATTATGTTTTTGTCACAAAAACTTAAAATAAGAGGGTGTTTGGCATTGCGTTCTGAAAGTGACTGCAAACGGATGAGGTTTTCCTGTTCAGGTTACCCGGGGAGGGTGAGCCTTTTTGACTCAGATGTACGTGGCCTCACTGAGTTACTCCCGGGACCGTTTCTGACCCTTCCCTGCCCCCCCCCCCCCCCCCCACACACACACACACACACACACAAATGTACACACCTAGCGAGGTTTGAACCTTTGACCTCCTATGAGGAAACCAAGAACCTTACCACTAGGCCATGTAGTGGTGGTATCTTAAAGTGACTGATATTTCATAATCAGAATAAGATACTCAACTATAAAAAAAAGGGCTGCAGTAATAAGTGTTTGGTAGTGCTTCTGCTGCTTGAACTAGTAAGAATCAGATAATCAGTTGCTCGAGTTTTTGGTTCTCGTCATACAAGGATTTACATGTAATTAATCTAAATATATAAATATTCGGTTGTTCTATAGCCAAACACTAGAACCTATTGATTTGGGACTTGAAAACATAATATGCAGATAATGATAATCAGTTGACGTATAATAAGAATGTTGCTTACTTTATATCATATGTAGGACCATGGAATGCCGCTGAAGAAGCACGAGAAGGTCGGACTATTAGACAACAAGAAACCCGCTAAGGATAATATAGCCATACCCAACTCTCAGCCATCAGAAAACCATAACCGCACTCCACTTGTTACTGCACTAAAGGCTTCAGCCAAACAAAACGTTGCCAGTTTTCACTTTCCCGGTCACAACAGAGGTCGGGCAGCTCCATCTTCATTATCTAATCTCATTGGAATACAGCCTTTCCTTCATGACTTACCCGAGCTTCCAGAACTCGACAACCTATTTGCACCCGAGGGTCCCATTTTGGATGCACAAAAACAAGCAGCTAAGTTGTTTGGAGCTACAGAGACATGGTTCTTAGTTGGGGGTACAACTTGTGGGATTCAAGCAGCGATAATGGCTACTTGTTCACCAGGAGATACATTAATTCTTCCTCGTAATGCTCATATATCAGCTTTTTCTTCTATGGTATTGTCGGGTGTGATACCTAAATATATCATTCCAGAATATGATTTTGACTGGGACATTGCTTGCGGCGTCACTCCTTCACAGGTGGAGAATGCAATTAAAGAATCCGAAAACGAAGGTCGAAAAGCTTCAGCAGTTTTTATAACATCTCCTACTTATCACGGCATATGCAGCAATCTTGAAGAAATTTCCTTATTATGTCATTCTCACAACATACCTTTAATTGTCGACGAGGCTCATGGGGCCCACTTAGGATTTCACAAAAACTTGCCTCGTTCAGCTCTTAGTCAAGGGGTTGACATTTCCGTACAGTCGACACACAAGGTATTATGCTCTCTCACACAATCATCCATGTTACATATCTCGGGAAATATTGTAAATAGAGAAAGAATATGTCAATGCCTTCAGACCCTTCAAAGCCCTAGTCCAAGTTATCTCCTTTTAGCCTCATTAGACGCTGCTAGAGCTCAAATAAGCGATAATCCAAAAAACATATTTAACAAAGCAGTCGAAATAGCCGTAGAAGCAAAATATCTTATAGAAAAGATTCCCAGAATTACTGTACTAAATTCTGATGACCCTTTGAGAGTAACAGTAGGGGTATGGAATTTAGGAATATCTGGTTTTGAAGCTGATGATATTTTGTATGAAAGTTACGGAGTGGTTTCTGAACTTACTGGGACTCGATCTATAACATTTGCAATAAATCTTGGGACTAGTAGAGATGATGTTTTGAGGCTTGTGTCGGGGTTACAGCATTTATCACAAACATATAAATTAGTTCCATTAAAAGCGGAAAGATTAAACGATATACAGTCTTTTATGGAAACGAGTAGTGGCATGAGATTGAGCCCAAGAGAGGCATTTTTTGCTAGTAAAAAGAAAGTGAGTTTCAAAGAGAGTATTGGGAAAGTTTGTGGAGAGTTGGTATGTCCATACCCGCCAGGAATCCCGATACTTATACCTGGTGAAGTGATTACTGAGGAAGCATTAAGTTATCTCCTAGATGTGAAGAAGAATGGTGGTTTTGTTAGTGGAGCTGCTGATCCTAGTCTTTCATGCATTGTCGTTTGTACTTGATCGTCCATGAATTATGGTCGGTTTGTGAAAGCTTGGTACCTAAGCCAGTGATATGCTCCAGAAACTAGCAGAGTTGACAATATAGCCTATTCATACATGTGTTGATTTGGGTTGCGTTTAACATGTCAGATATAAAGTTGTATCTAAAAAAAGAGACGGCGATATGGGTCAAAAGGCGGATGGTTGCTTAAATTTCATGGAAACGGTCTTTTTCAAGATGCACATGAAGCGTAACATACCAAGATTCACCCAAATATGGGCATTATTCTATTCACATTCACAAATATAAACGATGCTTCAACACCTTCACTCAAAAGCAACTCGGGTGTAGGCACGAGTGCACGACCGACTGTCTTTCAGTTGTATGGTTAATAGAGAATAGAGATGCTTGTATATCCTAGCTCTAAGAACATCTCTAGTTTGTTTGTAAATGTGTCTCATTCCCATCTTGCTCTACTTATACTAGATATACAATACAAAAGTAGCTGCTTTGGCTACAAACTTGGGCACTAGATTTGTATTTGACTCTGAAAGAAGAAACATTCAAGTTCCCTTGACAAATTATGCAAAAACATGATATTTCCTACAAGGTATCGACATCATCGTTTGCTAATATGTTTTATCCAATCAATTTATGTTCAAACTGAACCTGTAAAATTAGTTCATTAAAACTTTTTAAACTAGTATTAATTTATCAAAAGGATTAGAGTGATATGGGTAGAATTATCGTTACAAAGATCGTTGCAACTGATTTTCTATGACAGTCTGTGGTGGAGCAACAAAATATTTTCTTGGAGGGCCAAAATGCACATACACATATTTTGGGAGGGCCAAACTAATAAATTCCTATTATAGTTAGACAAAAATACACCGTTGGTCTCTGAACTTTCCACAAAAACGTCACCATGCGTCCAAACCTTGTGTTTTTTAGGCCGATTGTGTCCCTTAACCAGTTTGGGTTCGGTCAACGCACGTTTTTTGTTATAATATGAGGGGCATAATAGTCCAATCACATTATAACCAATCCTCCAAACCTGAGTTAACCCAATATTTAACGTTAGGGACGATTCATGAAGTTTACTTTGCAACTTGAGGTTACCTTCTCTGATATGCTAGCTCATTTTGCGCGCGAATCAATAAACCCACCCACCAAAACTCCTATGCCCACCATAATTACACAGACCTATTGAAAAACCAAATCCAAACTTAAAAAAAAAAAAAAAAAAAAAAAAAAAAAAAAACTCATTTACTTAAAATCCAAGACGAAATCCAATCCTTCATTTTCCATAACTCACCATGTCTTTTAGACGAAATGTTATGAATTACATGCCGGATTATATTAGCAACATGCCGGATAACGTTATCACCAATATTTTGAACCGTTTGCCACTAAAAGAGGCGGTGGCGACGTCCAGTTTAGCGAAAAACTGGAGGTTTAAGTGGACGTTGCTCACCGATGTCATAGTTGATGAGGATTTCTTTTATTTTTTAACAAATAAGTTTGAAGGGATGCATGTTACTAGATTGCTGCTTCAGCTCAAAGGTCCCATAAGAAGGTTTGTCTTCTCGGTAGAGCCTAAAACCTTGTTTGGACAAGATGACTTCAATTATGAAGAGATTCATGATTGGTTGTTGTTGGGTCAGCAAGGAATTGAGGAGCTCCTTATACATAACTGGTATGGTGAACCAGTTATCTTGCCAACCCAAATGTACACTCATTTGGAGTTGAAACATCTGAAACTTCATCGGTGTATGTTACCTAGTTTGGTATCTTTGAAGGTTTCCCAAATCTATTGAGCTTAGAATTGTTATCCATCAAGTTTCTGCCCGGTACAATTTGGGACTTTATTGCTGGTTGTCCCTTAGTTGAGTCTCTTAAAATCAATCGTACTTATACAAAAGAGATGAGACTATTGGATTGCACAACTTGGGAATCTGAAGAAGTTGTATTTGTCATTCGGTCTTTTAAACCAGGTCACCACAATCACAACTTACAATGTATTTGAGCTGATAAGTCTTCCCTTACATTGGATTTTCAAGAGTGCAAGGTAAGACCAATTTGAGTTTCACACTTCAAGTTACAGATTTTTAAAGTAATGGCTACTACTTATGAAATGCGCAATCATTAAAAATTCTGAAAATTCGACCTGTTGTAGTTATTGGCAGAAGGTAGCTCATGGATGAATGTCCTTGTGGCATTTGTATCCCTCAAGAATCTAAATCTATCCGGAGTCGATTTTGGGAACAATGCAATGGTAGCATTCATCATTCAAATGATTCGTGGAGCTCCAAGATTGCAAATGCTAGAAACCAGGGTAAGTGGAATACAATATGTATAAAATACATCAACCTAAATTGCCATGGTTGTGCATCTCAACACTATCTCAATTTGCAAGCTACATTGGAAAGTGTTCTACCTTCGGAAAGTTATTCATTACATTTAGGAAGCAACAGAATGGGGTTTGGCCAACTCGAGAGTGTGGTGCTTCGATCTTTTCCTAGATCAGTTAATGAATTAACAATAATAAAGTTTGTACTTGCTTGTTCCCCCTTGCTGAAAAAACTTTATATCAAGCTCTGCAATCTGAATCATGATCACGCTGAAAATGTGGGGATGAATTGGGAGTTGGCTAGGGAGCTGTTGAAACTCCACCGAGCTTCCCCCACAGCCGTAGTGGAATTCTGCTAGGTTTTTTTTTTTTTTTTTTTTTTTTTTTTTTTTTTTTTTTTTTTTTTTTATGTTTATGAATGGGTTGTGTACCCTATGACAATTAACCACGTATTTTGTTTTTCTTGTTTCATTCTATGGTTTGTTTAATGTTTAGCTTGTAAATTACCCTAAATGGTGTTGTTGGAACTTTTGAAATATTGTGGGTCTGTTGTGGATATGGCAATTTGACTTTTGAAAGTCAAAGTTACATATAGCACTTTAACTTGCTATTAGAAAGTGCAGGTTGAAACTAGCATATACATATAACTTTATAAAGCAACATTTCAATTAATGAGTCAATTGTTGGTAAATGCCATTTTCTATTTGAAGTTTGACTATCTAAAGTCATAATTAAAAATTCATGAGTCAAATAACCACTTTTGACTAATAAAGTCAACACATACAACACAAGTGTTACTAATTATCCGTTATAAAACCTAAAGTTAAGCATACATATATTGCATCATACTTGCAAAATTTTATATGGACAAAACCCATATAGTTTATCCTACACATATAGTTACAAAACATTTGTCTAAGCATTGTTCAATTTGATTTGTGCCCACAAATCCACCATATATAAGAACTACAAAATATGTTTATATAATATCATTCATCCAACTTTAAAGCTCCATCAGCGCACATCAAAATGTAAAACTCTTTGTGACCTGTTAGTTTCATCACCTAGAAAGAAGCAGATCATTGAACCTTGACCAAACTGTGCTTCCGCCCTCAACTTCCTGAAACTAGATGATGAAACTGTTAGTTTTACGGATAAAAATTAATGTAGTATGTCCGGATTCGAACACGAGACTTCGGGATTGCACACATTACGTATGAGTTTCAGTTTAATAATAATTATTATATTTAGTTATGAATAATTATTATTTTCACAAATAAACACTTAACGGTCCCTAACGGTCGTTAGACAAAGAAGAAGGGCTCGAATGCAAATAGTTGACAAGAAGGATCCGGATGGACCCTCCTTGGGCTATGCTCGGCCGAAACCCAACCCACAAAGGGTTAGGGTTGTTGTCTTGTGCTCCAAGTTGTGATTAGTATAAATACATGACCCCTTGTGTTCATTCTATTCATTCATTGATTCACTTGCAATCACATTCTTCTTCTTCTCTTCTCTTGAGCTTAGTTAATCGAACTACACCCTTCTAGGGTTCCTACTAGATTTCTAAGCTCAAAACATTCTTGTTTAGTTGATCAACTACACCCTTCTAGGGTTCCTACGCGATCTTCTAAACATTGTGTTTGGATTGTCTGTCATCAAGAACCTAGCTTTTCTAATTAAAACGCTACTAATACGTGTGTACAAGAGCGAAGATCTAACATACCTTTATTAGCTTATTTTCCCTATTCGACTTGTCATAAAGTCGATTACCATAAACCCTTGTTAGGGTTTTACTCATTCTTGTTATTTGATTTCTTGTTTGGTTAGAAATCACCAAGGTACGCATATCATTTAAATTCGGTTAATTAATACAAGTATTATGATTCTTTACTTTCGCTGCATGCTTTGATGTTTACTTGTTTAATTTATAAGTGTTATGATTACTAAACTCCAATAGTGGCATCATGAGCCGTTAATACTGTGTAATTAATTATCGAAACACATAAAATTGAATCTTAATTGATTATTACATGTTATGGATTTCTAGGGGTTTATAAATTGTAAACACTAGTTTTATTTAATTGTGGGTCGATTACCCAAATTTTTTAGTTATTTGGTTTTTATTTTATAAAACTTGTAGAAACCCTAGGACGCATGTAATTTTTATGTGTAAATTAATGAATATTTGCTATATGCTATTAATTGATATGCGATCATAAGGCTTTATTATTGTTATAATAAATGCAATGCGGGAATCCATGACTAATCTATGCATGCTTTGTCATGGATTATATTGATTTTGATTGTTACGTGGATTAACATGCTTATTATGCGATTTGATTTAATTAATTAGGGTTTTAGTAATAAAACTGTAAAGATTTGTTTAATTACTAAAATTTAATTAAATATGAAATTGGGGAAGACCCCATAAATCGCTATTTGTAAATCAATTATGTGTGTTATTGATTTATTTTGCATATTCATTATTTAAGTCGTTTATTTTTTATTAAATTGCTATTTGTTTATATGTGTTTGTAACGTGATAGTAAGCAAAAGGGTAATTTTTGAAATAAAATTATAAACTTGACTTAATAATGGTGAAATTAAGTTTTGAGCTTTAAAAAAATCATGAACTTTTGATTGATTGATGAAACTGTACTAAAATGGTCGGAAGGCAGAGCTAATTATGACAAACTGTGTGGTGGGTATAAGTGGAAACGGGTTTTTAAGGATCTTCGGACCACCTCTGTTTTTGCGCTCGCTTGTGCGTCAAATTAGACTCACCTAACAACCATATACGTACGAAGCATCTTAAGGCAAAGTTGTAAGGTTCTCAACGCCTCAATTAAAACTTTGTTGATTTTGCTCAGTAAAGAAACTAATGAGTAAAAGTTTTTTACATGAAAACATATGATACAAGATGAATGCATGACATCTTTGTACATATTTTGATAAACACACATCAAAACTACTACCCTTAAATTTAAGTTAAATGCCATCCACTTAAACAGAAGCACCTAAAGTTGTAGTTTACGTCAGGGCGTAACCTGGCTAGATTACAATGGAAGGGCAAATTACATGATTTCATTACTAGCATATCAGCTGATGTGATGGAATTATGTAAGTTTGCAGTTTCTTAAGTTGGTTAACTTAATTGAATTGATAGTGAGATCTGATCACTCAAGGCATAAGATGGGGATAAAACATGCTTACATTGCAACTGCGTTTGGCAAATATGCAAATCCCATCCTTTCT
Organism: Artemisia argyi; assembly: GCA_030686995.1. Taxonomy (NCBI): domain Eukaryota; kingdom Viridiplantae; phylum Streptophyta; class Magnoliopsida; order Asterales; family Asteraceae; genus Artemisia; species Artemisia argyi. Next base: position 32,545,197 of record CM060708.1, read on the forward strand.
AGGAATTGCAATTGAATATTGGAAATTGAGGTTCGACTCGTACCTTATTGAATACCATTATCATTAGCAGATTAACTGATGTGATGAACCTATGTCAATTTGGATCCTAGTTTTTTAGTGAAAATTAAATGGTTATATGATTATGAACCATGGGTATTTAATTTTCTTGAAAATTTTATTATCAAAAATACTAAAATTTAATTTTGTAATTCTTTTCAATGTATTAGTGCAACATTAAAATCGTAAACGTGGTTTGGTCTTAAATTGGTAAATTGATCTAGTTCTGCTTTCAAACATAATGTTTGATTGAGAAAAATTTACTGAAAAGACACAGTCTATTTTCCATGAGAGAAGAATGAGATTCAATCCTATTCCTTTTCATGATTGAGAAAGGTGTGACATGAACATTAGAATTGTCTACATTCTAATATATAACTCATAGCAATCTTTAATACTTAAGAATATTGCACATCCTATTTTCCATAAAAATTTCATTACCCTAATTTGGTTAATGAATTCTTCTATAACAAACATGACATTTGGTTAAATGGAAATATGAGTTATTAGAAGCTAGACAAGATTACCACAAATTGGTAAAAGGCAAGCTAGAATTTTTTATCTAGTTATTGTGCTTTAAAGGTGCTACATACCATTATGGGGATAGTAGGCCTATTAAGGAAGAAGCTGCATGTCAAAATTCTTCAAGTTAATATCATTGATGGATAATCCATCATATACATAGTAGAATACATATTTTAGAACCTGAGTAATTATTACGTATGGGTTTTCAAAAAGTGTAGGAAAGTAAAAGCAAGCAAATTGTTTTCACTGGTTATGAAACATTTACAATGTTGTCAAATCCAGTGGGAGCAGCTACAAGCTTTAATTTTTGTGTAGTAGCCCAGATTATCTTCAAGATAATTACTTTCCAATTGTAGACACTCATGTTTTTAGGATAGCCATGTGCGTTTCCTGACAAGACAAAGTAGTCCTACATCTACTTGTTAATTTATGACACAAATCATATTGAATCACATAAACAAACATATGTTGTGTTGTTTATATACTACATGATATTGTTCCATGCACAAGTGGGAGAATTATTTATTGTGTGCAAAGGAACAATACATAGAAATATGATTACAGGATTCTCTTAATTGCAAGGTAAGAGATCTATGTTCTAATAGGACTTATACATTTAATGTGTAAGATTATCTTATGTAGAAAATGTGTCAAGATTCTAATAAAGACTACTTTTATGTCTTATGTATGATATTCAAATTAAAAGAAACACTTGAGTTTACAATTTACGTCAGGGTGTAACCTGGCTAGATTGCAATGGAAGGGTAAACTACATGATTTCATTACTAGCAGATCAACTGATGTTAAGGAATTATGTGAGCTTGCAGTTTCTTAAGTTGGATAATTCATAAAATGACATAAACAAATGGAGTAGTAAAGTAACTTGAAATTACCATGAAACCAAATGGTGGTGTTCACAAATACTTTAGTTATGTATGTTTATATCTTCTTATAAACATGAAGTCTTTTAACTATTACAAGACTTATAATAAAGTAAGACGTTAACTTGTTATGTTTTAAACAAGAAATCATTGAGTTGATCAATGATTAATAACGTATAGTGGAATATAACAGTTTATGTCTTCTTAAGACATGAACATAAAGTGACTTGTTCAAAAAGTACATATGTTATATAGCATGCAATTGACTTGGAAATTCTATTATACCATTAAGTTGACTTAGTTGGTAAATAGGTAAGCCAAAAGGAGTATAAGTTTATCTTACATATTGTTAGTCTGTCTCACAATATTAGTTCTAATGAAACATCACAAGTTGGTGGTGTGTTCAGTTAGGAAAAATCAAACTCTTGTTATATTTTTTGATTAAAAGATAAATATGACTTCTTTTCTTCCAAAAGTTATCAAGGTTAGAAAATTGAGTATCTACTTAATCTAATAAATGTGAAAACTTTACAACCCCTCTGAAGCACGCCCTGCAATCAATTCTCTGACGTGTCGCTTCTCCTATTGGTTGTGTATTAATGGCGTACAACTCCTCTACTGCAGCAGTCTTCCATGAATCTTCATTTGGTTAGTATTCAATTCGAAAGGCTTGATTTGGTAACTAATCAATTCGAAACTAATCAATACATGTTTTGTAACCGAATCCCTTGACCGATTGAAAACAAAGGCATCAGTCAAACGAATAAACACACACATTAAGCCTAATTTTGGGATCGATTGTAACTTTTTTTTTTTTTTTTTATGGTTTTGATTTTGTTAATTTGATTTGATTTTGGTTCAATTGTTTTAATATATATGTTTGAATTAATTAATGATAATGATTATGCATTTTTATGTAATTGTTATACAATTTCCAGCCAATTTGTTTGAATGAACCATTCAGATAATTAGGTTACGGCTCATTGAATTCAGATAATTGTTTTATACAATTGTTTTAATTGATTAATTTGTTTTAAAAAATGAAACATATTAGTATTTATGCCTAATTACATCTATGTATGACTCTTGATTTGGATATTGTTATTAAAATAATTGTATTTGGGGGAAACTTATTTAAGTAAACAATTGTTTGTGATGAAACTGATTTTGCGAGATGTGTATTTGGGGGAAACTTATTTGTTTGTGATGAAACTAATTTTGCGAGATTTGCCAGCAATATAATCACAATATTGAACACCTTCGAAAAACAAGTTTGCCCTAATTTTAGAATTTTCTCTATATAATGGCTAAGAAGTTTGCCTTTGATTCACACATCCCTCTTCCTGATAAAACAAATCACATAACAAAAAAAATGTCTTAAATCGTTAATGGGTTCATCAATGATCTCTCGGCTGTTAGAGATAACATCAAACTCCGCGTTCGAGTTCTAAGAACTTGGATGCAGCCTCTTTGCCAAACCAAATGTCAGTAATTTGGAGCTTATAGTTATGGATGAACAGGCAAGTCATACTCTTTTGTTTGACACATTTAAATTTACTCATTTAATACACTCATATAGAATATGTGCTGATATGTGTTTTACACAGGGTACGAGAGTTCAAGTTCAAATCCGACAGAAATTGGTGGACCAATTCAAACATCAGCTTGAAGAGGGAAACACTGTCATGCTTCAGCGTTACTCTCTTGGGGAGATTCAGCAAAAGTTTAGGATTATTAAGAAAGGCCTACGCCTATCATTCTTATCAAACACGATTGTTGAAAAGTGTCTAGACTTTTCTGGCTCTATGTATGGTTTTGACTTCCGTCATTTTAACACCATAACTAATGCTACAGTTGAAGAGGACGGACAGTTTGGTGAGTTGTTACATGTGTTATACTATTTTTTTTGTAAAAGTAGCGCACATGGTCTTTGATTGGTAACATCTGGTGTATTTTTCTACCGTGTGCAGATGTGATAGGGCAAGTTGTGGCTTGCGATGATATGGACTGTTATGATAAGAATGGCAAATCTGGCAAGAAGAAACCTCTTACTCTTCTTGATGCAGAGTAAGTGAAAACCATACAATCTCCAGTTTGAAAAAAAAATGCACTTTACAAATGATTTATAAACTTTTTTCGGTTGTCATTGCAGAGGCAACGAATTGAGGTGCACTATCTGGGGAGCTTTTGCTCAACAGTTTTCTGACTTTTTGAATGAATGTCCTGATCATACCAAGATAGTTGTTGTTCTTTATTTAGGCATGATGAAAATCTGGGATGGTAAGTTTTAATACATCTAAAAGAATTTGTAATACATGATCTATGGCAATTATTATATCACATCTAACCACAAAGTTTTAATATAAAAATTTGCTTTGCACAGGGAAAAATGGAGTACAGAATGGTTACAATGCCACAAAGTTGTTCCTTTTTAACGGTAAAGAAAGTATCACAGCGTCAGAGTTCAAGGACGTTGATGACTTTAGACAAAGGTGTGTTCAAAATTGAATACTTCTTGCTTACTAAAAGTATTATAAGTGTTATTGTTTACAATCACCATATGTCCAAAATAAAAAATGTGATTACATATCCTTGAATGTACAGGTTGCTGAGTGCCCAAACAGATGATAAGTTGGAACACACTACCTCACGTATCTCTACTGCCTCGAGATACTCTACGAAAGACGATTTCGTAACCAAACATCCACTAAGACAAATTGTCGAACTATTGGATGTTAAACAGGTACAACTTACATAATCCTTAAACGACTATAATTTATAAGCTTCGTAGTTCCAAATATTAGAATCTAATGATGTCTGAATATTAGGGTCGTTTTCCATCTAAATATTAGAATCTAATGAGTTTGTCAGAAAGCTCACATCCTTTAATTTTGGTCGTTTAGGGTGAGCCGTCTGTCATCGTTGGCACTATATGTGCAATAAACGAAGAAGATGGGTGGTGGTATCTGGGTTGTGGCAAATGCAAAAAGAAGGTTGTAAAAGCCATTGATATCGTAGATCTGGAGGCTGAAACCCCACAAAAATCCGTCGGTGGCCCGACAGAATGGTATTCCACTAAATGCAAAGCTGTTTGTGCGAGCCTCAAAACTCAGTAAGTTTTTGTTGCTAAAACGTATCTATAAATTACATCACAAGCACAGCCTTATAACTTACATGGTGTCACAACTCTAAACAGTCAAAGCCTATAACCGTTTCCATTGTTTTTAGGTACCGTTTACAAATACGTGTACATGATTCAATGGGGATATGCTCTTTGTCGCTATTCAACAACGAAGTTCAAGCATATGTCGATAGGTCGGCATACCAGCTATGTGACAAATACGGCAAGGTACATTCACAACTAAATGATACCTTTTTAATATTGGCGGAATAATAAGTAGCACCTTCTAATCTTTGTACCGTAACTTTTTGGAAAATATGTAACAGAATGATAGTAGCTTTGTGCCGCCTGAGATTACAAGTATCATCAGTACCAAATACGCCTTCAATGTGTTCATGGATAAGTTCAATGCAACAAAGTTGGTTCCTGTGTTTAATGTGTTACGGATGTCTGTTGATCCACAAATTATTGAATTGTTAGAAGCATCCACTACACCAGCCAAGGTACTAACTCATTAAACCTACTATCATATGATTTGTTTATTGATGACTCCATATTATTGGATGGTAGCTTACAAATTGATAATAATGTTTGAACAGCCGGACAATGAAGGCACAAGTCAGAATATAAAAATCGTCACACCATTTGTAAGTTTAATTACTTATAACTATTAACTGCTATTGCGAACATGTTTATAGATTTGCCATCTGAAATAACTATCTATTTTGTGGTATAAAGGAATTGGAATCGCAGACGGATGACAACAGTAGTCCTAAAAATGCAGAGAAAACTCCAGGCAGCAACAAGCGTTCAGCCGATGAGGAAGCCGATGGAAGCATGTCTTCTAATGGAAAAAAGTTAGTTGTGCAGATCAAGCAGGAGAAAGATGAATGAATGAGTTTCTCTCATTCATGATACTTTTTGACTGTTTAAGGTTGAAATAAATATCTTTGGACACAAAGTCTCTTTAACGTTGGGGAGTCCCAACCACTTTTACTTTCTTATTTTGGTACGAACAAATACTCCCGGACAATATGGTTGAATGGGGAGTCCCTTCATTTTGAATGTTCATCCAGTTAATCGGGTGTTTATTATTTCTGTGTTTTAGACAATGTTTGTGCCATTGTTTACCATTTTCTTTTTATTTTCAGGTTCTATGTAACCTTATTGTATGAAACTTATATTTCACTTTTTATCTATACAATGCATGTCTGCATATGTGTTTTTCATTTTGCAGATTTCATGTGCCATCATTGGTCTTACAAGCACCTGAAAGCCTGATGAAATGAGCTGCAACTGTATGATCAACTTTTGTTGTATCAAATGTACTTTTAGAAGTTTGCAAGGGATTATCAACTCTGACATTATACAATGTACTTATAGATTATACTTTTAGAAATATTGTTTTTTTTATAAACGTTGTTAACAACATTGTTTACTTTCACAAATTTGTAAATGTATTCAAGGATGTATGTAAGTTTATAATGTCATTTATTTTTTTGATTACACTACACGACTTGCAACTATACTTAATTCCTTTTTTGTTCAACCAATTCAATTACTTTGTAAACCACTTGCATTACTTGAAGATTACTTTCTTATTTGGTCAACCAATTCAATCACTTTCTTACTTTTACCTTCAATTTCTCAACTTATCCATTACTTGAAGATTACATTCATAATATTTCATAGATACTGTACCATATAAGGATAGGAAAATTTACATAGGAAACATATATGATTGGCAAATTTGTTACAACTATTTCCGGCATACAAATTTGTTACAATTATTTCCATATAAGGATGTTAGTATCTACAAGTTGACCCATGCTATTCTATAGAACCTAATCATTATTTTACACTTAAGAAACATCAAAATTTTTAAACCACGTTATCACTATGTCATATAAAAAAATGTGCCATCCGTATGAACTATGTCACTTTCATTTATAAAAAAAAAACAAGTATCATATCCCTTTTTAAAGTCTAACAAATTTGCCAATCATATATGTTTGCTAAATAAATAAAGCAACTCTACTTTTCAAGTTTTAATCTTTGATTTGCCAATGAAAAACTAAACCATGTTTTTAAAAGTTTTATTTACAAACCTATCTTTATCATCAACCTATTTTTAGAAGTTTGATTTACAAAACTATGTTTTTAATCATCCTTATTTACATTACTTAAAGTAATGTATAATTACAGCCTTTTTAAATTAGCCCAGGAAATCAGTCAATTAAGCCCATATCCAGGCATCCCTTAAAACCTTCAATTATAACGGCCCAAAAGAAAGTATTTAGATAACAACATGTTCATTAACATGAAAATAAACCCATTCAACATATAACTACAAACCATATCAACTTATCCATTACTTGAACATGACATTCATAATATTTCATAGATATTGTACCATATAAGGACATAGGTATAGGCAATGGCACAACATAACACAAAACGCAAAACATAAAGTCAATATACAACTACATATAGTTATAGATGTCTAAGCATAACAGGTTAATACATGAAACAAAGACACAGACTTTGGTGCATCACGAGGTAATTTTGTAAACTTTGCTGCATACTTCTGTCTTTCGTAACACATATGAAATACTGGAATCATAACTGGCTTACGGGAACGGACTGAAGCTCGCGTGTCTGGAATTTTTTCAACAAGTTTGAATCGTACCATTTTGTTAAGGTCCCAATCACACGCTTGAACAATATTCTTCCATCTGCAGTTTATAGTCACATGGTTCTTGCTGTTTGGCCTGTCACTGTGTTTTTCCAGCTCAACATCCACATAGAACTCCTCTTCTCTGAATCTTAATAGTGCGTTATGGTACTTCCACATTTTATGTGCCTTGACAAACTTATGATGAATGTTCTGCATTAATACAAGGTCGGTTTTGTTAATACAACGTCGGTTTCTAAATATTTCCATCTATTCAGGTTCTAATGCTCCAATATATCATCTCACTTTTATAAGTAATCCAATAAAAACATATTTCAAGTTTTACCGTTAACTTTACTATATAATACCAAATATCCAATAACATACTATCAAGTGAAAACAAATTATGCAATGCACTATACAGCCCATCTATTGAACTCAAGCAGTGTTTTTGCACTCCTCTAACACATTAAACTCAAGCAGTTGCTAAGAAACTAAACTGAACATAGTAAATATGCCCATCTATTGAACTCAAGCTACTGCTGTAACAGTGTTTGTGCACCGCTCTAACACATTAAACTCAACCAGTTGCTAAGAAACTAAACTCAACATAATAAATATGGCCATCTATTGAACTATATTGTCACAATCGATTAAGTTAATAATGAATCAAATTACAATCTCAATGTGCTACTTACCAAACGAGATCTGTCGGTCACATACGCCAAAATTGGCGTGTAAAACACATCTTTCTCATCGTCGTGCTGTGTGTGGCCTTCCTGATATGCGGGAATCGCACCAGGCTTTACCTCTCGAGGGATCTCGAGAAGCTTACAACCCCCACCAGGCAGTGTACCTGATCGTTGTAGTATAGTATAGTGGCAAGTACCGGGGGATTGATCGTTCAACTCAGGAATAGTGTCGCTAGGATTAGAAAGTCTCCTAAACTAAGTCTAGAGGTGAGGGATGATTCTTTTTGTATTTTTTATATTTTATAAAAGCAATAAAATCTTGGGTTTTGGAAGAGTGGGCGGAATTAGTTGCTAGCCAACTAACCCAATAACTAAAGATGCAATCAAAATAAAATAACAGAAATGAAAATAAATCTAATTACTAATGTGGTGTAAACAATGATGGGGAAAGTTGTGTTTACTTAGGTTTCATTACTCCCTAGATATCTTTTACAGGTTGATAGTTTGTTACAATTGCATGGATGACGGGTCGTATTCCTTAATACTAGTCGTAGGGCCGTGTACAATATTCCCTAACTCTATAGGATCCTACTTCACTCCTATGTCGAGCCGTTAGAAGCTCCTAACATGGGATCATTAGAATTCTCCTACGCATTAAATACAACCAAAAATCATAGTACACCTCTAATCATGTTTCTTAAGACGTTCAAGCATGTTACCAATGGAAGTCTGTCAGTTTTCTTAAGCCTAACATCGAATACAATCATCCGTAACAACTATAAACAAACAATCAACCCATAATTAACATCTAGGTTTCACTACATCTAAGCAAACACAAAAGTAATCTAGCCGAGCATGTTAAATTGAAGACAAGTGTAAGATATATTCAAACAACACATAGACATATTGATTGAATTGAAAAAGTACTTATCTCAAATTGACATGAAAAGTTCAAAGGGTTGAAACCCTTGAAAAAGCTGGAAAAATTCGTCCTATGGTTTCTCCCTCAAAGTTGCACACTAATGAATGAAATTTGGAAAACTATATATAGATAATATAGGGTGACTGCGTCATGTGTAACCATGTGACGCTGTCAACTCGTCACGCATAATGAAATCGGATTGCCTAGATCCACTTTTGACGCCGTCATGTGTAATTTTCTTCTGGGCCGTCACTAATATATGGACCATGACGACCTTAGGTGACGCCGTCATCTCCTTAGTACAAAACTCTCTGGATCGTCACGTGTATAGTCCACTTCCACCTCTTATATTACTCTTGACGCTGTCATGTAGAATCTTGTGACGCCGTCAGGTACTGTTCCCAGCAAGGAAAATTAAGACTTTGCCGTTTTCTTCACTTTTATGCTCCAAAAACGTCCAAAATGCTTCTTTTTCCAGATTTCACTCCAAAAGTACCTAAAATGACAAAAGGAACGATTTTAGGCAATATTTGATCAAATAAATTCGAATCCGGGCTAAAATGACCCCTTAAAAACGGTTCATTTTTCACCTCATCACTTCCCAATTGCACATATGCTCGATTCTCTTTTCTACATTTCAAGTAAAAGAAAATAAAATTAAAATAATCATATTCAAAGATATATATATTTACCAAAAATAAGTAAATACATTATAACTATAGTTTAATAATGCCAACATACCTTTAGTATCTATTGGGCTTTTAACAAATGGTTTTATCAGGTTCATTACCATACGTTCAGGCAACTCATCACGCATCATATACCCAGTTGCATCAAATGGCATCAATGAAACACAATTGTTTAGTAAGTTTGTAAAAACCATTCTTGTGCCAGGAACGATGTTTTCAACTTCAATCAATTGCATCCAACCCTGTCCTCTGAACACATGTACATGCATGTCTTCATCTATGTCATGCTTTTCATGATTCACAGTTGCTACTTCGATGCCACCCACAAGAACGCGTAATCGATGAGTTTCATGGTTGTGCAAGAAACCGCAAGGAATGAACTACGCAACAGTTAGTTGAAATAAATAATTAGATGACATGTAATCACTTAGGTTATAATAAGATTTCAAATAAATTTAAATCATCTAATCACTATAACTTAGGAATTACCGGCGATTCAAAAACCTGTTCCAGAGTAACCAAGCATCTTCGTTGTCTATAACCATCCCGGACCAGGTCGTATCCATTACAAAATGTGTTTTCATGTGTTTTCGATTTTCAACTATCAATTTTAAAGAAATCTGTTATTGTAAAACGTCTCATGTTCTTTGATAAAATTTTATGCGAAACGAATTCTTATAATAAATATTGAATCTTGCATTTTAAAAAGAAAATCAAATGATTCAAAACTCAAACTAATCAAATTATTTCCTAATTTAGTCCATTTAATATTTAACCCATCTAAAGGCCACCCATTATTGCATTTAGTATTCATGAAAGCCCATCATAATATTTCACAAATTTTCAAATTTCAAAATCATGTTTAAACGCATCTGGTAATAGTATTAGTTACTGCATGCTCTATATATCCAAATTCTCATTTACGAACAAGGCTCATAATCACCAGTAACAACAACATGGTTGATGAAAACAGTAAAAAATCATCAAATCGCATATCTTCAAAAAAACTGCCCAAATAAGAAATCTCAACAACACAAAATACTTCTACCTCCAGTAACAATTCAAGATCGTTTCAATCTGTTGGTTATGTTTCTTCAGATAATGTTCCAAAACCCATGTTGGTAGATTCGCCTTCATCTAAACGAAGAGTTTCTTTGACAGAACTATTGAATTGTAAGCTTCTATTTCGAATGATGTATTTTTTAATTATTCTGCTACTTTTTCACATCGTGTTATTAATATAGAGTTTCTATTTTTTAGATAATCTACTAACTGTAAATGTCGCTCCATGGACTTTTTCCAATACACCCACAACATTACAAAGCAATACATCAGGTATGTTGATTCTTAATAACAAATGTTCCTTATGTTTATAATTATTATCGTATTCTTTTTATTCATCAGAAAACAATAATAAAGAAACGCTAATCATAATTTTCCAGTGACTCATTTTTGACATTGTCGACGTGTTAACATCTTATTCCTGCATATTTGTTTGAATTGATAGGTTCCGGAATTAGCTGTACACCGACTCAACCAACAACTTATAAAAGGCTGCCGCTTTCCGACGTGACAAATAGTTAGTTATCTTTTCACCTTTTACGACCTTTACAACTTTCTTTGATGCTACTTGCATAAGTATTTTTGTTTCACGTACACTCACTGAGTCTATTAATGTTCCTCATAGATCTTCCACGTAGACCTGCTACGATTTCCTCGGTAGTAACACCAACAACAACTTCGCCAATTCTTATGTATCAAGGTTTGCTTACAAGAACATCTTTCAATTTTTAGAGAATTTATTACGTTATGAACAGGTTTACCGATTATCTAACAAATTGTGTATTCTAATGTAGGAACCAATGCGCATAATCTTACTTTCGTGTCTCCCATCAGTAGTCAAATCACTTCTTTACAAAAAGGTAAACTTTGTAGATTCCTACATTCATAACCATATATTATCCTCACTATATGTCATTATAATAGTTAAGCGTATTACTATGTTACAAAAAGTGTCAGGTACAACTTATGGAGTGGCCTCTAATAAATCAACGCCACAAAATGGCACGACAACAACTCATTCTGCAAAACAAACAAATTCAATAGGATCAACGCACATTAGTGGTACATCTATTGTATAGTCATATAATATTACCTAGTTTATTTACTACACTTTTATTTACTTACAATCATTATCCATGTGTATATTATATCAGGAACATATCCTCATTCTACAGGAGTGCTACTTCCTAAACCTAATAACTCTGGATTTATCACGTGTTCATCCTCCGGTAAGACTGTTTACTTTAAATCTTATCATATACTAACATTGCAAATATTCTTTGCATATATCAACATCATTGATCAAATGTTACTAATATGACAAAGTTATACAAATTTAGATTTCAGTCATAACGAATCTGTGAGACGTTGTGTTATTTCATACTTATGTTCGGGACATATTTTCAAATAATCAGAATATTAACAACCTCATGCAAATGATTCTGACATTGTCCGTTTTTTTAATACTGTATTAGGAATGAATCATCTACTAACGAAAAATCAACTATCTTCATTTCGCACGCCTTTTAGAGGAGGTAACGTTTACTGTTAACTCAATTCCACCCGACATTGATATTAAATGTCAGACTATTTAAAAACTATATCTTATTTCATTTTTTTGATACCAACGTTTGTGCACTAAAACAAATATGCAGGTAATTCTTCAGTTAATACAAACTTCCAAACAAATGTTTCAACTACTCCCGATACATTTGGCGTTATCATATCTCAAAATGCAGAAAAGAGTACCGGTTAGTAAATATAACATAATTCTGTCTTTATAATATATTTATTTTATATAACAACCGTTCTGAATATAACATACTTATATTCTTCGCATATAGTACCACAAAGGTGCGTCGGCTGCAACACATTTAACAATGAAAATATTCCAACCGTTTCACCAAACTCCTTTACAAGAAGGAGTCAGACAGTAAAAGTATCTGGTGCAACAAGGAAACAGAATTGTCCCTTGACTGACATCTCAAATGGTACTTGTGTTTACATTTTTTAATAGCAATTACAATACCATGGTTGTATTTTTAACATGTGCTTACCATTCTGATTATGTGATTGGACAGTTCCCATCCAAACTCCGTTTGTTAGTCCCGTTAATGAAAGCTCTAAACGGCCATCAAAGTCGTATTCTCATACCAACATTCCTGTTTTAACAACACAAAAATCAACTTACGAAGTAGGAGAATAATCAAGAAGGACAAAAAGATCTAAGAGACCTCTTCAAAGCAGGACTCCTATTGCTTTTCGTCTTGATGACGATGTCCGTGTACGAAAAGTTTATGACAAATACGTTGGTATATCCGAAGGTAATTGCATAACTTTTTTTTTAATAATTCCCATAAATAGTTTATTCTATAATGTCAACTATAACAACGGTTTGCTTTTATTTATGTAGAATACTATGACCATGGAGATTCAACATTTGAGTGTACAGCATGCCACGCTTTGTTATGGGAAAATGAAGCGAGAACAGGAAACGCTAATCCAGATAACAAACCTTATAGTATTTGTTGTGGCAAGGGAAAAATAAAACTTGATGCCCCACCTCCGACTCCAAAACCACTGCTTGACTTATTTATGAATGAAGACACCAAGAGCCAGAATTTCAAAACCAACATCCGGACCTTCAACAGTATGTTTGCTTTTACATCAATGGGTGGCAAGGTTGATGATTCATTAAATAAGAAAGGACGTGGTCCTTATGTTTTCCGGTTACATGGGCAGACTTACCATAAAATTGGTAGCTTACTTCCAGAACCAGGTGCTACACCCAAATTTGCACAGCTGTATATCTACGACACAGAAAACGCGATAGAAAATAGAGCAAACACATTAAGGTAAAAGCTATAAACATTCAAACTTTCGTATTTTGTACACATGGAAATTAAAAACTACCTTTTTCTTGCTCACTTAATACGTTTTAATCCATATTTTTTTTCATACGCAGCTCTTCTTCAAACACGTCTGCTCCTTCGAAATCAAAGACCCCTATCGATCAAAACATTATCAATCAAGTTAAAGATGTTTTAGATGAATCAAGTGATTTGGTTAAAACATTTAGAAGGGCATGTGAGGCATACACACAAGACAACGAGCAGAATATAAGAATAAAGCTGATTGCAAAGCGGGGCAAAGATGGACGGCAATACGATCTTCCAACTGCCAACGAAGTTGCAGGTCTTATTGTAGGAGACTTGGATGCTTGTGCAGAGGATCGCGACATTGTTTTGCAAAAGCGTGATGGAAATATATTGCAGCGTATTAACATTTTTCATCCTATGTACCTTGCTTTGCAATACCCTTTGTTGATGCCCTGTGCACAAGATGGCTATACTTTGGGAATTCCGCAAGTAAAGAGGCTGAGAAAACCCAAACCGAAACCGAAAACTTGGGACAAGGACAAAAATGAAAAAACGGTTACTATGCAGTAGTGGTTTGCCTATCAAATTCAAGACCGTCCAAATCAACATAATTTGATTCTACGAGGAGGTCGGTTGTTTCAACAGTTTCTTGTGGATGGTTTCACTATGGTTGAGACTGAGCGTTTGTATTTCCATCGGTCAAATCAGTCAAAACTTAGATTTGATACGTACTTAAATATCCGTCAAAGCATCGCATCTGGAAACAACGACCCTACCCAACTTGGAAAGCCTGTCATATTGCCTTCTTCCTACACTGGCGGACCAAGGTACATGCAACAAAACTATATGGATGCAATGGCTTTGTGTAGATGGTATGGTTGTCCATATTTGTTTTTAACGATAACATGCAATCCTAAATGGCCTGAAATTGTACGATATATGCGTGACACAACCTTTCATCCACAGACCGTCCTGATGTTCTTAGTAGAGTCTTTAAAATGAAACTCGATCAGTTGATAAAGGATGTCAAAGAATTACATCTGGTCGGACGTATTCAAGCAGGTACTATATTTATGTTTTATATAGTTTTCCTAAATTTGATAAGTTTCTAATTCTGCTGCATTGTTTAAAGCATCAACTTTATCATCACTTGAGACTAATTACTTTTATATGCAATTTAGTGACAAGTTACCATTAAGTTAAAAAGATTTATAATAAGTAGAAACTTTATTTTAGATGTTGCTGTACCATTTATCTGTGATATTTGGTGCCGTTTATCTCGAGTGTAAATTGCAGTCCATGGGCTGCAAGAGCAAACAGCAAACTATAATTCTAATATGTCAAACCTACTGAATTGTTTATTTTAGCTGGCCTTTTTTCCTTACCAAAGTTTATGGCCACTTATCACAAATACGTTTCATAAGTACTTTAATCTTAATTTCTCACAATTAGGTTAACTCACCTACTTTACTGCATGAACTTAATCTTCACTTGTGACTAATTATTTGTATAAAAAAATTTTAGTTGTCTATACTGTTGAGTTCCAGAAGAGAGGCCTTCCGCACGCACATATATATTTGTTTTTGCATAAGTATGACAAGGTTCCAAATGTTGAACATATCGACAAATTCATATCTGCTGAAATACCAGATCCAAACGAGGACCCTGACTTGCATAAATTAGTTTCTGATTTTATGATGCATGGTCCTTGCGGTACGGATGACCCAAATCAGGTCTGCACCACGGATGGTAAATGTACGAAATACTTTCCCAAAAAATTTCAGCAACAAAGTTCAGTTGACTCAGTCGGGTACCCTGTTTATAGACGACGTGACAACGGAAACTATGTCGAAAAGAGTGGTCACAAGTTGCATAACGGTTATGTTATACCTTACAATCCTACGCTTCTCAAATGTTATCAATGCCACCTTAACGTTGAATGGTGTAATCAGACGGGATCAATTAAATATTTGTTTAAGTATATAAACAAAGGGCCAGATAGAGTGTCTGCACAGTTGTATGAACCAAGTACGACGGGCGACGATCAGCACGCTGCTAAACCACGGGACGAGATTAAGGCCTTCTTGGATTGCAGGTACGTGTCCGCGTGTGAGGCTGCGTGGAGGATATTTGGGTTTGAGATTCACTATAGAACACCGTCTGTTGAAAGGCTATCTTTTCACCTGGAAGGCGAGCAACATGTTATATATGACGAGAACGCTGATCTTCAAACAGTTATCCAAAAGCCATCGGTAGGTGCATCTATGTTCGATGAATGGATGAAAATGAATGACAAGTATCCTGTAGCAAGGAAGCTTACGTATGCAGAATTTCCTACAAAATTTGTATGGAATCCTCAAAAAAGAGTGTGGACTTTCAGGAAGAAAAATTACGCAATTGGTCAAATTCACAACGTTCCTATTTCAACCGGTGAGGCTTACTACTATAGGATGCTTCTAAATAGTTAGAAAGGATGTAGGTCACATAAAGAAATAAGAACATGGGACAAGGTGCTTTATCCTACTTACAAAGAAGCTTGCTACACGGCGGGTCTTTTAGAGGACGACAAGGAGTACATTGAGAGTATTCGAGAAGCATCACATTGGGCACCAGTTGAACATCTACGTGACCTTTTTGTGACATTGCTCTCTCAAAAGGAGCTTCAAACACCTTTGACTGTGTGGTTAGAAACGTGGTATTTACTTGCAGAAGATGTCGAATACAAAAGGAGTCAGATTTTGAACATACCAGGTACACCGTTCGCTATTTGGCAAATGAAATCATTTAATACTTAAGCATATAGTTGATCCCTATTACTTTCTTCTTCCGTTATTTTAAAATATTTTTACGGCCACATCTACTAAATACAATTAAAACCAGTTGGCAACATGTGTAATAACTACCCATTTTTACCCAAAGGTATTGTGTTTTCTTACTCAATCAGACCAGAATTTTTGGCAATAAAATTTTGGTTAGACAAATTAACTTCCGTCTCATGTTTACTTAACTTCCATATGCTGCAATACAGAATATGTAAATAATATGTTTGTAACATTTAAATTTAATTTTCATCACATGTTAAGTTTAGGTGCCATTGATTGGTGGTAAACAGTCAGAAAATATCAACCAAGTAATGGTCAACAAGTCAAACAGTCTAAACCAATACTCCGTGGAGTGTAGTGTCTCCCCAGGTCGTTAGATCCCAACGAGGTGTGAAATCTGAAATAAGAAGACTTTGAGATCAGGTGAAATGAACAGGAAAAGGGTTCAAGTGATTATACTACTGAAATATAAGTGAAAACAGCTTTGATAAGCTATATCAACTAATACGTGAAATCAGATAATCACAAATTCAAAGGAACTGGAAAACGCGTATGTTTAATATTTAAACGTAAACCTACGAAACAAAACGATTTTAACTAAAGTAGGAATTTGCATGCCTTATGAGCTTATGGGTCCATAACAACAACTACAAACACACATAAGTACATATGAGATTTTTGAGTAAAAATTGCATAAACATAAATTGAAACTGAAACCTTGAATTTTATTGCTAGAAAAGATTAAGATTACACTTAATACAATAACTGAGAAGTTTGAAAGCTTGAAATACACTGGAACAGTAGAGATTAAACTAGTCGACTTCTTAAAACTAATTTTACACTAGATAGGTTACATTAATGCATTTCCCTTGATCTTTATAGACTTTTTGCACTCTCCACTTGTTGACCTCTGAATCTATCCCACCAATTCTGAGCCCTTAATTTAGTCAGAATCATCCTAGCCGTTTAAAATACCTTTTTGGCGCCAAAAGTAGAACAGGTGGATTGGGGTTGTTTTAGAACAATTAAAGAATTGTGGAGTGTTGTGGAGGTGGCAGGGGGACAATTTGGATAGTAGGAGTGGGCTATGGGTCAAATTGGTCACAAAACAGGCTGTAAGCCATGGAGGTTGAGTGTTTGATGGTGGGGAAGCATTAAATGCTTCTTGGGTGTATATGGCGTGTAGAGGGTGAGGTGCAAAGGTGGAGTAGCCAGCTGGGGGTGGAATACCAGTGTGGTGGAGGGTGGTTTGGTGTTGCAGTGGTGAGGGAGAGGGATGAACAGTGGAGGTGGTATTTGGGAGGGTGTTGACCGTTTGACCCCGTTTAATATTTTAAGGGTGTGGGTTGGGTTATGTTTGGGCCTGAGTGGTGGGCTGGTGTTTGTTGTGTTTGGATTTGGTTTTTGGTTTATAATATAAAGGGTCCGGTTTGGTTTGTATAAATAAGCCCAAGGACCAATGTTGTATTATTTGGATTTTTGGGGGACTGAACCTGTAAATATCACAATGTTATCACAAGGACCAATTATGCCATTCATGAATAGTACAAGGTTTATTTTTAATATTTTTCCATTTTTAAAACATTAAGGACTAGTTTTGACATTTTTCAAACTTGAGGGACTAAAGTTGTCATTTTGCAATTTTTAGCTTTAAAGGACTAGTTTTGACAACTTATGAATCCCGAAGGACCTTTGATGATATTTTACATGTTTTGGTTTACCAGGGACTAGATTTGCCAATTTTTCAAAGTTCGAGGACTGAAACTGTAAATTATGTGAACTTTGTTGTTTTTCATCAGTTTTCAATCCTTTTGCACTTGTAACTCATAAAAACACAATTTATTGATATTTCATATATTTTAAAGCATATATGTATGTTTTCAGATGTTTTTGTAGCTTAAATGTGAACGAAATGATGAGTATTTAGACACTCATCAATCCCCCACACTAAACTATTGCTAGCCCCTAGCAATATTTTGAGAAAATTTTAATGGATTTTTGTCTCTTTACCGAAAGCCATCACTCCTGGAGTAGCCAAATGTTTTAGTTCAAGTAAGAACTATGGTCCACTTCATAACCATGTGATTTTTAGCAAACCACAAGCTCTCAACGGATTTGTTTTGTCTTTACCAAAAGCCGTTTGCTTCTGGACTAGCCAACTCTTGATGGACATAGTCAACATCTTGGTGAGCTGATTACCAATTATGGTTTTTCCACTGCCTTTACGTTAGGAATTATACTTAAGTTGATATTGACAAAATATAAAAGATAAAGGACTTATGATGACAAAGTGAAGAATGCAAAAGACAAAGGACTTGCTTTACAAAGAAGTTATTTCAATATAGTCCTTTGTAGTATTTTGTAACCCTAGTTCTCTATTATATAAAGAGAATACAGGGAATAAGTTTAATCATTCATGTGAGTCACAATGTAAACCTCCAGGAAAAGTGTGTGTACATATGTTTTATGAGAAAACACCTAGGGTAGTTAATTAAGCCCCAAGGATCCTTTGATTCCTGTTAGGATGTAACCGTGCTACACTTGATCACGTAGCATTGGGGCTTTGGTGTATGTTAGAGTAGAGATGATGACGAGAAACCTTGTTAGCAATAATAAAGATGTTTTGTTTATTCCGCTGCGTACATGTTCTTTATCTTTATTATTGTGTAATCCCTAGATGAGGTCTAACAAACCTCGAGCTATAAATGATTATAACTAGTGGTATCAGAGCCAGGTTTTGATACTTTGATTTAGAAGACTCTAGTTCACTCAGAAGAATCAATGGAGACAGAAACCAGTCAATCAAACATTGCTGCTTAGCTTCCAAAGCTTAAGTTAAATGACTTTGAGATGTGGAGGCTAATGATCGAACAATTCTTTATGGTGCAAGACTATACACTCTGGGAGATCATTATGCTTGGTAATTCCTTCAAACCAAGTTCTACCTCAGAGATGGTTCGTGGCAAGGAAGTAATAAAGGTTAACACTGGACCTATTACTAATGATGAAAGACTTCAGATGAAGAATGATCTAAAGGCCAGAGGTTTGTTGCTGATGACACTTCCCAGAGATCAAGTTCTAGCATTCAGCAAGTAAAAGACCTGCTCAGGTTGTGTTCTCCTCTTCATCTTCACCTCAGGATGAATTTTCTGCAAGTTCTAGTAAAGATTTGGGAGATTCTTCCAAACAGGGGAGGAAATCAGATGCAGAGTTTAAGGGGAGGAGAATTAATTTTGATAAGGAATTTGCTGAGTTAACTGATTCTGACAATGCTCAAGTAAAGGATGATGCAGCTGAGACTAAGGGGAGGAAGTTAGATTTTGAAGATATGGATGCTGATGCTGATTTTCACTTTGATGATACAGTTGGAACTGTTCAACCAATTTCCACTGATGCAGAAAATGTTCCCACTGCAAGTGAAAATATTCCCACTGCAGGTGAAAATGTTCCCACTAATAGTCAAAGGGTTACCACTGCAGAGGAAGAAGCTGCCAGAATAAGATCAGTCAAAGGTAAAGAAATTGTGACTGGTTCAGAACAAGAGCAAACAAGAAAGATTTCTAAGAAAGATCAAGCTCAGATTGATTTTGATGCAAGATTGGCAGAGCAAGAGCAAGCAGCAGAGAATGAAAGGAAGAGAAAGCTAGAGGAAGATGAAGTTGCTAGTTTTATGGAAGCAAAGAGGTTGGATAAACTTGAAGCAGTAATGACAGAACCACTTTCAGTTGTTCCACCAACTGTCATATATGAGAAACCTCCTATGTTCACTTATGTGCCTACAGAAGAAGAGATTGACTACTTGATTAATAATGATCAAATAATCAGAAAGAAGGCTATTGAACTTATTGCAAATACAACCTTGAATGAAGAACAAAGGTCTGCTCAACTAAAAGACTTCATTCAAATGAAGAATCAACAGGCTCTTGATGAAATCATTGGGGATGTTAGAAAAGGTCAAAAGAAGCCAAGGAAACTTACAAAGGCACAGATCATTGCTGAGATGAAGACTTTTTGTTGTCATGTTGGCAATATGAAGATGGCTCAATTCAAAGGAATGTCACATGATCAAATTGAAGGTATTTACTACAGGATTAAAAGACAAGATAGTAAATTCATTCCAATGGATCAAGAACCTGTAGTAATGAAGACAAAAAGTCTGGAGTGAGTCTTGGATCAAAGGATACAAAGAAGTTAAAGACTCAGGAGTCATCTCAAGCAGAAGAGGGTCCTAGCAAGTTGATAGAAGAACAAGTTACAAATATGATGTTCATTCCAATGGATCAAGAACCTGTAGTAATGAAGACAAAAAGTCTGGAGTGAGTCTTGGATCAAAGGATACAAAGAAGTTAAAGACTCAGGAGTCATCTCAAGCAGAAGAGGGTCCTAGCAAGTTGA